>CM029371.1:23473907-23524748 GCA_017165825.1 Hepsetus odoe
CCCAACCTTTTGATCCTCAGGCCTTGTCCCTCAACACTTCTTACCTCTGTGTTTTTGAATAAATCTAATTAAAATCTGTCAAATTAAGGGTGGGTTCTGAGTAGATATTTTGCATGCATGCTTTTGAGATCTCCATTAGACTATAATTTGCACACCGATTTAGGTGACATCCCAGATTAAACTGTGTTGCGGTTATATTGTATGAGTCTGCCTGTTAAGCATCCTGGTTGTAGGGTCAGTCACTTGCAATTTTAAAAACCTTCTTAGTAAGTCAGGTGGTCTAGAACCCTTTTCTGACACATTTGACTTTTAATCTGGTCCTAGATCCACAAACTAGAACACATTCACTGTAAAGGATAATTGATGGCATCTGTAATTGAGGAGGGACTGCTCTAGAACTAGAAAGTATTCATTGTGATTTGGGCTGTTAAGTTCCAGAACTCAACATGATTGATAAATAACTCAATAATCAATTCTATTAATCAAGGGTTCTAAAACCAGAATGCAACCAGGTGATTGACAGGGTTCTAGAAACAGAAGAGATTTGTGACAAAAAAAGGTATCTAGATCTGGTGTTCAGGCTGGGTTCCTCACACTACCCACACATCTCTAACCTCACATACCACTAACCTCACCCACCTCACATACCTCTAGCCTTACATTCCTCATATACGTATATGGGTGGTGGTGGTCTAGTGGTAGGGTACTTGCCTATGGACAATTGCCAATGGTCCAAGAGGTCCCAGGTTCGAATCCCACCTCTAGCACTACCAGCCTGGGTCCCTGAGCAAGACCCTTAACCCTGTGTTGCTCCTGGGACTGTCCCTGTAATTAGGACTTGTAAGTCACTCTGGATAAGAGCGTCTGCTAAATGCCGTAAATATAAATGTAAATGTAATACCACTAACTTCACACAGCTCTAACCTCAAATTCATCACACCTCATACACACCTCTATCTTCATACCTGATATCATTGGTGAATGATCTCTACTATCTCTACAGTGGTTCTCTGTTGTTAATAGTCGCTGGATCCTTATTACTCTCTGCTGTGTATTTGTAATGTAACCTAACACACTCACTCAACTTCTGACATGGGCTTTATACACAGAGGTCACATTCATGGGTCTCAGTCACATGACTGGTTCAGAGGCCTTAAGAACAAAAACCTGTTGAACTTCTGAGTACATTTTCCTTCATTCTGTCTCATCATCGGGAAGTGTGTACAATTACACAAGAATGATTCAGGATTTTAGAGAAACAACCGTGGTAAATATAGGTGTAGGGCAGCAGAAGAACCATTTGCTTTGCCTTCCAGGTGGGTGGAGCTACAAGGGTGTGACATCATGTGAAAAATATGAACAGCAACAGTAATGTTAGCAGTGTGTGTGTGTTCCATCCCTGACCTATCCCAAAGGAGTCCAGTCCAGTTCCGTCACTCTGACACACCCCAAAGAAGTTCCAGCACTCCAATCATTAGTCATACTTGACCTAAAAACGAGGATTTTTTAGAGGACTCAGAGGACTGAGTACTGCTCGCTGGCTCTCTCTCGCTTGAGCTCCTGTCTCTCATTTCTGCTGACCTTAACAGGCCTGAGTGTGGAGGGTGGAGCTACACTCAAATTTCCGCGCGAGAGTCCAAAGTGCAGTTTGTCTGATTCTAGTAGGAGCCAAATACACAACTGAGACAAAAACCAACAGAGATTGTCAGACAAACAGATGGATGGATGGCTGAATGGATGGACAGAGACAGATGGATGGAAGGTTGACAGATAGCTGGATGGATGGGCAGAGGGAATTACAGCATAAAAGACAATTCTGTCTAACCTCACAAGTAACTACTGTAAACCACACATAAGCACAGAGTGTATATATTTAGCTCATTATTTAGCTGGAATGTCTGCAGGTCCAGGAGGGGAAATGATCTCACGTGTTCTGGCGTGTTTACAGGGTTCATTACACGTGCTTTCACACAAGCTCCGCCCACACCAAGAGGGCGGTCCTGAACCCGCCCACATGGAAAGAACAGAGAGAGACCGAGACAGAGACAGACAGACAGACAGACAGAGAGAGAGAGAGAGAGAGAGAGAGAGAGAGAGAGAGAGAGAGAGAGAGAGATTAACTCTTATTACTGCAGAAAACTGATCGTCAGCAAATCGTCTCCTCTGTCTCTCCTCCAGGCATTTCTTCCATGATCACACACACCGCTGCTCGGGTAAGTTACATCGCTTTACAGAACTTTTTTTTTTTTCCCCTAAACGTGCATTTACAATATATGCTCATACAGTGCAGCGTTTTCGGGTTCTGACACACACACACACACACACACACACACACACGACAGAGCAGCTGTCAGTAGGGTTTGTGTAGTTTTAGTGCAGTTTCTGTGTGTGTGTGTGTGTGTGTGTGTGTGTGTAGAGTGAGTGTATATTGTGTAAAAAATGTGTTGTTTTTGGGGCTTGTGTGTATAATGTGTGTGTAGTATATGTGTTGAGTGTTGTGAAGGTTTTGTGTTCCATGAGTGTGTAGTTTGTATAGTGTAGTGTTTGTGAGAGAGATGTTTTGGGTGTGAACCCTGACCGGCTTACACGAGCTCATACTCTCACGTGGCCGCATCTGACACGAGCCGTGGCGTCATCGCTGATTCTGACCAATCAGGAGCTCCGACCGTTTCCCGCCACCGGTTTCAAATACGTCACGCTGCCGGGCGCACGTGTCTCCCGCTCAGCCAATAGTTATTCACTTAATTATTGATTCTAGTACAGTTATAACAATAAATATAATTTCACAAAGTAATGTAACTTATATTTAAATGATATATGTAAATCATTTTCAGGCGTGAAATTATTATATATTCATTTGTAACATTTAATAAGTTTAATATAATATGAATACAATATAATTAATAATACACACATTATACACATTATACACACATACTATATTATTAATTATTAATACAATATTTTTTCAATATTTTTATTAGCAGCGTTATAATAATTCATTCATTTATTTATTTATTATTTGTTACTATAATTTATTATACTATTAGAGATTCCCAGCATTAGAAATGTCTGATGTCAAGTTAATGTTCTGATTCTCATTTTACTCTTTCCTAATAAGATGTTTCCTAGCAGACTTCTCCCCATCCATCATCCCTCTCTTCCTCCTCAGGACCATTAAAAGATATTTTTATATTAAATGAATAAATTGTGAATAAGAAGTGCAGAGTATTAAAAGGGGCAGAAATGTGATGGGTATCTAGAACAGTAGAAACAGTTCCAGTATAATCTTATCTTATACAATTCCAGTATAAGAGTTGAAATATAGAGAAAATTTTACGTTTACATTCTCAGTGCAAAAAAAAGTGAAAATAAAAGTAGTGACCGAGAGAAGCAGAACTGTTAGTCACTTTAACCTAACATGTAACTAAAATAATAATTTAAAAATCAAGAAAAAATACAGCTTTTATCGGCCATATTTTATTAAAGTACATTTTTACTGTTTTTTAGAAAAATTTGATGTGACCGACTGCTTAGCTCTGAAAGTTTCCTGCAGATTTTTGGTTTGAGTGTTGGAGCTGAGGCCTTCCTAGTGGACCCAGCTAGCCACTGCAGCCCTTGTCCCTGTGGGACATGTCCCTGCCTGTTCAAGTGGCTTTGCCCAGACATGTAGAGAGAAAAGGGAAGGACAGATGAGTCAGCCACTCCTCTTTAAAAGTCAGAGCTGAGTATTCTGTTCTTTTACTCTGAGGAGGAGCGAGAGGATGGTGAGACACCTGAGCATGTTCTTGTCAGGAGAGTTTTTTAACAAAGGGGGTTAATATTGTAATAGAATTTAGTAGAATTTTAATTGAATTTAATGATTAATCACCTCAATTACACAATTAATTTAGGAAACAGACCCGATAAAGCAGAGCAAAGCTATTCTGATGTTTATTTTTTATACATTATGTTTTGTTCCATTTTTCTGTTTAGTGCTAATTTAATGCCTTAGCTCTCATGTTTATTTGGATTCTATATTTTCTCTGTAAAAATGTTGCTGGAAATCTAAAAAATAATTGATTTGTGAGTCTTAACAAGCACAGAAAGTTTGAAATGTATTTTTAAATAAGCAAAAATGATTGATTGTTCTTTTAAAAAGACGCTTAATTTCAGTATATTTTTTTGGGGGGGGGTTTAATTTATCAACATTATTTAGTTTCAGTTTTGTTTATTTTACATCATTAAATTAGATTTAGGATTATTTTAATGTCAAAACGATTAATAATTTCATATTGAATTAATTGAATGAGAAATTGATGAATTTTAAAAAAAATTTTCTTTCCCTCATTTTTCTCTCTCTCTCTCTCTCTCTCTCTCTCTCTCTCTCTCTCTGTCTCTCTGACATCAGTGCAAGATCATGTCATTCCGTAGACGGGTTCTGCGTTCGCTGGGTAATGGTCCTTCCCGGCGGAACCTGTTTGGGCCAGTGGACCGTGAGCAGTTGCAGGCAGATTACAAGGACGCTCTACGGAAGGATCTGGAGGACGCGTCCCGCCGCTGGAGCTTTGATTTTGCCTCTGAGACGCCCCTGGATGATGGAGAGTTCCAGTGGGAGGGGGTTCCGGGGGCCCAGGTTCCCGCCCTGTACCGGTCCTGCATGGTGAGGAAGCAGCCGAGACCACAGAAGGGAAAGTCCTCTTTAGCCGTCTCCACAGTAGCGAGTGCCATCCGGTTCAAGGAAGGAAAGGAGAACCTCCCCAGAACTCCCGACAACATCCCACTGGACCTGGAGAAAACGCCAGAGAAACATAACCAGCTTAAGAGGAAACAGACCAACATAACAGGTGTGTGCGTTTAGTTCATCCATTCTGACAAAACAATCATGGTCCTGAAAATACTCAAGTAGAACAATCCAGGAGATTAATCCAGTAGAAATTCAGGAATGAATAAAATGGCCCTGTTTAACATCTGGACCAAACAGAATGAACTTTGGGCCGAGCAGAACGACCTAATAAGTACATGGGCCAAAGAAAACAGAACATTTGGAAGAAGAACGACCCAGTAGAACATTGTTGAATTGTTTATAAATACCCGTGTGTGTGTGTGTGATTTAGATCAATAATTTTAAACTTAACAAAAAAAAAAATACTGAGGAAACAGTTCTGAAAATACAGAACATTTGGACCCACTGGAAGGTTTGGAACAAATGGAATAGCCCATTAAAACTAATGCAAACCGAAGGACCCAGAAGAACATTTGAAACATCAAACAGTTGTAATGTTTGTTTGTTTGTTTGTTTGTTTTGTTTTTCTATATTTCCTTAATTTTCCTTTTTTGTCTTTCCCCAGATTTCTATCAGGCCAAAAGACGAGTCGTGGCTACACCCAGGAAATCGGGCCAGTGACTTACACACACACACACACACACACTCTCTCTCTCTCTTACTCACTCTCAGGAACTCACCTACACCTGTAAAGACTGTGTAAATACATTCGTTTGAAGGACTTGTACTTCTGTACAAACAAACAAACACTGTTAGGAACACATGTAGCCATTTCTTCACTCATTCTTTTATTTTTTTCATTTTTACTTCCTGAAAATGTCTAAGTTGACGACAATCTGTTTTGTTCATTTGTGTGTCATACCTCTCACGGAATCAAGCCGCCCAACAAGGCTTTAGATTGTGCCTTAAATCCCACCAGGAGATCCTTTCTGTCACGGGGGAGGGGGGTGTTGGTTGAACGTAATAACGTAGCCAAGGATGTTGTGCTCAACTTTATTAGAAATAAACAAAAATAAACTCAAGAACTACAGGAGCCCAGGAAGTCCAGAGACATAAACATCAAAAAAACACAAAACCATAAAATGACCGACTGCCTTGGTTCTGACAAGCCACCTGCCTGCACTTAGGCCTTAAAGCTTCAGGTTTCCACCCTGTGACCCGATTTTGCCCTTGGATGAAGTTTTAGTGCCTAAATTTAAGAAAGAGAAAATCAGTGTTAAAATCAAAGAAAAAATGCATTTGATGAATCTCTTGCTCATGTTCTGTGTTTTAAACCTTAAATATAAAGTTTTGAACATTTTTAAACAGAGGGGGGTTGCTGGAAGTGTGAAGCCTGTTGAAACACTCATGATTTTAGGGAGATTTTTAAAATTACTTTTAACTTCCACGTCTGGTCTTTAAACAGTTTGCATGTTTTTAATTATTATAATTTTATTTTATTTTATTATTTTATGCCTTTAAACATAGTTTAGAGGTCAAAATGCAAATAACGGTTCAGTTATTCATTTATATTCATTTGCTTCAGTGATTTGAGAGCAGATTTTGCTCCATTGCACAAAAACAAGTACATTTTTTAGCAGAGAGGCTGCAGATTATAGAAACTAAGCTAAAAGATAAATAATATTGTTAAACAATATAATTGTTATATTATTTGTTTAAATTCATTGTATTTTGCTGCTAATTGAAAGGGGGGGGTTTTCAGGCAGCATCGGAGCTGAAAACTAAAAGTGTTAATTATGCAAATGCCCCTGAATTCAATCAGCGGCATTCCTCTGCTGTTTCAATTTCATGACATTTGGAGTTTTTTTGTGTGCATTCAGTGCAGTCCTCCAGCAGAGGGCGCCAGTGGCGCTTTAACTGCTTTAAGTAAAGGCCAGCCTGTGTTTCTGCCCCTAATGTTGCACTTGTTTTTTTTTGTTGTTGTTTTTGTTTTTTGGTTTTCTTTATTGGTTTTGAGGTCCTTATCTTACAGATGTGGAGAACAGAGTATTTACTTTATTTATTATCAGAAAAATGTTAAACTATCTGTATAACATTGGAACAAATGTGTAGTAGAAATAAAAATACATGTAAACGGATGTAGGCTGCGCTTTTTTAATATTCTCTGTGTGTGTGAGTGAGAACATGATTACATATAACCATAATTTATGCACCTAATATGTCACGTCTCCTAATTCCTATGTCAATAAATGGTGAATTAAAAATTCAATTTTTAATGGTAACAATGTGTGATGTCAGGGTCTGCACACATGGTGACCTGCTTGTTAAGCAGTGTTCATTTCCATGGTGATGGTGCCCCCCCCCATCCTGTTGTTTACATCCATGCTGATGTGGTGCTCCAAAGCCCCGCCCACCTGCTCTGCATGCCGCTCACGCTCTCATAGCACAGAACACACACACTCAGGTTACTTACACACATGCTGACAATTAGGCTACACACACAACGGCGGAGGTGTTGGTTTCCACTGCGCTGCCTTTTGGACTTCATAGGAAATACATAGCCTGTTATCAAATCATGTGAGTATTGTAAATGCAGAGGGTAAACCTGGGAAAAACACCCTGGACAGGTCACCAGTACATCACTGGGGAAACACACACACACCAATGGGGTCAGTTTAGAGTCCACCTGTTGTGGTTTGATGGTTCCAGATGAAAACTGACATTTCAGGTTCTGAGCCAGTTAATTTTTTTTTTGGACTCGCCACAAATGGTTAGAAAACTGGTAGCGGAACAGAACCGGTTCACTGCTGGTGGAAAAGGACTTTGTGAGTTCACAGTGTTGCCTTTAGGAACAACCAACCAACAGAACCCAATCCAATCAGTAGATTTCAGACAGAACTGCTAAAGAGCTGAGCAAACAAAGTAAGGTCAAGTAGGCTTTATTGTCAGTTCAACCGTATACACAGAACACAGTGAAATGAAACAACATTCCTACTTTCTTTTTGTGTGAGATGGGCAGCTGTCCACCTGTGTGGTGGACGGTTTGGGTATTTCCTGAGGGCAAGTCCATCGATCTCCGTGAAGGTCTCCTGAGTTCCATGCCAGCTGCTACACAGAGTCGCCGAAGCTACTATCATCTTATTTTTCTCCCACCCTTAACTTCAGACTATCTACATCAGACTAGCTCTTCTGCAGGAGCTGCTGCCATGAAGATTAAAGCTTCTCCCACTCAAACAGAGCTCCCACCATTAACTCATGAACCTCCAGTTACAGTCACCAGTGGACTCTTACTTTTACTGTAACTCATGTTTACTGGAAATTAACACTATACAGGGTTTTTCTCTCTTTATTCCCTTGTTTTTTTCTGGTGTTGACCAAAGGAGGATGGGTTCCCCGTTTGGGTCTTGGTTTCCCCCCAATTTTCTTCCTCCTGTTTAGGGAGTTTTTCCTTGCCTTTGTCGCCCTCGTCTTCGCCAACTGGGTCTCAGACCCGGATTCTGTAAAGCAGCTTTGTGACAACAACAGCTGTAAAAAGCGCTATATAAATAAAGTTGACTTGACTTGACAACATGACATAGAACAGGACCAGGACTAAGCACTAAACAATTGCAGACAGTGCAATTGAGACTGTGTTCTCACAATGACAAGAATAATCACTTTCACTTTCACAAAAGTGGCACCGCCTTAAAGCTGTAGTTGATGAGACGAGTGACAACAGATGTACAGGCACTGGGGGATTGGTGACCATGTTTCTTGGTTGTGCCTTTGTTCACTACAACTTAAGCAAATTAAGTCATTCCTGACTACATTCTCACTCTCCTTCATTACTGCAAAAACAGGTCTGCAAGGTGAAACACCTTCAGATGGTCCAGATTGCATCCCTGGTGTTTCAATCAAGACTCATGTCCTGTCGCTCCTCACTGTCCTCCACTGCCAGCCATGATCACACTCAAGTTCCGATCGGATCTACTCCCAGCTGATTAAACTTCGTCCTAAAGGCTGATCTTCCTTCTCCTTCACTACGCTCCTCTAAGAAATGGTGCCTACCATCACTGTCCCTTCACACAAGGGCATTTCATTCCACACTGTTCTTATTCTTGGTTCCACAAAGGTGGAACCAGTGAACACTATCAGAGCAGGCTGTCCTTCTCTACTTTCAAGAAGATTATCTGTTCTAAGACCAGCTCCTCTCCTAACACCTCCAACTCACACTCAATCTTCACCTGTTCACCCCAACACACACTCACTCACCACTTCATCTGTTCACCCCAAACTCACACTCACTCTTCGCCAGTTCACTCCAACTGAGATGGAGGAATTTAGAGGAACACCTTGAATTCTTTGTTCCTCGGTCAGTTTCTGCACAGTGTCGGCAGAATGTTATCCTGCTGAAAGAGAAAACTGCCAATAGGGGACACTGTCACCATGAAGGAGGAAAACATGGTCTGCCATGACGTTAGGGATAAAAGTAACATCCATATGAATGCAGGACCCGAGGTGTTCCAGCAGATCATTGTCCAGAGCATCACAGTGCTTCCGCCAGCTGCCCTAGTGCATCTTGGTGCAGTTTCTTCAACAGGTTAGGACACACACGCATGATGGAGAAGAGAACGTGATCCATTACAACCAGCCCACCTTCTTCCATCGCTCCGTGGTCCAGTTCTGATGTCCATTGTAGGAGCCTTGGGTGGTGGCCAGGGGTCAGCGTTGATACTCTTTCCGGCCTGCAGCTGCAATAAGCTCTGATGGCATTCATTACAAATTTTGGAGACCGCCGCAGTAGTCCTTCTGGGGCCACTATTTTCTGGACTCATCGATGCTGGCTGGGACCCCGTTTTGGAGATGCGCCGACCCCATCTCATGCCAACATGCCGCCTCAAGTACCGACCTGAAATAACGTGGATCATCTTGGTTCCCCCTGAGGACCGATGTGAAGACCCCTGGTTTAAAATATCCCTGACCTTGACATGCGCAGTTGATATGAGTGAGTGCGTGAGTGTTTGATGCTTTAAAGAGATCAGAGGGGTTATAATAACACACAGCCTGCTGTTACTTTCTCTCTCTCTCCCTCTCTTTCGCTTCTCCACGCCTGCGCTAATCTACCCCTCCCTTTTTCCCTCCCTCTCTTCCTCTCTCCCTCCCCTCTCCCTCTCCCTGTTTCTCCCTCCCTCCCTCCCTCCATCATATGTACCGGAGCGGCCGGGCTGCCGGGGCTGGAACAGTAAACACGCTGCAAAAGGAACGAAAGGAAGAGAAGAGAAATAGAGCACACAAAAAAGGAAGAGAAGAGGAAGGAAGACAGGAGCGAGGGATGGCGGGGTGGAGGAGTAGCTGCAGTGGTTTGTGCCAGAAACAAAAAACCTGGGAGACAAGAGAGGGAGAGATAGACAGACAGTGAGAGGGGGAAGGGGGGGAAAAGGGAGAGAGGGAGAGGAATAGAGAAATAAGAGAGACAGGAAGAGATAAGAGAAAGGGAGAGAAAGAGACAGAAAGAGGGATGGGCCTCATAAACAAAGCTGCACTGATACTGCCAATCCTGGACTGAATAGTATGGTAATATTTGTTACAGCTAACCTTCATCATCACACTCATCCTCTCTGTCTATCTATCTATCTATCTATCTATCTATCTGTCTCTCTGCCTGTCTGTCTATCTATCTATCTATCTATCTATCTATCTATCTATCTATCTATTTACTTCAAACAAGGCTATTTACCTATTCACCTATTCGTCTCTTTTCAATTTCCATTCCACCTTAAACAGTGCACCAGTTACATTGTGGTGCCTGATGCACAAGACTGTAACTGCTGGACCATTTAAGGTGGAGCGGAAAATTTTGAGTAAGAAGCCAGTTCAGCCCAGCCTCATCTGTTGTCATCGTCTGCTTCACTTACCCATGATGCTCTGCATGTCGGCGCATATGTGAAGCCACTGCCACGTTTTCTGCACCAGCATCACTGTCATCCCTCCGTCCGTCTGTTCATCCATCCATCCATCCATCTGTTCATCCATTCATTCACTCATTCACACCCTTGCACTGCTCTGAGACCCTGTTTTCACTCTAGATTGGGAACACAGCTATTGTGGCCACTGTGTGTGTATGTGTGTGTTAATGCTGCTGATTTAGTTTAGGTGTGAAAACATATAAAAGGCTCTGTGTTGAGATGTGCATGTGTGTGCATGTGTGTGAACTCTTTGAAGTCTGGTGTCATCAGCAGTTTGGAAATGATTCATCAGCAGTATAGGGTCAACACCACACCCCCCAACCCATACACACAGACACAGAGAATGAGAGGCCGAAAGAGGGAGCGTGAGAGTTCTGCTGTACAGTCCAGTAGCTGCCTGTTTTAGAAACTAGGTTACAATACAACAGGCACTGCTGATTCACACACACACACACACACACACACACACACACACACACACACTATATGCTTACCTGTTCTGGGGACTGTGTATGTTCTGTGTATGTGTGGGATGATGAGGTTTGTGTGTGTGTTATTTTCACTTTTCTTTGTTTATTATTTATGTTAATTATTTGTTTGTTTGTTTGTTTACACTTGCTGGAGCTGTCAGTCATCCCTGGAGTCTCACACTGATTTACTGCTTTTTTCATCAGCTTTGCATTAGGGGTGTGTTTTGTGCTTTGTTTGTTTTGGTATTGGTGTGTATTTGTGTATTTGTATATAGTTGTGCAGTCAGTGTGGTTGCTGATCAGACTGATTGACCCTTCCTCTATGCTTTGTAGTTGTGTAGACTTTTGTGCAGTTTTGTGTATTTGCGTATAGCTTTTGTGTAGTTTTATGTTTTTTGTGTGTATCTGTATGTGTCTGTGTGTATTTGTGTAAAATCGTGTTTTTGTATTTGTATGTGTTTGTATAAAGTTGTGTATAGCTGTGAGTATTTGTGTGTTTTTGTGGGGTCAGTTTGTATGATGAACAGGCTGATTGATCACTCCTCTGTGCTCTGTACTTTTGTGCATTTGGGTGTAGTTGTGTTTATTTGTGTATAATTGTGTTTATTTGAGTATAGTTGTGTATAGCTGTGTGTAGTTGTGTGTATTAGTGTATAGTTGTGTGTATTTGGGTGCGGTTGTGTTTATTAGTGTATAGTTGTGTGTATTTGGATGCGGTTGTGTTAGTGTATAGTCGTGTATAGTGTGCCTTTGGGTGCAGTTGTGTGTATTAGTGTATAGTTGTGTGCATTAGGGTGTAGTTGTGTTTATTAGTGTATAGTTGTGTGTATTTTGGTGCAGTTGTGTGTATTAGTGTATAGTATGTGTATTTGGGTGCAGTTGTGTTAGTGTATAGTCATGTATAGAGTGTATTTGGGTGCAGTTGTGTGTATTAGTGTATAGTTGTGTGCATTAGGGTGTAGTTGTGTTTATTAGTGTATAGTATGTGTATCTGGGTGCAGTTGTGTGTATTTGGGTGTAGTTGTAATTATTAGTGTATAGTTGTGTGTATTTGGGTGCAGTTGTGTGTATTAGTGTATAGTTGTGTGTATTTGGGTGCAGTTGTGTGTATTAGTGTATAGTATGTGTATTTGGGTGCAGTTGTGTTTATTAGTGTATAGTTGTGTGCATTAGGGTGTAGTTGTGTTTATTAGTGTATAGTTGTGTGTATTTGGGTGTAGTTGGGTGTATTAGTGTATAGCCGTGTGTATTTGGGTGTATTTGGGTGCAGTTGTGTTAGTGTATAGTCGTGTATAGTTGTGTGTATTTGGGTGCAGTTGTGTTAGTGTATAGTCGTGTATAGTTGTGTGAATTTGGGTGCAGTTGTGTTTATTTGTGTAAAGTTGTGCATAATTGTGTGTATTTGGGTGCAGTTGTGTTTATTTGTGTATAGTTGTGTATAGCTGTGTGTAGCTTTGTTTATTAGTGTAAAGTTGTATAAAGTTGTGTGTATTTGTGTAGTTGTGGATCAGTGTGGATGCTGATCAGGCTGATTGATTGCTCCTCTGTGCTTTGTGGGATTGATTGTGCATGAATGTGTTAAATGGCGTTTATAGCAGTGAGTGGCTGTAACACTGATGGACTGCAGGCAGAGACGCTGCAGGGCTCGGTGTTCGGTGTTCTATGTTTGATGTTCGGTGCTCTGTGATCAGTGCTTGGTGCTTTTCAATCTGTTTGGTGCTCTTTATTCAGTAACAACTGACAGCAGATCACACAAAAAATAAAATTGGAATTGTTTTCTAGACCTTTTTTTAAAATATTTTTTATTTTACGTCTGTTGATTATCCTCAATGCATGACGTGTAAAAAGAGCAATTTCATACATTTCATACAAAAATACACTTTAGATTGTAGGATTGTTGTTGGTGTTGAATGAAATGTCTTGGCCAAAGCAAGAATGGGGATGATGTCGGTTGAAGAACCGACTGAAACCAGTTTATTTCTATATGTGTTTGTGTGGTGTTGTGTGGTCAGTGTGGCTGCTGATTGGACTGACTGATCAGGTTTGATATTTTGAGGCCGCTCAGGAAAACCTGTTCAGTGGAGCAACAAACGACTCCCATAATTCATGCCGGGTATCATGGGAGTCAGAAAATAGGTGAGAAAAGATGGATTTTTTAGAAAAGGAAACAGCAAAGTGTTCAGAATCAGGTAATTCGGGCTGATTTATTTTATTACTGTTAACTTAATGTGTACAAGTTAACTTGAAGTCCAGCCTGATACCATTTTAAAAGCATTGATACATTGAATTTTATTACAAATAACCAAATAGCATTAATCTGTAGATGCTTATAACGCTGCAGAGGATTCATATTTGTTAGTGATGCAAATGGCCAACGGCCTCTCCGACCTCACTCTGTCAGTCTGTCCGGATGTGTCTGTACGTCCTTCCCCACAGGCCGCTATTAAGGGTACATTATAGTAGTATAGCAGTGAGAAACAGGGTGCATGCTGGCTTTATAGCTTGCTTTGTGGTGAAATGGGGAAGCAAACAATTGCACAAGGCTGGGCATTATTTTGAATGGGAAATGCGTTGCCTAGAGTGCTTTTTGTGCTGATGTAGAAAAGTAAACAGCAAGGAAAGTACCTTAACAAAGAGTTCTGCTGTGCTGTGTATCTGGTCCCTGCAAGATGTGTTTGTTATGTTTATTGATATGATTATATCATACATGGACTGGTGGGCTTCATTTGCCAGCGGATAGTCTCCCCTTCGCCAAGACTCTTGGGGGATTTTTTGGGCCATGATTAGTAGGTTCTGATCAGCTACAATGATTCACTGAATGGTGGTCAGCAATGTGAATATCTGATACTCTGGAATCAGTTAACCATCACCATGCTGCTTTCTAGGAAAGCTTGTGGGTAGGAAAGTTAGGGAGCACACGCTGAGGGAGAAGTGTTCAATAGACCTGAGGTGCGGCCTAAATGTGCAACCTAGTTAGAGCTACCTAGAGAACAGGAAGAGATAAGAACCCTAACCCTAATCCTAACCCTAGACCTAGAGGTGGTACCCAGTAGACTACAAGTGCTAAAGGTGGTATCTCATAGACTTAAGATATGCAATAGACTAGAGGTGGTTTCCAGTAGACAAGAGGTGCTAGAGTTGGTTAACACTAGACAATATGTGGTATCTAATAGACTAGAGATGGTATGCATTAGACATGAAGTAGTATCTACTAAACTAGTGGTGGAATCTAAAATACTTGGGAATTTTCATATTAGCCTAGATCTGCTAGATCTAATGTACAAGAAGTGCTAGAGATGGTTACCAAAAGACAAGATGGGGTTTCTAACATACTAGAGGTGCTAAAGATTAAGCACAGTACATCCCTTTTATTGTTTTAAAATGATTTGTGTGCTTGCCTGAATTCTTTTGATTTCTAGCATTACCACAAAATCTATTAATAATGGGGAAGCTGGTGATGCCAGCAAGGCTGAAAGCAAGCAGTCTGGTACCTAGAATATTGTTCACTTACAGTGGTGAATAGTATCCAGTAGACCCCAGTTTATCTGAGCAGAGTGATTTAGGAACAGCACTAGTAACAAAACAGTTGCACAAATGCTGAAAATAGGCTACTGCACAATGATGTCCTGTTTATTGTGTCTAAACCATAGCAGTGATATACCAACAATGGTTTGCAACCTTTTTAGAAAACCTCTGAATTCTGCTGGACAGTAACCTATTTGACATCAGGAGACTTCCAGCCAAGCTCAAAATCAGTATGAAATGACTGTATCCAGTAGACCACTGATAAAATACGATACACTAGAGGTGCCATATATGGTAACCAATAGACCAAAGGTGCCAGTGTTGATACCCTAGTAGAGTAGATGTAGCATATAAACACTAGAGGTGCTAGTTCAGTGTGCAAGTACTTGCCTGATATCTCTTTGATTTTAGGTCAAAATGTAATGATTTGGCAACTACCCCAGAAACTGCACCATAGGAGCCCCTGAGCAAGACCCCAGAGGGCTCCTTTGAAAAACCCATATGATAAATCCGTCTGAAAAATGCCATAAAGGTAAATGAAAATTATTTGTGATTGGCTCCAAAATTTATCAGAGGTGCCTCGTTTTGCCCAAGACACAAGGGGTTCCAAACTTTTTTACAAGCAGGAGATGGAGACAGTGGTGCCTAAGCAAACTCTCTATCAATATTTCTCCATCATCCCCCATTTCACTCCTTTATATTCTCTTATTTTCTATTCTTTCTGTTCTCCTTTTCCTCTGTCACCTTTGACCACGACTTCCAATTCTTTTGTGTTATATTTCTCTTCTTTCCCCAGGTTTCTCTTTCCCCCTTTCTAATTCTTTTGCACCTGTTCATCTCTATGCTCTGTCCACTCCAGCACCAAGTGAGTCAGGTGGTGTCTGTCCTTTAGCACCTTTATTGTCTCATATCCATAAAATCCCCCTGCAAGTGTACGTTCCAGGGATTTGGGAGTTCTCAGTGTCATCCAGCTTCGTAACTGAGCAATGGGATCCTTCCAACCCCTCTTTTTCTCTCTTTGTGCTTGTAGCTGGACAAGAGCGAGGTGTCCACACTGGGTGTGCCCCCTGTGGCATCCCATGGTGGTTCAGATGGTAACATCAGCGTGGAAGGTGTATCTGTAGGTGCATGCGAGAGTGAAGCTCAGAGAACACGAGCCGCTCTGGAGCACCTGCAGCAGAAGATCCTGAAGATCACAGAGCAGATCCGTGTGGAGCAGGAGGCGCGGGACAACAACGTGGCTGAATACCTCAAGCTTGCTCACAATGCAGACAAACAGCAGGCCGCTCGCATCAAACAGGTAAATGAGCATAGTCCTGAGCTGGGATATCCTAACTGATGTCCTTGGAATGATCAAGGTAATAAAAAACAAACAGGAATACTGAGTGACAGATGTTTAGGCACTAGGCCCCAGGAAGGTCATGTGCTTGAATCCTGAACCAGTAGGTTACCCAGAGGATGCTCCATGGGTGCTGGATATGGCTGCCCCATGCAGGACTGTGTGTGTGTGTAAAATGCAGAAGATCAATCGCGTTGTGGTTCACTGTGTGCTCACAATGACAAATAGTCACTTTCACTTCACTTTCATTAAACAGGTGTTTGAGAAGAAGAACCAGAAATCAGCCCAGACCATCGCACACCTGCACAAGAAGCTTGAACACTACCACAAGAAACTCAAAGAGATTGAGCAGGTGTGTGTGTGTGAATTTTTAATACATTTTTAGGGGAGAGGGAGGACCACGCTACCTACACAGAGAGGACAGTTATAATGAATGATGGGGCAGAGGGAGGACGGCCCTACCCATGCAGAAAGAGGACAGTTATAATGAGTGGTTGGGGGAGAGGGAGTACCACCATATCCTCATCATAGAGAGAAAGTACAGGTATCTGATAGGAAAAGCAATTCAGTGAGTGTATGGATACATTTATTTCTGTACCAGGGCCAACTTAATGATTCTCTCCATTCTTGCCTAACTCCTTCTGCTTTCTCTCATCTCCTCTTTCTGTTCTTTCGTAATCTTTTTATTTATTTATTAATTTTTTTTTTTCTTAATTTAAATTGCTTGTCTCATCTTTGTGTTGTCCCTCTTCTTCTGTTCTCTCTTTATACTCCTTTCTTTCTCAAATCTTATCCCCCATTCTTCTGTCCATCTTCTTCCTCTCTCCCCTTTTATGTCCTTCATTCCCTCTTTGGTTCTGTTTCTAATCTTTTTCTTTAACCATATTTTAAATTTTCCTCTTTTGTCTCCTTCCTCTTTATTTCTAACTCACTCCTTCAATGTTCCTCATCTTTCTCTCTCAATTTCCTTCCATTTTTCTCCTCCTCCTCCTCCTCCTCCTCCTCTTCCTTCTCCTCCTCCTCCACTATCTCCTGTCCTGTAGAACGGTCTTGCCAGACAGCCCAAAGACGTCCTGCGGGACATGCAGCAGGGCCTAAAGGACGTTGGTGCCAACATGCGCGCAGGCATCAGTGGGTTTGGAGGGGGCGTGGTGGAGGGTGTGAAGGGTGGAGTCTCTGCACTCACACACACGGCTGCCGTGGTGTCCAAACCACGGGAGTTTGCCAGCCTCATTCGCAACAAGTTTGGCAGTGCGGATAACATCGCTCACCTGAAAGAGACGCTGGAGGAGTGCCAGCCTGAGGAGACACCAAGGGCACTGAGTGGCAGTGCAACACTTGTCTCCAGCCCAAAGTATGGTAGTGATGATGAATGTTCCAGTGCCACCTCTGGGTCTGCTGCTGGGAGCAACTCTGGAGGGGGTGGGGCTGGAGCCATGTCAGGGCTAGGGGCGGGCATGGGCAGCCCAAGGCTGGATGGTCACCATCATCACCATCACCACTCATGGGATGCACTCCTGGAGGGACTGCAAGAGATCAAGGCCAGTCAAACACAAATGGAGGATGCTATGGAGGACATGAAGAGCCAGCTACAGAGCGACTACTCCTACATGACGCAGTGCCTGCAGGAGGAGAGATACAGGTGTGTACATCCTGGGCAGAGGTATATATATCCTGGTTCAGGGTTATAACTAGTGTAAAGAATTTGTCCCTGGGGTTGTAGCAGATCTGACATACAGAAGTATAACTGGAATATAGGTGTGTTTCTAACATACAGGTGTCTAATATGAGTGTATTTGAGAGTGGCACCAGTTTTCCCAATATAAGTGCCCATTTATGAAAGTGGACTGTTTACCTGTGTACCTGCACAGGTACGAACGTTTGGAAGAACAGCTGAATGACCTGAGTGAGCTCCATCAGAATGAGCTGAGCAACCTAAAACAGGAGCTGGCCAGTATGGAGGAAAAGGTTGCCTACCAATCCTATGAGAGAGCCAGGGATATCCAGGTAAGCAGCCAAGAACAGGGGTAGGTTACCTGTTTCAGGAACAGACAAGTGTCTTTTGGTCCCTTTTAGTTTAGAGACTGAACAAAAGATTTGAAGGTTGTCTTCTTGTCAAGTTGAAAATGGGACAATAGGTTCAGTGATTTAGGTGCAAATCTACAAGTAAATCCATTTATAACACAGAGAGTTCTAACCAGTTTGTAATATTTGTAATATCAATATTTGGTACAGCCACCATTATATGGCTTCATGTCCTCATGTTGTCTTCAGAAGATGTTATCCAGGCTTCTTGAAAAATGTTCCAATGCCTTTCTTTGGATATCAGCTTTTGTTTTCCATTCTCTGTGGAGATGATCCCAAACAGGATGGTGGTGGTCTAGTGGTAGGATACTTGCCTATGGACCTATGGCTCAAGAAGTCCCAGCCTCTGATACTACCACTACTGGCTCCCTGAGCAAGACCCTTAACACTGAGTGTCTCCAGGGGGACTGTCCTTGTAATTAGGACATGGAAGTTGCTCTGGATAAGAGTGTCTGCTAAATGCCGTAAATGTAACCTGCTTCTGCCCCTGAAGCTACTCAGGTACAGGGGCTGCACTGAAAATGAAATTAAAACTTTGTCCTTCAGCAAGCCTTTTTCTCAGAGTTATCCAAAGGGTCTGGCTCTTTGGAAGCAAGTTATGAAGAAATGAGGGACTCAAGACTTTTACACAGTACTGTATATCCAAATGCATGTTATTTTATTAATGTGAGAAATTTCTGACTTTCTTCCTCCATGATGGGTGTGTGTTGGCGTGTGTCTGTGTGTATCTGAACAGGAGGCTGTGGAGTCGTGTCTGACCCGTATCTCCAAGCTGGAGCTCCAGCAACAGCAGCAACAGGTGGTGCAGCTGGAAGGAGTGGAAAACGCCAACGCCCGTGCGCTGCTTGGAAAACTCATCAACGTCATCCTGGCCCTCATGGCCGTGCTGCTGGTGTTCGTCTCCACCATGGCCAACTTCATCACCCCGTTGCTGAAGACGCGCACCCGTGTGGCCACCAGCGTCGCCCTCGCACTCTTTCTTATCACACTTTGGAAACACTGGGATTGGTTGGAGCTTTGGCTACTGCCCAGCTGAATCACATGACTGGTTGTCATACAAAACAGTGGCTGCGTTCACATTATGGCAGTCCAAATAAGATTTTTAACAAAACTTGAAACACATGTGAGCAGTGTGAACACTAAACTTTTTTTTTTTTTGTCCAAGTTACTTTCATATGTGCTTTTAGATCCATATCTGGCATGGTGTCGATTATCAGAAATCAAGCCCATACCCGTTTCATTCAGCTGACCACTGGATACTAAGTAATAGCAATGGGCACATTGTCCTACACGGGACTAGTTTTTAAGGCAGAAGAAACTGCCAATATTAAAAACTGTAAATGATGTTTGGGGCGTCTATGCTCCACTGCTGTATATAAGCAATAGAAGACTTGAGGTGGAGTTTTACAGCAAACCCACTCACAGCTCCTCCCTGCAGTCATTATTCAGAGTGTGAGGAGCTAAAGCTAAAACATTCCTGCAAGTCCTCCTTGGTTTAGTTAACACTAATGACAGATATGGGTTATCTGCACATGAACATGAACCATTACAAGAGAAAGATTGGCTCTGGAAATATTGTGGTGGCCCTCTCCAGGCTCCGGCCATAAAAGTATATCTATTGTTCAGCTACATTAACAAAAGGCCTCTGAAAATTGCAATTAGCCTAATGAGAAACTGTAGCACTTCACTGTTTATATCACACTACCAACACATGCAGTGTTACCCACATGAACTGACGCTCTAAACTCAGCAAACATTAAATGAAATGGTCCGGCCTATGGATGAAGCATCGCTCTTGTTGCCTAGCAAGCTTGACAGCAGTTAGTATTGCAGCTATTAATAACAAATTAGTTACTAACTCCAACTTTAGTGAAAAATTTGAAAAAATTAGTCTCCAACCCATATAGCATAGCTGGTCTCACTATCATCCTATAAACTTTCACTCTTGCTGGTACTCGTCTGTCACAGGTCACTCCTGCCACTCTTCTCTACCCTTTCCAATCTACTTGCACAATCTCCTTCAATTATTTTCTGCATTCGCCATTACTCTAAAATGCTGATCCCAAGTATTATACCTAAACCGTTCCCTCTTTCGTTCACAACTATGTATTCTGTCTTTGTCCTACTCACTTTCATTCCTCTCCTCTCTAGAGCATATCTCCATCTCTTCAGGGTCTCCACAAGCTGCTCCCTACTCCATTTACAGATCACAATATCATCAGTAAACATCACCGTCCACAGGGACTCCTGTCTAACCTCGTCCATCAACCTGTTCATTACCATTGCAAATAAGAATGGGCTCAGTGCTGATCCTTCCTGTAATCCAACATCTACTTAAATGCATCAGTCGCCCCTATTGCAGACCTCACCACTGTCACCCTGCCCTCTCACATACTATGTTGCAACTCCCAACTTCCTCATACAAAACCACAGCTTCTGTCTAGGCACCCTGTCATATGCTTTCTCCAAGTCCACAAAGGCACAATGCAACTCCTTCTGACCTTCTGTGTACTTCATCAACACCCTCAGACCAAACATTGCATCTGCAGTGCTCTTTTTCAGCAAAAACTATTCTGCTATTCACTAATCATCACTTCTGTTCGCCACTGCTTTCTTCACCCTGCCCTTCATGTCCTTGTACCCTTGTCTACTTTCTTCATCCCTGTCTACTCTTCTTCATCTAAAAGATCCCATTTATTCTTTGTTGGTCTCTTCTTCTGTATACACTTCTGGGTTCCACCACCCAGTTTCATTGTCCTTCTTTATTTTCCAGAAGTCACACCAAGTACCTTTCTTGCTGTCACACTTACCACCTTTTTTTCCTGGAGTCACACCAAGTACCTTTCTAGCAGTTTCCCTTACCACTTTTGCAGTAGTTGCCCAGCAATCTAGTAACTCTTCACAACCTCATAGTGCACGTTTTAACTCCTGCCTGAATTCCACCTTGCAGTCTTCCTTCTTCAGCTTCCAACTTTTAATCCAGTCTCCAATCTCCTTCAGACTGACCCTTCAGCAAAGGATATATTCCACCTGTGTGTATCTTACTCCACTCTTGTGTCACCCTGTGTTCCTGCCTCTTCTCTTAAAATAAGTATTAACTACAGCCATTTACATCCTTTCAGCAAAATCTACACACTACCACTTCATCTAACCAATTCCAGAATTATTTTTTCTCTTCAATCTCAAAACCAACTTGTAGGGCATAAGCACTTATGAGATTCATTATCTTTAAGGATAACACCTACCCCTTTCCTCCTTCCATCCACACCATAGTAAAACAAATTAAACCCTCCTCCAATACACCTGGCCTTAATACCCTTCCATCTATCTCCTGCACACACAAAATATCAACATTTCTTCTCTCCATCATATCAGCAAATTCTCTAATTTTACCAGTCATGCTGGCAATATTTAGGTCCTACCCTTATTTCCACTCTCCTACACTTCCTTCTCTCCTCCTGCCTATGGACTTCTTTTCCTTTGGAGAAGAAGAAGCCCAATATCTACCAGCACCCTGTAGGCTAACAGCACTGGTGGAAGTTGGTTTAACCCAGGCCTCGACTGATCTGCCCTTTAAGTACAGCAATCATCAGTCGGTAGATTAGAAGATGCAGTTTGTTTACACATTTTCTAGGCCGCCATGGCGATCTCCACACGTTCACAATACAAGACCACATCTAAACATCACAGTTTCTCATCACTACAGTTTCTCTTGTGATTAAACAGCAATCTGTAAAGCCATACCATTTATGAGGCTGCATGACAGCTGCAGCTAAAACTACAAAAACATTTAGAAAGGCTTATTCCAAACAAGAGTACACTGTGACAGTTTCTGGGGTGAAGCAAGTGACACTTTTTGGACTAAACCTTTATAAATGTAGGTTAGCTTTCATTAAAGCCTTATGTAGGTGTCATGTGGCCTTATAACCTTGTCCTGCTTAATCTCACAAAGAATGAATATGGACATTTGAAATTAACCGCAAGGCTCGTAGTGTGAACGTAGCCCAAGACATACATTGCTACAGCTACCACGGAATCAGATTTACCACAGAAAATCTGAACGAGAGTAAAAGACAATGGCCACATAAAAAATGGGCATGGATATATTTTTTCACATTTAAGAGGCTTCGGCGTTCTTGCATGGCATCAGTCGGCACCAGAGACCACCTGGACACCCATAAAAGAGGCAGCTCCACCAACACCGTTGGCTTTCATGTTATAAAACCGCTGGTCTTCAAAGTCACCTGTGGCAACCATGGAACCATGACCTGCTTTCATTTCCAAACATCTGAGGGTCTCTGACTTTTCCAGACGACTTTTACTTTCACTGATTTTTTTGTGCATTTGTCGTTTCGGAGGGACGGTGGGTGGCTGGTTTAAGCAAACGTGCATGTCTACACACCCACTCCGTCACACCTGTGGACAGGTACCGCAGTGAACAAGCGGTGATAGCTTTAATTGAGCTCACTGGCACTGGTATTGTTGCAGAAAAAAACTAATGCCGAAACTGCGGGGAGATGTCTTTGTGTGCTAATAGCTTTGTTATATTTAAAGGACAGACTCGATGTTTTGACTCCGAGAAATAATATTTACATTTTGCTAATTTTATAATGACGAACAGCCCAAATTCACCAATAGCTTTAGTACTTAGACACGTCGCACTTGGTTTATGGTCCAATGGGGCATACAGTGTTTTGATTTTATTATCCTTATTAGGTTACAAAGAACTGTGTTTAAATGCTTAAATTTGTATGCTGGGTGTCCAGAAGCATTTGGCCGGCTCTTCCACAGACCACACAGCAGTAGCAAAGGGGGATAAATAACTCCTCCAGTAATACCCATTTCAGAAATGTAAGAAGAGCTCTCTGAATGAGAGCGTATCATTTAACTCCATTTGATTTGAAGTGTGGGAGGTCAGTGTCCTCTGGCACCAATAAAGCAACAGTACAAATGAAAAAACAAGGAGCATGTCTTTTCCCTGGTAGAATGTCTAAAGACACACAGGAGTGTTTTGTGAGTTAGTCGTTGTCTATGAAGAAGTTGAATTTCAGGTGGATCGCCCCATTGGAATGTGTTCCAGCAAAAAGCTGTGAGCTATAAGTGTAGTCATAAGTCATAATGTTTCATAAATGTTAATAAGTTCCGTCTTTACAAACAGCAAAGCTCTCCTTTACTCATCAATTATTGTTTTTGGAGATGAAAAAAGTTATGTGTTTGTCTTTTGCCACACTTTATGTACTAGAAAATGATCTGGAAACTCTGTTATCAATAACATTCAGTTCATCATTGCTATTTTGTAAACGCAGACTGTAGTGTAATATGATGAATCATAGAATCTATGTGAAGTCAGAATCGCCGGCATGTTTGACCATAACTTACATATTTCTACCCAGTTTGCTAAATTCAACATTGTATTCTTAATAAATGCATTTACAAAACTTGTGTGATAGTTTTTTGTTGTTGTTGTTTTTTTAAGTACATGCAACACTAATGACCAACTATCCCACACATTCTAACACATTCTGAACAACTATCACATAACTCTTGACATACATAACTGATAAAATTATCTCTAGTCATAAATCTTTGCCATGGTGTATTATGTTCTTGCAATGCTGGTGTGGTGCGGGTAGGATGTCAAAGTGGAGCCAGGGATCAAGAACATAACTTAATTCACCATGGAATGCTAGACAAAATACAAGGAACTAAAAAACCACCGTTATTTTAAGGCTTAGTCTATGTGAATGAGCCACGCTCTGTTCTGACTCATTGCGGCTTAAATAGCAGCCCCAATGAAGCACACCTGTGCCCTGATGAGCCCAGGTGTGCTCAGTCAGAACAGAGCGCCCTCTACCGTACCAAAACTGTGACAGACCGTGACAGTTCTTTAGTCAGGCCTAACTTTAGAACACTGTTTAAGAGGCCACCAACTGTCCAATCACTGGCAACCACCTCTCCAACAAGTGGGTCATTAGCAGTCAACAGCTGGATCAAACTGGATCATCATTAAAAGTGAAAGTGACTATTTTTGTCATTTTGAAACACAGCACAGCACATTGTGAGACACAATGAAATAAGGCCTCTGCATTTTACCCACACGCGCACACGTGCAGCAGGGGGCAGCTATTGAAAGTGCCCAGGGAGCTGTGACAGGGATGGTACCTTGCTCAAGGGTACCTCAGGGCAACTTACTGGTCTGGGAGTCGAATCCATGACCTTCTTATCCTGGAGCTAACTCCCTGACCACTAGGCCACCACTGCCCCAGCGGTGACTGGCCATCAATCCTCCAACTACTGGCTCCTCATTGCTCACTAACCCTCCAACTTTTTTGTTAATTGACAACCTTAGGAATAGTGAGTCAATAGTAATCTATGACTTCACAACATTGCAGGTTTTTTTTTTTTTATGAGTAATTTATTCAAATCATTATTTTGCAAAGTTCGTAATTTCCAAAATTCCAAATTTCCAAATTCACCAAATGGTCTAATACAGCCTTGGGTGAAAAGCTTATGTTACTCACCAACCCTTCAACCCATGAGTCACCGGTGTTCACCAACACTTCCTCCAGCTTGTTCACTAGCCTTCCCCAACTTAGCAGTTTTTACACTAGGAATCTATTCAAATAATCATTTTGAAAAGTTTTTATGGGCACTGCCCATTTTTACCAAGAGGCTTTGGGACTGAGATACTTCACAGCTTTAAACAGAGTTTATAAGTTCATCTGATGAAGCTTTTTTGAAGTGGTCAGATTTAGCCATTTTTGTAGTGGTAGATAGCCAAAATTCAAAGCTTCAGCACTGATACTTCACGACTTCTTGCTTGGTTTAAAATACCACATATTCACCAATAGTCACCAACACTCCTACCAGTGGGTCCTCCATGGGCACAAATCCTCCAGCCACTTGTTCACCAATGGTTAAAAAGCACCCACCAACCATCAATCTAGTGGGTCAATGGTGGTCACAAACACTCCTACCAGTGGATCACTAGTGGTCACCAACACGCCAACCTTCCAACTAGAAGGTCAATCACTGGTCCAATCTTTCAACATATGGGGCTCCTGGGGATATACTTTACTTAAAACTCCAAGGATGTCTACATTGTTACACCTCACATTATTCTCACCCATTTCTACGCTCTTGATCTAAGTGGACCTCCTCATCCTGACAAAAAGGATATTTTAGAAGACACTCAAAGTGAAGTGTGTTAGACTGGGATTAGACTTTGCAGAGCCAGTACTGGGGACTCCATTGCTTCAAATCTTCATTAACTTTGCCGCCTATCCCTATGATGTAACTGGAACAGTAGGAGAAGCTCCAGTAATCCACTGATCATTCTGCTGCTCTCCAGGCCATAAGTGCCACATCGCTGATCGCACAGCTGCTCTACTGGAGCCTGGCCTGCTCAAGATTAGGCTGCTGTAACGCTCCCCTCTGCTCTACTGCTAATCTGGGTTGGGATTATACCCTTTTTTCCCCCAGCCATATTCTGGGAAAACCCATCCTCTAGGACTGCCTAGGTATGTCCACTGGGGCTGTTAAGGAAGGTTTTTAAGGCCCTGTGGACACTTGTGCAAAATGTTGTAGGTATATGAAAGTGACTATTCTTGTCATTGCAAGATCACAGCACAGCACAGCACACAATGAACCACAATGAAATCAGACCTCTGCATTTAACCCATGCAAACACCGTGCAGCCATGAAAGCGCCCGGGGAGCAGCGACAGGGACGGTACCTTGCTCAAGGGTACCTCACGGCAACCTACTGGTAAGGGGCTTGAACCCACAATCTTCCGATCCTGTGGCCAACTCCTCGTTACCTTAAGTAAGCTGCAAAAATGTTAACTGAGTTTGTATTTACATTGTGTTATGTTTCAGCTCTTCAGTTTCAGATAGTTACAATATATCTTTAACGTTTAACGTTAAAAGTACAAGTGGCCACTGCTGTACTGAATCAAGCCCCAGGTCTTATGCCAACAGCATATTAACATCATATTAACACAATGAGTTACTTTTTAAATACTATTAGCACATTTTCCTAGTTTGACTCTTCACCCTTCCATAGTTATCAGGCTAAAGCTCTGCTGTACATTGACCACTGGTCAGAACAAATGGTAAAACTGGAGGGATCGCTGCAATACACTTGACTTTCTGATACTGTGATAACTATTTGCCGCCTGTTGGGTTCACATGCACCCACTTTATGGCGCGGTACCGTCGGCTTCACCTTCTGCCATTTCACTGTGGTTTTCTGTCCGAGCAGCAATGTCACATTCATTAAAGATGGAAGCCAGACTGTGGAAAGTCAGGGTGTATAATAAACGTGTCTGCAAACATTATATTTGCCACATACAGAGAGACATCCGGCATGCACCGATTACATACATCAGTCCTGCCTGTGAAGGACAGTGTGTTTGAGGGTTAATTAACACAAATATAAAAATACAGATCCAAACAGAAAGTAGTGAATGAATGTATTTGAGAGTGTAGTAATTCTCTCCTCCAGTACCTGATTTGGTGAATCAAAATTTCAAATCAAGAGCTGCAGATGGAATTGAACAGTTTACTGTGTGACATTTCATATGTTTATATTAATGTTAATAGTGGTTAGGGAGTTGGCCACAGGATCAGAAGGTCGTGGGTTTGAATCCCAGACCAGTAGGTTGCCTGGAGTACCAGGCCTCGTCACTGCCCCCTGATGCATGTGTGTATGGATAAAATGCAGAGGGTTCAATTTGTTGTGGCTCACTGTGTGCTGTGCTGTGCTGTTTCAGTGACAAGAATAGTCACTTTCACCCAGATGCCTAATTTTTATACTTCAGTACATTACTGTGTCTATTTCACACACTTTAAAGGCCCCTGGTGGACTATCCTTGACAGCCTAATGTGATTTTTACATAAGTGCCTGTCACGTTAGTAGCCCAATGTCCAGAGGAGTGAATAAATGGCCCACTGACCCACTAACACTGTAACGGAGTGATACAGCTGTAGAATGAGCTGGGGATGAGGCATAATGTGATATCTCTCATGTAGTTACTGCTGGGCGCAGCTGATTTATTTTTATCTTGTTTATCACTGAAACCGGCCTCTGGGTTGTTTTGAGTGTTCATCTGTGCAGTAAGTGATTTTCATTATGCACTCTTGTGACACCTGCTGGTCATTCAAGTAATGACCCTGAAAGGAGACGGGGACCATTTCTGTTACCTATAATAGTGTAGAGAGCAGTGATTGGGGATCACATCTGCTCACTGTAACAGTGTTCTAGTGCTCCAAAGTGTGATTAGTGAACAGTGATTATTATAGGGGATGCAATTGGTCCCCTAAAGCCTGTTCCTTACATTGTAGCAATATTGCATGTAACAGAAATGGTCCCCTAGTGTTCTAATACATGCTGTAGTCCACTATATAGTGCTAAGGACTATTCCCGCTCATTAAATGCAGTTGTATATTTGTTGCAATACATAAAATGAAGTCCCAGAATCGCATTGTACATCTTTAATCACTATCATCAGGCCAAACTCACGTGATCCATAAAGTCTATAAGAGGTGCTCTCACAAATACAGAACAAAAGGTCATGGGGGTCAGGGGTCACCTCAGGACCCCTGCAGTCACTTGTCTCCACACACACCCATCCATACACACACACATTAAAGAAAAGACATTCAGTGTCAGCAGATTGTTCCGGTCATTAATGACAAACGTAAAAATGATTTCGCCCCTAACCCGTGAAAGTCTGTTTCTGCCAGGTAGCATGTCCTGGAAGTAAAAGAAAATATGTGACTCATTATATTAAGAGGTTGTACATCACTGCATAGTCACCATTATGCTCTTAAAAGGATTTGGAAGTCTGAGCTGGTTGTCTCTACTAGCAGGCAGTGATTCTGAACATCACAAAAAATGCTCCAGACCTGATGAAATTTCTTCTGAATTTCATGTCTGGTCTGATGTCAGTTCAGGGTTGCAGGGGCAGGTGTGAAAAGAGGCTTATGCTAATCTGACACTTTTTAGCTGCTAACAGGAATGCTGGCCAGGATCAGGAGGTCATGAGTTCAAATCCCAGATCAGTAGGTTGCCCTGAGATACCCTTGAACAAGGTATTGTCCCATCACTGTCCCCCAGGTGCAGAATATAACTGCCCACTGCTGCCCCTGTATGTATGGGTGAAAAGCAATTGTAATTTGTTGTTTAAAAAAGACAAATGGTCACTTTCACGTTCATAAATCTGAAGCCCAAAAGTGACATAGCCTCAAAACCCCCCAGCCTGGAAGGATATCGCTGGTGTGGTTGGGGTGTTCTGGTGAGGTTACCAATGAATCCATCCAGGATTTATCAGCATTAGAGGAACACTGAAAGCTTAGAAAAAAACAGTTTGGACCCGAATCTGAAATCAGTTACTGAATGATGTCATCAACCGTTCTGTTAAAAGGGGTTGAGTTCTTGTTTGACAAAGTGTGCAACATCTAGAAAATGAAGAGCCTTCCATCAGGAAGTGACATCAGGAACCGAGTTGTATCCAAGACACATGGTGCTGGTGCTCAACCGACTGAACCTTACATTTTCCATAGTTTAAGGTCTGGTAACAGCATTTTGCAGCATTGGTGGCATAAACACATTTATTTCCCCTTCAAATCAGCCCATCATGAAGGAAATGATTGTTTACAAGTTTTTGGGCTTTTTCACTGGTACCATCAGTCTTTCCTGCTTTTCCATTTCTGTATTTCGATGGCAGAGACACAATCAGGCCAACTGTGGAGCGAAGGTTCAGGTTTCACACTAGCACGGCCAAGCCAATGGAGGTCCGGAATGGTTATAGTTTGCATTATTTACCCTGAAAAATTTATTTTTTGATGGGGATCGGTTCCAGGTGCAAGAAGAAAAAAAGCCCCATAAGCCACTATTTAGAGACACAATCAAGCTGCTGCCAGAAACAGGGACAGGGCATTTTTTTAATTGCTACCTGACAGCAAAACAGACTTCCACACTAACCCTTCCCCCCCTTTTTTTTATTGATTCTCAGGACAGTAATACTTCCCTGGTAAAGAAAGTTCACTACCCACATTAGAAACATCTGTTCAGTAGAAAAAGAAAGAACCGTATCACAAAGCTGAAGAATTCCTGATTTGGAGAGTGCGTGTGTGTCTTTTTCTGTAAAGTTGACAATGGCATATTGCTCTCCTGTGTCTATAAAAAAGCCAGAACATATTCCCTCCACACCATACCTCCTCCAATGCAGCAGCAGGCAATCCAGCTGCACACCCTCCTCTCTCCAGCTTTTAAACTGTATTGAACAGAGGTGTAGAAAACAAATAAAACCTCATCAATTTTGTGTCATCTACAAAACACTCAGTGTCTGTTGCGCAATTTTTGGCCCGTACAATTCTTAGGCTGCTTTTAAAAGGTAAAAAAAATAAAATTTGTTCAGTGCTTTTCTAGCACCACATCACCCAATCTTATCGAACCCGAATCGGGCAATTTAACGACGCACTGGTGATCTCCTAAAGAATCGCAATAGAGTAAGACTGACCTGTCCAAGCTCCGCCCAGGGCTACAGATTTTCGTGTAGCTACGGACACTGGAGGAGCTTCACATGCCACCAAAAGGTTCGTAATCAAACTCTGACCCAATGTACTTTTATGGGGATTATCTCATGTAGCAATCCCATTTTAACCTGGGATTGACCAGTTCATTACAAGTGGATCCTACTGGATTCATTTTCTTGGGTGCAGGTATTCAGATGACCACATTTCAGAACCTGTTCACTCCTGGTGTTAAGGTGCAACTTAGTTGATCCGATCAGCTCAAAGTCTGTAAGTAAACAGCTGGCATTAGAGAGCATCTTGAGTGACAGCTTTGTCCAGAGCTCCGCAAATAATTATCACTGCCCCCTATAGAGACTGAATGTGTTCAGACTGTGATTCCATCCCAATAGTTGGACAAAACTTCCTGGACGATGAATCCACTAATCACTCTGCAGGAACAAGTAGGACACCATGAACTCCAAATCAGACAGGAAAAGAGTTTGGACACATTCTAGGTCTGTTCTTCTAAGGGTTCCAAGCAAATACTGATGTGAAGGAGGACCAGACCTATGGAGGACTAAAGTTACTTATTTACTTTTTTGCTGTGGCGAGGACATCCTGTCCTTCAGTGTAGTCCATGACATGTTGTGAAAAGAATGGGGGTATTGGAGCCCAAGAGAACTTCTGGACATGGTCCAAATGCCATGCATCATTTGAGTTCACACCTATATCTACCTCTATCCGCTTGTGATCGGATCGCCCTTGGTGATGCCAGGAATGAACAGGGCCTGTGGAATGAGATTAGCAACGTGTATCTTGGAAAACAAACGTGTAGTGATTCAACCTGAACACAACCTCAAATTTTTAATGTGCAAGTTCTCCAGTGGCTACAAAATAGTGAATACATGGGCGGAGCCTGGAAAGATATAGGTCAGACAACCCTGGTTAGCATACGAATATGTAACCTTAGCACCCTAAAGCCGCAGCAGACCCATCCACCAGTGAGCCATTTATATATGGCATATGAAATTGTTCCTGCAGGTTGGTCCTAAAATGCCCTGGGGGAAAGGAGTCTGTGAGTAGAGCAAAATTCCCTCATCTCTCTCTCTCTCTCTCTCTCTCTCTCTCTTTCTCTTCTCTCCACGAGGTCTGAGAGCTGTGAGCAGAGTATTTTCATGTGGATCTGGACGGCGTGTAGAAAATCCTCTGAGATTTGGTCTAGTCAGGCAGACTGGGTATAGCCCTGTAGGGCTGTCGCGATTACTCAATTACAAAAAAACAAACAAAAACTAAAACAAAACAAACAAACAAAAAAAAACAACCGCAATGATTGGTTGACATTTGTGAAAAGTGTATTGGAGAACTAGAGTATAAAAAAAAATATTTTTAAAAATGCAGTAAAATATTTCTGAAAATAAATCTTTAAAAATAAAATCTGATCAACTATATATTATAAGTATGTCTGGGCAAGTAAAATGTTTTATATACATTTTTTTTTCTTCAAAATCTTTTTAAAAAGCTTTTCTTTCCCCCCCAAAAAAGTATTATTATTGCCCAATTTTACTTTTTGGTTAAAAAAAAAAAAAAAAAAAAAAAAAATGTAGGCAACTGATTACTACTACCAATCGTGACAGCCCTACAGCTGAGAATCTGAAAGATGAGCCCTCGCCCTCAAAAAAAAAAAAAAAAAAAAAAAAAAAAAAGCGCTCAATTAGGCTTCAGTTAAAAATACCTCAGTAGAGAAACACACCTGACCTAAACACACCTGTGTGGAGTGATCAGGTTGATCCTAAGCATGTCAGACAGTCAGGTTGTGTGTGATTTCTATCAAGCCCGTTCGTGTAGCGCCTGTTCTGAACGCACACATTGGGTTGTTAGGTCCAGCCTAAGCATGCCTGTGCCCAGGTGGACATACCTGTCCAAAAAACACACTCGAGTGTGTGTGTGTAGGGTTTAATTTGGGCAGGACCTAAACACACACGTGGGCACATGTTGGGTAGTCTCTTATGATGATCGCTGTGTGTAGAACAGGATGTAAGCCTGAGTACTGCAAACCTCCTCCACGCTACACACGTTCATCTCCGAGTCGTTACAGTGGACCCAGAAACCTGCAAATGCACAGAATGAATAATTAATGAATACATCAAACCATTCAGGCTGTAAACAGACACAAATGGTTAACAAAAAATTGAACCCATTTCCCTAGCCTAATATAAGAACAGGAAGCCCAAAACAACAAACTTGTCACAAAATCACTGAGCTGTTAACTGTAAACTATATTTTTGATACACAAAACAGAACCTCAACAGAATTTTCAACAGAAAATGTTGAATATGGGCCAATGGTGAACAGCAGCAGAATAATTGGACTGTTGTTGGATTACATGAATATCTAGATACAGTGGTACCTTGACTTGAGTGTCCCAACTAATTAATTTTTCGAGATACGAGCCATCAACTCGGCCATTTTTTTGCTTTGAGAGGAAAAATTCGGGTTACGAGGCAGCGCCAGTGTTGTGCTCGCTTTTGTGCTTGCAGTTATTTTGCAAAAATTTGTTTTTCCAACCATGTGTCTGAAGAAAGTGAGTGCGAAGAACAGTGCTGAAAAGAAGCAGCAGATGATGTGCATTGAATTAAAGAAAGAAATGATCGAAAAACTTGAAGGTGTGCGTATAGTTGACTTGGCGACGTAGTACGAGCGTAGCACTTCTACAATCTGCGCCTGAAACAGACCACATTGGACAGGTTTTCATGGAAAACCCCGCCTTAAAGTGAAGGCGTGGCGAATGGGCAGAAATCAGCGAATGAGATTCAGTTATTCAGTTCAGCCTTTCTCCTCCACCTTCATCATCTTCAAGTTGTCTGATCTCCAAGGCAAATGCTGTACATTATACTTAAAACCAGTTTATTGCAGTACATTCTATTGTATTGTGTTTTTATACAATATATAATATTTTATTGTTATTTATAAGCACATATTTAAAAACATGTAACAAAAAAAAATGCTGTGTTTTTTGAGGGCTCCGGAACAGATTAATGTCATTTCAACTCATTTCAATGGGGAAAATTGATTTGACATTCAAGCTCTGTCACGGAACTAATTAAACTCATAAGTCAAGGCACCACTGTACATCAAAACACTTGGCAACATGCCTGTGATTGGTGACCCCATCAAAATGGATGGCTCATTTGCATAAAGCAGCCTTCTGTGATATATGTTTTCTGCTGGCTGATACTGCAATAAGGATATTTTCTTTCTACTTCCAGCTGCTCCTGTTAGGGGTCGCCACAATGGATCAACCATCTCCATGTCTTATTGTCTTCTGCATCTTCCTCCTTCAAACCAACTGCCTACATGTCCTCTTTCACAACATCCATAAACCTCTTTTTGGCCTTCCTCTTTTCGGGCAGCTCCATCTTCAACATCCTTCTCCCAATGTAATCCTCCTCTCTTTGTACACTTCCAAACCAACACAACTTTGCTTCTTTAACTTGGTCTCCAAAATGTCCAACCTGAGCTGTCCCTTTAACATACTCATTTGTAATCTTGTCCATCCTCGGCACACCCAGTGAAAATCTTAGCATCTTTAACTCCAGCTCTGCTGCCTGTCTATCAGCGCCACTGTCTCCAACCCGTATAGCATATCTTGTCTCTCTACAGTCCTGTAAACCTTCTCTTTCACTCTTGCTGGTACCCATCTCATCAGATCGCTCCTACCATTAGTCTCCATCCATTCCAACTCTCTTCTTAACCTCTCTTCCACACTCCCCATTACTCTGAAATGAGACCAAGCATTTAAATTCCTCCACCTTTTTCACCTCTACTCCCTGCATTATAACCACTCCACTTTCCTCTCTTTTGTTCACACTCATGTATTCGGTCTGTCCTGCTCACTTTTATTCCTCTCCTCTCTAGAGCATATGACTCCACCTCATCTACAATCAATCTGTGTGCATCTTCCTCCACTCCTGTATGTCACCTTGTGCTCATTCCTCTTCTCAAAATAAGTATTTACCATAGCTATTTTCATCCTTTCTACAACCATCTGACCTTCTGCTCTCCTCTCCTTGACACCATACCTACCCATCACCTCATCACTTGTTCCCTTCACCAACATCCCTCCTTGTGTCCACACCATGAGCAATTAACAATTAAAACCCGCCTTCAATACACCTGCCCTTATTGCCCTTCCACACACAAAATATCAACCTTTCTTCTCTCCATCAAATCAACAAATTCTTTCCCTTTACCAGTTATGCTGCCACCATTTAAAGTTCATACTCTCACTTCCACTCTACTATCCTTCCTTCTCGCCTCCTGCCTCCAGATATGTGTAACTCCCTCTTCTTCTCTGACCAACAGTAACCAAATTTCCACCCTGTTGGCAAACAGTACTGGTGATGGTCGTTGTTAACCTGGGTCTTGACCGGTCCAGTATGGAAGTCTGTTTTGTTGGCCGATTTGGTAAAAGTTTTACACCGGATGCCTTTACTGACATAACTGTCCAAATTTATTGGGGCCTGGGGCTGGCAAAAAGAAATACATTGGCTTGTGCATCCCAAGTGGCTGGGTTTGTTATAATGAGTGCATCTGATAAATATTGATTTTCACAATTTTTTTTTTTTGTTGCAATTTTTATGGGTCATTCTGACAGACTGTAATAGGTGTAGGGCACATAATGCTCTATTATTCTTACAGTCTTTCTGAAAGACTAAAATTCACCACAGGAAGAGTAGTGCGTGATAATACTCTATAATTTGGTATCATTATAGAGGTTGATCCAATGTCATTCTGCTAGATTAAAATACACTGTAGGTAGAATATATAGGGCGATATGATTAAAATGTTTATGATAGTTGCGGTCATTCTGATGAACTGAAATACAGGGATTTTGTGTTTGCACCAACACTCACCTCCCTCTGTGTTGTAGCAGTAGGCGGTGTAGTGTCCTGAGCCGAAGCCTTTCCCATGATGCATCACCACAGCGGAGAGGTCGTAGGTGTAAGCCTGCCGCTGCAGGGCGGAGCGGGAGTCTGAACAGCAGTACGGCTCCATGTTCAAAACCTGATCAAATGCCACATGGACACCAATCTTCTCCCTGTGGTTCCGGCCCGACCAGCTACGTGTGGACGAATACACAAAAAGATTAGTGGATTTAATTCTGAGTTTCAAATGTCCAGGTTCAGCAACATAAAATGACATAACACTCCATCAAATGTCATGGTATGCAGTCAGAAAACAAAGCTTCTAGAACCATACACACTAATCAAGAACTTAAGCAATAATCCTGTGCCTTTAACTTATTATGAAGCACTCTGATTGCAATACAGAGTATCCTGATTGCAGCAGTGGAATAGTGGTCTGGGAGTGGGCCCCAGAACTGGAAAGTTTTGGGGTTGAATCCAGGACCAGTAGGTTGCCCTGAGGTGCCCTTGAGCAAGGTACCATGCCCATCATTGCCCCCCCGGGTGCTGGACATTGCTGCCCCCTACTGCACGCCATGTATGGGTTAAATGCAGAGGATGTGTAGTGTCAGTAGTGATGTTTTTCTATAAACAGCCCAGCTAAATACACATTTTTAAAAAATAAGTTGCTAAATAACTTCAATATTTCAAGACCTGCTCTCTAGTCCTAGTAAGGACATCCGGTATGTAACTACACTTTTACAGATTTCACACAGCAGTGCTTTCACTGAAACAATGCAGTGCTGTTTACCTCCAGTGCAAGATTTAATAACCCGTTTCTTCCATGAGAAGAGTGATTTGTGAGGAGGACGAGGTTGGGGGACGTACCGGAAGCGTTTGAGGTGAAGCCGCAGCACCTGAGGTAAACGGTAGATCAGCAGCTGTTTGCACGCCTCAGACAGCGCCAGCGGCTTGTGTGATGACTTGCGCCTCTTTCCTAACACACAAACACACATTAATGAAGTAAAAATAAAACAATATTTATCATTAACCTAAAAAACAAAACAAAAGAAATCTTTAAAATGTTCATATGATTGTTCTAGAAAAAACACACTACCGAAGCATGGGGGGTGATTTAGATTCATTAAATAAAGGAGATTGTTTTTAGTCTCCCAAACAGAATGACCAGTTAAAACATTAATGGATGAGAGAAATAAACATGAGTAAAGTGTATACTAGCAGAGATCCCATCAAAAATGTAATCACCTGTCCTTTTAAGCGCACTTTAAAGGCAATAACAGACGTTTATTTAAAAATTCCACATATCCTGACCGTTACCCAGTTTGTATATCATCTGTAATGTAGGTACAGTGTGTGTCTGGTCTGTTTGTAATGTGTGTATATTGTGTATAAAACTAATGCCTTCAGATGAAGAAAGAAAATCCATGTGGAAAGTGTACTGTCTCGTATTAACAACGTGCTGTAGTGATGTGTGTGTGTACACACTGTTGCAGAAATTGCAGGCGTAGATGCAGCCCTCCAGAGCCTCGGTCTCTGTGAACTTAGCCAGCATCTCAGTGAGCGAACAGCTCCGCTGGTAGGCGCTTGGCTTCTCCAGGCTGTGATAACGTTCTGGAAACTCCAGAGACAAATCCCAGAATGGTTCCACTGTGTTTGACTTGTGTTTACAGGACAGACACGTCACCTTGGGAAGATAGGCAACACATGAACACGCATGCTTACACATTAAATAGATAAAGCACACTGTGTTTGTGTGTGTGTGATGCACCATGTAAGACCCAATTGGTTCTGGATGAATGTCTGTGTAATTTCCCCAAATTCCGCACAGACTTAATATCACTCATTCACAAATGTACATTTCTGTCTCTCCTCAATATCGCCACAAGGACTCTATGTTTCAACACATAGAATGGAATGAAATCTGTCAGAAATTGACATTTGCTGTAAACTCTTAAATCTCCCTTCCTGCAGAGGTTTATGGACCTGATTCTTTGACAGTTCCTTTCCTGTCAGGGTTCTGGGTCTACAGGTACAAGTTCTGTAAGAACATCTGATGGGCACTGGGTTTTCAAATCAGCCATGATGTTAAAAACCCTCTAAAAATGATTGGAACAACAAAATCTGACACTTCGAGGTCCAGACGTCCTCTGAAGGGGAGCTGTGGTTCTTCCAGCATCAGATCCCTTAAGTCCTACAAGTTGGGAGGTGTATCAACGGAAGGTACTGGTTTGTCCCAGAGACGCCAGCAAGAGTGAAATTGAAGGTTTACATGACAGTAGTGAGATCTGCTATGTTATATGGTTTAGAGATGGTAGCATTGATGAAATCACAGGTGGTAGAGCTGAAGGTGCTGGAGTTAAAAATGTTGAGATTTGCCTCAGGAGGGATGAGGATGGAAAGGATTAGAAATGTGTGTATTAGAGGGACTTGGACAATTTGGAGACAAAGTCAGAAATGTGCAATTTTGTTGGTTTGGACATGTGCAGAGGAGAGATGAGGAAAATATTGGGAAAGGAATGTTGAGAATTGAGCTACCAGACAAGAGGAGAAGAGGAAGAACAAAAGAGGAGGTCTTTGATGCGGTGAGAAAGGACATGCAGGCAATCAGTGTGACAGAGGAAGATGCAAGGGACAAGACATGGAGACGGACAATATGGATACATCGAACAGGAGCAGCTGTAGGTGAAAAGGGCAGTTTGACCAAAAGTAAATAAACTTTAATCAAACTATAATCAACTTTCTTGAAGGAAATTGTTTAAATCTACCACGGTTCTTGTATATCTCACTTTTTAAAAGATTCTCCTCAACATGAATCTGGAAAATCTTTTTCCAGAATTTTATACAGTAATTTGTGTTTCTAGTTTAGTGTTTATTTTCATGTGTGTTTAAATACTTGAGACTGACCTGAGGATGTCTCAGAGGTTACCAAAATTATTGCAAATGTGGTTAGAAAGATACCAGATGGGAACTGGATTAAGTGGTAATAGCAACCTAGCTCTTGAGTTACAAACAGCATTGCAAAAATTAAAACGGGTAGTTCAATCATCAAAAATGTATTCCAGTACCATCACACATCCCTAAATCTTGGCCTAAGTTCTAGAATAAAAATATCATGATGCCAAAATTCTATTAAAGGGGGTGCTCTTGCTTGTGAACAGAAAAGAAAATTGACACAGAAAGTTCCTTTATCACACCGGTGATGTTCTTTTTGAAACTCAGATCGATTCCTCACCTGGCTCAGCAGCTGCCCATGGAAGATGGTGTTGAGCACCTTGAGGACCTGTTTGGACAGCTTCCTCTGTGTGATGGGGATAACTATGCGGCGTTTGCGGCTGCCGTCTGACTCCAGCTCCTGCTGAACTTTGTCCAGCAGCTCACACAGGAACTCCTGAGCGTCCTGCTGGTCGTATCCACGGAAGGCTGGGATCAGGTTCCAGACAGAGTGCAGCATGGCAAAGGGCGACACCAATGTCCAGCGGCCGGACCACATCACCCTGAACAGCGTGTGAAGCTCATGGCACAGTGACATCTGCTGGCGAGACGAGCACCGTGGCTCCTTGGGCTGCACCAGCTCAGCCGGCCTGTTGCTTTGCTTCCTGAGGGCACTGAGAGCACCGGTGCCGCCTATCATGCCTTCCGGGATACCACGTATGCCCTGAGGGTGGTTGCTCTTGGCCAGCAGCTCCTCTGTCTCGCAAAGATCCAGCGTGAGGAAGCACTCCCTGAACTTCTGCAGGTGGCTGAGCACCTGCAGGATGGAGTTCATGTAGCAGGTGTTGCCTAAGTTACGCAGCCCTGTGACGCCTGGCGCTAACCGCCTACGCCGCACCTGAGACGATGAGACATAGCACCTGCGTGGTTTTCCCGTGCTGTTGTGGTTTCGCAGTGGTTTGCTTGGCTTATTTGACAGCGGTTTGTTGGACAGTGGCTGGAGGGGCTGCTTCAGGGCTGGCAGCCTCTCAGGTGGGTCGCGGAACTTGCGAGGGATTAGGGCAAGGGTAGGGCGTGGCGCCTGGGTTAGCAAACGGGCGCTTTTCCTAGATAGAGAGAGAGAGAGAGAGATTAATGAACTTCATCGATTCCTTAGGGTTCATTTGAGTGCTAAAGATCCCCAAGTCAAGGACGCAACAAAGGAATGCAAAATCCCTTGCCATTTCATCACCAAAGGCTGTCTCATTTTCAGTGGGGCAGGCAAAAGGGTCTCTTGTTGATTCTCAAATTTTTTATGAGACAGGTATGATTTTTAGAGACCTTAAATCACTTTATGTCCTATTAATCAATAAAAAAAAAACAACAAAGATATGAGGACAAATTTATTTTTGGGATCCCTATCCAGAACCTGCCGCAGTATTTCAGTAACTAAAACAGCAAAGTTCCTGTCAGAGCTCCACTTTGGCGACATCTGCACCCAACTTGTGGAAATTAAAAATTTGTTAAAAATTTTAAGAAGAGTGATAATTAGCTACTGTTACCTAGCAACCTTCTTCTTTCCAAAAATCAATGTTAGATCAATGTTAATTGAACCGTGGCTACCTCCTGAATTACACACTATTGCACGAAATAAGTTAAGACTGTGCACAACCACTGGAAATGCACTCAGTATGTAAATGTATGTAATAGTATGTAAAGTGTTGAAGTGTGCAGTTTGGGACACAGTCTGTCTGTTCTGCCGAATTGGTTCTATCAAAATGAAGAGCAAAGATATGACTAAAAAACACAAATCATTAAAAAAAAAAAAAACAACAAAAACAAAAAAAACGAAAACACTGGAGCTTTGATTAAATATTTCCCCATAAAAACGTGTGAACAACACAACCTAAACACAATTAAACTCACAAATTATGCAATGTAAACACCACAAAACTGACATGGCTCACATATTAAATAACCTAAACACAACTAATTGACTGCTGCCCATTCTTTCATTCCCTCCTCAGAGACAGAGAGACACGTACTACAGCAAAAATCCACTGGTTTCTTGATAGTGAAAACTTGATGGTGAAAGTGACTCTCTGCTTGGATTCTGGAACTTCAGAATTATCCAATTAGACAACAACAATCCAACATTTAGGAGAAACAACCCTGGTAAAGGTGAGTGGAGAGCAGTGGGAGGAAGATTTATTTATTTTTTGCCCTGCAAGTGGGTAGCGCTTTAAAGGAGTGACGTCACATGAAATCCATGTATGCATCCACAAAACGTACCCCTTTTATGACCAGAATGAACAACAAATACAATCACACTTTGCTGATATGGTATACCACACCTTGGCGGTACGTTGGCCTGCTCCTCCATGAGCCTCTTCTTCACCTCCCGTCGCCTTCTCAGCTCCTCTCGCTCATGTTGCGCCTTCTCATCACGCTTCCTTCGCTCCTCTAGCTGCCGATCCCGCCACTGCCGAAAAGCGATGGTCAGCATTGTCCGCCGCCTGTGCCACAGAGCTACCTGCATGGCTGGCCGCCATCCCAGACCTTCACACCCAGCCCGGAGGGACGAAAAAGAAGAGGTGGAGGAAGATGCCGACGACGATTCCCCTCCGGATGATGAGGAACGCAAGGACCGCTGTCCTGAACTTCGAACAGTGGACAGCGCCCCCCGCAGGAGCTTCAGATCCCCCTCCGCATTATCGTTTAACACGTAGTCCCCACAGGCAAAGCAGAAGACATCCAGTTCCCGAACCTCCATGGCCAAGGGGTGTTGAGTCTCCTGGTAGTGACGCAGTGTGTGCTCCTCGATGTACCGTCCGCAGGCCACGTGGGAGCACTTGAGGCAGGCCCACACTGACTCTGTGGTGTCGCAGTCGACACAGCGCCATTTCTGGGGGTTCAGGATAGAGTGGTCGTGTCCTAGACGGAGACGCACCACATGCTTACAGCGGTCCATGTCTGCCCAATGCACATGGAGTGCCCTTGGAGTCAGGAGCCGCACCACTGTGCCATGACAACCCAGGCCCTGAGAGATACGAAAAACAATTAGAAACATTAGAAAGTCTCATACCAGCACCACACACACAACGTGACAGCCCTAATCAAGAAACGTGTCTCATCTTGTCCCCTTAAGATGCTAAGTGTCCTGAACCTCTGCCCCTCAAAAGAAGACCCATTGAGGCCGTTTTTAGTCCTGGCTTCTCAGTGCTGGAACAAACCTTCTCTTGTGGTCAAAACTGCCAAGTCCCTTCTTTCTACAAGGGGCTGTCTGAAGAACCACCTTTTCAAGGAACACCAAGGGGGCTAATCTTTCCTAAACAACCCTGAACTAACAATTTCCTTTTGCTCCATCTAAAATATAAATCTGCATTGTAGCTCTAGTTTTGAGGCTATTGTTTGTGTAGATAGTGACAGAAATGGACTGCTTGCACATTAAACAACTTACACATCCCAACTAGCATGTTACACAACTCAACCAATACTATTAACAACCTAAACACAACTTACTCTTTACACCCATATTCAATATTTAAAAAGTACTTTGGAAAACAAACAACATCTTTAAGTTTAACTAGACCTAGACGTTTTAAATTCCTGTTAAGCAAGATTTTTAGTGTGCAGCAGCTATTAATTCAAGCCTGTGTGTTTCTAGTGGGCGACATTTTTTCTATGGAAACTACAAAGCCCTTGTCCATTAGACCTGGACAGCGTTTTCTGGACACCATAAATGTAAAAAGAAGCAAAAAGAAAAACACACCAGCAAAACATATCAGCAAAAATCTAAGCATCCCTTCACCAGCAGTGCTTTTGGCAGAAGATGTCAGAAGAGTGTTAGTGTTTAGTAACTAGACCCCATGATGGGAAGGTTGTAGGTCTGAATCCCAGGCAAGTAGGTTACCCTGAGGTTCCTTTGATCAAGGTAACATCTTGACACTGCTCTCTGGACACAGGATCATTCAGGTTTCCTGGCTGGATAAAATACAGTGAACAAGAACAAGACCACAGTGCTTTAACGAGAATGGATTCTGGGCGGCTTACTCTGAACGCAGTCCCATGCACGCTCCAGACATCACAACCTCAGAAGGATTGTCTGCTCCAGCTGGACAGCTTGGTGAAAGGCAGAAAAAGAAAAGACATTTTTAAGTCTAGGATACTTCACGTCCCTATAGCAATATTCCTTAGGCTGTCAAGGGAGGGAGAAAGTTCAGGAGGGAGACAAAGAGCTTCAGGACCGATCTCACCTGGCAGCCAAGCACAGGCACTAATTAGGACTCTAAAAGGCCAATTTTGGTGGGTTTTACTGTAATCCTGATTGGATTATCTGCACAATTAGGGCTGCATTCTGGCCCGACATGCTACTCCTGTCATTTATGGACGGATGTTGACTTGATTTTCTACTTTATGACACCATGCAGCCATATTTGGGCCTTAAATTGACGTTTTCAGCTCATTTTTACCGTCGTTTTCCTTCCAAGCCCTGAGACAATGCACACAGCAGCTAAGTGGCTATGCTACATGAGCCGGGTGACCCCAGAGGAGCGACCAAATGCAGAAACGCACACAATCTCTACATTAAAACGGGGAGATTAACTCTGCAAGACGAATCCGAAATCTGGAAATGAGTTTGGCTTTTATAACGCCTCCCTCTGGCTCCTCTCATTGGAGTTTCTCCCACAAAGAAGAGCGGGTCGCTCGGCCGCAATTTTTCCGTTCCACCTTAATTGGCGCGGCGGCTCCGTCGGGGGACGCTCTGGCACCGGCAGCGCGCCGCGGTTCAACAGCAAACACATTTAAGGTGGAACGGAATGATTCGTAAAACGTATCGTGTTTTGCCCACACTCTGCCTACAATGAGGGTGGTGCTGGAACGTCCAACGCTACACCGGCTCGTCGAAAAGTGTTTTCCCATTGCTTTTTTGTACTGCCGGGTTCCTGAGGAGTTTTCGCCAACAAAACGAGGACTAGCCAATGATTAACTAGTCCAGAAAATGTCTCATGTATGTTTATTAACGGGCGGTAAGCTGTAGTTTTGAATCACAGCGCAGAAATCTGTCAGAAATTAAGTAGTTGACGAGCCGAGTGCCGGCGAGTGGGAGAGCTAGCGCTGATGCTAACGCTAACGCTCCTCAGGTTCTCACCCGCAGAACAAAGAGCTCCCTTCACAGCGGCCAAATAAAACTTCTCCCGTTGATCCACAAACAGCCCGAACCGGTCACCCACATCCTCCGCCCGCTTGTCGAGGCAGTCTACTTCGGAAACGTGCGAATATTTCACAAAATCAACTTTTGTTTAAACCTTTAAACCCATATTTAAAAAAATCAGGCGAGATTAAAGTGCAGATTCGACAAAAAAGCAGTTTTTAGAAATCAGCACCTACTCCGCGATGAGAGTCCATCTTTTGTAAATCGCGCTAAAACTAAATTATTCAGAAATTTAAATATTTTTCATTTTTATTTCTTTTTTAAGAGCGCGCGCACGGCTTTATTTACCGCCGTCATCCGCACGCGCGAGCTGTCACCGTTTTCTCGGTTCAACCCAACGAGCCCCTCCGATTGGTCCGCAGTTACCGGAAACCTGGAATCTCATTTGTTGTCAGAGCCCTGTGGGGCGGGGCCACAAAGAGTGACATTTAATAGATTGTTTATAGATAATGTAAAAATAGTTTTTGAAGGTATAATTTTGGTTAAAATTATTTATTAATACATATACTTTATTGAAGTTTTTCAGCTTTACTAGATTTCTAAAAGTACACTTTATATGAAATGCTAATAAATGAAAATGAAATGAAAATTCTAATTGTGAACAGTGAGTCCATCTTCTGTATTTAAGCCATCAAAACACATCTGTAGTGAACAAACACACCAGAACCAGTGGTTTGTGTGCAATGGAGCAGTGATGGGACGGTACTAGTGCGGTTTTCAAACCCACAACCTTCTGATCATGGAGCCTAATCCATAAACTGTGAGACACAGCTGCCGCTGCATAACACTTCAGCTCCTCTTTATTTTCAGCAAATTTTAATACAACAAAATAGAGTAATAAAGATGATAAACAAAGGTCACATAACCAGTACTTATTTGTTACATTTAACCTCAGGGAACACCACCCCACCACACCTTCTCTGGGAGTTTGGTCCATGTCCCTGCAGGTTTTATCGGACACTTGTCCCTGGCAGAACCTGCTGTTTTCTGACTTTGCTGAACAGCTCTAGGTACTGGCTCATGGTGTCCATGCAGTCAGTGGGAACGAACAGTCCTTCAGGTTTGTTGGTGAAAACCGAGGGAATCTCAGGGACATTGGAGCTGAGGAAACTCTGCATGAACTCCTTCATTAAGTTCCAGCAGTCGCCAGGAACCACACATGCGCAATACTCCACCTGCACTCACACACACACACACATTCATGAATAAAAACATTTCTTTCCAAAATGCTCAATAAAGCAAAATATAATGCAGACATAAATGAATTTGTATTGTTTGAAATATTTCAGTTATGTTGAAATGCTGTTATAATCTTATCGTCTACAGCCACCTTTGGTCAAACAAGCTAATTCAAAGTTCCTTTTTGGACATTCATTAGAACTTAATTCTGGATGTTAATGTTTTCACATTTTTTAAATGACAAAATAACCAAAATTATTTGATAAACTGATTCATAATACATAATACAGTTTCATCATCATCAGCTTCTTCTGGCTGCTACCGCTAGGAGTCCTCACAACGGTTCCTCCATGTCTTCCTGTCCTCTGCTTCTACCTCTTTCACATCGTCTCTTCTACGCTCCCTGTTACTCTGAACTGTCCACCCCAAGTATTTAAACTCCTCCACCATCATCACCTCTACTGTGTCCAATCCACTCCACTGTCCTCCACTGTTCACTGAAGCTTAAATATAATAAAGTGTTCAAGAAGGAAAACTGACCTCCACAGAGATCCCCCTGGCGCTGGAGCTCATGGTTACTGCACCAACTTTCACCAGGAAGTCACAGTATCGGTAGCGCGCACCACGGCTCTCAACCTTGTGACCTTTAGCGTTCTGGAAGTGGCTCTTCAGCTTCACCATCAGGACGTCAAAGTTGGCATCGGCTGTCAGATACGGGCCACCCTCGAACAGAGCCAGGCAGCTGAGCGGGGTCTCAGAGTTGTGCATCACATACAGCAGCTTAGACGGTTGCCCTAAGACACACACAAACACAGTTCTACATTAATCTAAGGGCCCTTGGGTGCACCTAGACAAGGTGTGATCATTTAAAAAAAAGGAGAAAGAATTTTAAAAGAAAAAAATTTTAAAAAAGAAATCCATAGAACCATGTTTGCATTTTATCTCAGTAAGGCTCAGTAAGGCTTATAATGTCATTAAGTTTATGATGTCAACAGAAAAATTAGTCAATCAGCACATTTCTCACTGTGGGAACTGGACAGAGCTCTCCCATTGGTCAGGCCTTTGGGAGCTGGACTGAAGTCCTACCGCCAACATTTTCAGAAGCCATTCATAATGGGTTGGACGCCAGCACCCCCCCGCGACCCCGTTTGGGACAAGCGGCAGATAATGGATGGATGGCATTCATAATCCAGGTGGGGCAATTTAGTGATGGGGGGAATGTCACTGTAACATGCTGTAGCATTGTGTGTCAAGCCATCATGGTGTTCCAGGTAGTTGTTAGGGTGTCACTAGGTGGTTGCTAAGAAGTGGCTACCCAGTGCTGGAGTATCTCTGATAGTGGCCAGGTGGTTGCTATGGAGCTCCAGGGAGTTGCTCGGTGGCTGCTGGGGTGTGGGTATCTAGTGATGATTATTTATTATTACATTTACATTTATAGCTACTTGTTTACTTATATGTATAATTTATTCAAAACTTATTACAGTGTATTATTACTCTTGTAGATGTAGATATATATATATATATATATATATATATATATGGAAAGACAGATATAAAGATAGATAATTTATAATTTATTGTTTATTTATTTATAGCTCCTCTACTTTTTTCTCCTGTACTTGTTCCTCTTTCTCTATATCTTTATATATATTTCTTTTATATATATTTCTTTTCTTCTTCTGTACACCTGTCACTTTTATAAGAGCCCTGTAATGCCCAAATTTCCCATTCGTGGGATAATAAAAGATCACTCTACTCTGGTTGTGGCCAAGTGGTTGCTATGGTGTTCCAGGTAGTTGCTAGGGTGGTGCTAGGTGGTTGCTAAGGAGAGGCTAGCCAGTGCTGTGGCATCTCAGGTCTGGCTAAGTGGTTGCCACGGTGTTCTAGGTAGTAGATAAGGAGTGGCTAAACAGTACTGTAGTTAGTCTGGTTTTGGTCAGGTGGCTGCCATGGTGGTCCAGGCAGTTGCTAGCTCATCACTAGGAGGTGGCTAAGGTGTGCCCTCTTTTTAACAAAGGATGGTACTGCACATCCTCTCAGGGTGTTCAGTTTTTTGTTTTTTTTAAAACCACATCATCCAGACCCGTTCTGAGGTGTTTCTGATATTCTGACCAGGAAAAAATATAGAAGGGTCTCATTACCGGTGGCGTTTCCTGTGGCGTGATATGTCTCGCAGTCTACGAAGAAGCTGCCCTGCTTCACAGCGCCGAGCTGCTCCAGTTTTTTGTGGATCTGATCCACTGTCTGCTGGACACTCTTCCCCTCCGCCACCGGTACCTGACATACACTGCAGCACAGACCATTACCATAACATCAATGGGGTGCTTTCAGTAGGAAAATAATTTTGTGGTTTTTCTGCTGAATTACACCCCATGAGAAAAAGAAACCACAAAACCACAGGAACTTTTACACAAAAAAAAAAAAAAAGATAATATTAGAATAAGAAAAATATTATCCATAATGATGCAGAAATCATATAGTATCACTGCTCACACCTCTCATGTATGTATTTATAAATAATTAATATACTTTTACATTACATTTTTTAAACAATTAGTTTGCTAATCATTGTAAATAACCTCATTTGGAAAATTAAGACCTCTAAAAAAAAAAGGGTATAAAATTGTCAGAGTGAGATTTAATGAAGTAATTAATGTTAAGCAGAAAGTTCTGTTAAATGAAGATGTAATAGATCAGTTTGGTCCATCAATAAACCCACACTAAACACATCCGATCGATCACTAAACCCACCCGGATCACTAAACCCAACTGGCCTATTATTAACCCACACAAACCCTGCCCAGTTCAGATCAATCACTTAACTCGCCCGGTCCATCACTACACCCACCCGATCAATCACTTAACTCGCCCGGTCCATCACTAAACCCACCCGATCAATCACTTAACTCGCCCGGTCCATCACTAAACTCCGCCAAGTCCATCTTTTAACCAACACTAAATCCGGATCAATAAGCCTCTTTTTTCTCACCAGGTGACTCCCATATCTCTTAACCGCGCGCTGTCCCAAACATCCGCCAGAGTCCATCAGAGAAACTCCCACTACACAATAAAAGTTTTCCCAAAACCGACGCCACATGCTTTAAAACTTTTACACCAAACATAAACGCAGTAATATGCACACCAGTTATTTTTGTATTATATCGCCCAGATGACAAAGTATTTAACCGGAGAAATAGGAATAAACTCTTTTTTGAAAAAAACTTTTTTTTTTTTTTTTTTTTTTTTTTTGAGACGTGCTAGGTACTGATCCGCACTCCAAAACGTTCTGCACCCATCCCGACTTCCGGTCGAGCTATGATCGGATTTATGGGAGAAACAGAATTTATAAACGAACCTTAGATTTTAAAAATTACATTTATGATTAAAATAAAGACCGACTAAATAGCGAGTAAAGCATAATTATTTGCGCTAGTATTATTGTTGAAATTAGTTTAGTTTTTTTTATTTTAACACAGTCATAAAACGAACTTTTTTTTACAGATGTAAAGCTGAATTTCTCTGATGTGTTTATCTATTGTACAATGATCGACTTCAGCCTAAGACTAAATTTTCTGATTTTCCGACAAAACTTTAAGACTACGCTTCTTTGGAAAACATCACCGGTTATTTTTTTTCCACGCGATTTTTAGTCAGGCTTTCTTAAGCAGCTACAGAGGGGTCCTCCTAATACTGCTCGGGGCGGCACCGGTTTATGACGGAACAGACGCGCCGAGCTGCACGTGTGTCCGAGGTTTATCCAGAGGCGCTTCTGGTTTATCTTTGGTTTTGGCTTCGGCTTCGGCTTCACAACCCGTCCGAACCAGCGGGTCTCGCAGGCTGCCGCCATGCCGAAGGTGAAAAAGAGTAAAGTGGAGAGGGCCGGAGCTTCGGTACCGCTCGCAGACCAGCTGCTCCAAGAGGACACAGTCCGGATTAAGAGAAGGGTCGGAACCAAAACCAGACATCAGCAACAGCAGGAAGAAGAGGAGTATGTGGACGAAAAGCTGTCCAGGAAGATTCTGGAACAGGCGCGGATCCAGCAAGAGGAACTTCAGACCGAGTTCGGAGTGAAACCAGAGACCAAGAAGAAGCCTTCTGCTGTTCTGGGTCGGTTCGGGCGTCTAGACTCCAAAACCACGTGACTGTCATACTAGCCATGAAGCGGTTCATTCTGGGTGTACATTACACTTATTACTTTAGTTATTGTACAACAGCCAGTGTACTGTAACAACAGCAACACATGTACAGTCTCTATAACTGCGGTGCACTGTAACCATAGCAACCACTATTTATTGTAACTATAACCGCATACTGTAACCAGTAACCATAACAATGCACAGTAGCCGTAACAACCAGTGTACATTAACCATGAGAACAGTGTAAAGTAACCTATGTACTGTAACCATAGTAACCAATCTACAGTAACTGTAGTCCTTTGCACTATACACTATAATGAAGAGTTCACACAAACAACAAATTATTTTATTAATAATATATTAATGTTGATATTATTATAATAGGTCCATGTCCTGAGGACGGAGAGTCAGATGAAGAATGGCCGGCGCTGGGGGCCGGTGGGGAAGTGGAAGATGAGATTGGCACAGGTGCTGAAGTGGAGGTGGACCCAGAGGACGAGAAAGCCATTCAGATGTTCATGAGCAAAAACCCGCCTGTCAGGTAAAGAACACCTGAAGAGCCTTTAAATGGCCCTTCACCATAATGTTGATCAGTTCTGTTATGGTGCTCTGCTTATGACAAGAGAACTCAGCATGAAATACCTGCATGGACCTGAAAGACCCATTTCAGAGCCTTTAAACAACTACCCTCAGCTCAGAGTAGTCATAACAGCCAGCTCGCAGTAAAGTGAAAGTGACAACCCTTGTCATTGTGAAACGCAGCACAGCACAACGAAATTCAACTTCTGCGTTTCAGCCATACACACACATGCATGGTAACAGCAGCTGAGGACTTGAGCTTCATTTACATTTACGGCATTTAGCAGACGCTCTTATCCAGAGCAACTTACAACAGTGCTTTTTTTCCACATTAGATCATCATCTTGGTAACCAGCTCAGATCAGCAACTGCTGATTAGCTATTACCACCTAAGTAACAAACTAAGTGCCCTTGTGACAAGTATATACACTACACACTTTTTTTGACAGAAAGAGTGGAGGTTTAAGGAAAGAAGGAGCAGAGGTAGGAGAGTAGATGGTTTGGGAGGGTTAGTCCCTGAGATATTCCATGAACAGGTCGGTCTTTAATCGATGTTTGAAGACAGCAAGGGACTCAGCAGTTCTGACCATCAGGGTGAGTTCCTTCCACCACTGAGGAGCCAGAACTCTTTTTTTTCAACGGTGGGGCTTCAAGGATGAGAAGAGACACGGTGTTTGATTAGAGCAAACTGGTAAGATGGTGCAAGGTTGTTAGTGGCCTTGTAAGCAAGAGTTAAAGTTTTAAACCTGATACAAGCAGCCACTGGGAGCCAGTGTAGGTTCCGCAGCAGAGGAGTGGAAGAAGAGAACTTGGGATGGTTGAAGACGAGTCTTGCAGCGGTGTTTTGAATCAGTTGTAGAGGTCTTGTTGCTTTCAGTGGAAGACCTGCCAGAAGACCTGCCTTAAATCGCCAATGTCTACCCAGTCCACCATTATCATTTTGTATTTATTTAACTCATGTTGGACTCTGCACTTTATCAATAACACTGCTACACTGTAATCTACCTGGGCTGCATTTGTTCTACAACACTGCAGCCCTCTACGGATGAATGTACTGTCTGTCGTGCCGTCTGTTGTTGTCTGCACTTGTTGCACTGTTTTGTGTATTATGTTGTGTCTCATGTCTTATGTTGTCTTGTGTGTAGCACCAGGGTCCTGGAGGAACATTATTTCGTTTCACTCTGTACTGTGTATATGGCTGAAATGACAAAATCCTACTTGACTTGAGAAGAGAGTTACAGTAGTCCAGTTTCGAGATGACCAGGGACTGGAGCAGTAGCTGGGATGCCTGGGTGGTGAGGAAAGGACAAATTCTTCTACTGTTGAAAAGGTGTCGGCAGGACCTAGAAAGATTAAGAACATGAGAGGAGAAGGAGAGCTCATTGACGAAAGTGACAGAGATTCCTAGCAATAATAGATGGGACGAGAAGTGAACCGCCAAAGGAGATGTGAAGGTGCTGCCGCAGTGTTTGATGGCCTTCCAGGTAGAGAAGCTCAGTCTTGTTAGGGTTGAGCTTGAGGTGGTGATCTCTCATCCATGCAGAGATGTCAGCCAGGCAGTTAGAGATTCGGGTAGAGACCTGTTGATTGTAGGAGGGAAAAGAGAAGATAAGTTGTGTGTCATTTGCGTAAGAATGATAGGAGAAGCCATGAGAGAGTATGACCTTCCCCAGAGAGCCAGTATATAGAGAAAATAGAAGGGGACCGAGGTCAGATCCTTGGGGAACGCCAGTTGTCAAATTTCATGGAGTGGACCGATGGCACTGCCATGACACTTGGTACTGTCGATCCTGTAGGTATGAAGAGAACCACTGCCAGGCAGTGCCAGCAATCCCCAGGTTGGAGAGAGCGGTCAGGAGGTTCTGGAGGTGCTGATATTGAGCATATCGAGCAGCCCATGTTGCCATCAATAGTTATGAGGGTTTACCGTAAATGTGTAAAATACAAACATATTGTACAGCTGATCAAAGCTGCCTTAAGGCTTTCTTCTGGATCTGATTGAGCTGTTCTCACATGAGGTGTGTGTGTGTGTGTTTACCAGGCGCACCTTAGCCGATATTATCATGGAGAAGATAACGGAAAAGCAGACGGAGGTTGGCACGGTGATGTCTGAGGTGTCAGGGCAGCCAATGCCTCAGCTGGACTCGAGGGTGATTGAAGTTTACAGAGGGGTCAATAAGGTGAGACCGACAAGGCTGATTGATCATCATTTAAGGAAAATCAAATATAAAGTGATCATCTCTAACTACTCTTGCCTTCTGTGTGGTACCCCCCCCCCCATCATTCGATCTCTCTCTTTCTCTTTCTCT
>CM029371.1:23524795-23711611 GCA_017165825.1 Hepsetus odoe
TCTCTCTCTCTCTCTCTCTCTCTCTCTCTCTCTCTCTCTCTCTCATTCTCTCTTTCTCTTTCTCTTTCTCTCTTTCTCTTTCTCTCCCCCCCCCCAAAAAATCACTCAGTAGAACTGTCCTCTTTCTATGGTGCTGAAAAAGTATCAGGCCTGGTGTTTTTGTGATCATCAGGGCCAATCAGTTGGACGCGGGTCTTCTTTGTCTTACAGGTTCTTTCCAAATACCGCAGTGGGAAGCTGCCCAAAGCGTTCAAGATCATCCCAGCTCTCTCAAACTGGGAGCAGGTGCTTTATCTCACAGAGCCAGAGACGTGGACAGCGGCCGCAATGTACCAGGCCACACGGTGGGTCAACCCAGGACAGAGAGCTATTTAACAAATTCATTTTATTGGATTAAGTTACAGTAATTGCATGGTAAGGATTATTGGAGCCCCATTTTGATAGGGTTTATTTTTATTAATAAACGTATTTAGGAACTCATAAGTTTTATAGTTGTCTTAGTAGAACGTGGTGACTGACTTGAACGTCTGGTGAAGAAAAACTTGCTTGGGAACTGAGTAATCAGATGAGGAAAACGAATAAATTGCTAATGAACAAAAAATGTATTCTGCTGTTCCCAATAATAATTATAACTGGTATTATTTCTAGAGCACTTTTTTTCATGCATTAAGACGCAAAGTGCTCTACATTTTGGAACGTTTATTAAAATAGTTTTATTGTTAATTGTTTTTAAGAACTACACTAGTTAAAAAAGTGTGTGTATGTGTATGTATGTATGTGTGTGTGTGTGTGTGTGTGTGTATATATATATATATATATATATGTGTGTGTGTGTATATATATATATATATATATGTTATATATATATATATATATATATATATATATATATAATAAAATACATTAACGTGGCGTGAGTAACCACAAAGCTTTGCTAAATAAAAATGATTTTGTGTGTTTATTAGGTGTATTTGGGGGGTTTAAAGATCAAAGGAAGAGTTTAGTGAAAGAAATAATCCAAATGTGTCCTCTTTACTTTTGAGTTATGAGGCTTAAACTATATAGTCACACACATCCTTTCTACCCAAAAACGTCTGTCAAACCTCTTTAATAAGATGCCGAAGACTTGTGGGTGTGGTCTTACTGTATAGTATACTGTCACTATTAACAAAATATTCTATAGAAACTGTCTCTATATTCTGTATAGAAATAACTTCATATGATAAAACTAGACACAGGAACATTGTTATATGTTGTTGGAATCAGAAAAGTTATATTTGGAAAAAATATATAACATCAGCAGCAAACAAGTAATTGCAGTTATGAGTTATAGAAAGGAAGGAGGAAAAGTAAGAAGAGAGGATTTAAGGATTTTAGAAAGTTCTGAAAAACCATGATTGTGGTGTATCAGGTTTATTTTTCTGTTTGCTCAGGATGTGGCGTTTGGATCAGGTTTGCGCTGTCCATAATCTTAAGATTTAAAAACTTCTATTGTAGTGCTGTTGCTCATTTGGTTTGGTTTTTTTCTGCTGTAGGATCTTCTCCTCCAACCTTAAGGAGCGAATGGCCCAGCGCTTCTACAACCTGGTGCTGCTACCACGTATCAGAGATGACATCGCTGAATACAAGCGGCTGAACTTTCACCTTTACAGCGCCCTGAAGAAAGCCCTGTTCAAACCCGGTGCCTGGTTCAAAGGTGAGTGTTTGGAGGGGGTGGGAGGGATGTTCCAGCTCAGATTCTCTTTAAGCCAAGCCTCCTTTGTTCTGTTTGGAATAAAAGCTCAGCCATTTCTCCCAGAAATTTTGTGGTTGGGATTTCCATGATGAATGGGCTTATTTTCTTTTAAAACCATCCAGTCACAAGGCAGATTGATCGTTAAAGAGGAACATTTGAAATAATCACCAGGTGGCAGTAGGGTTCTTCTGCTGTTTCCCAGCTTTTCATGTCTGGAGACAAAACAAAAGACGGTGTCATTTCTCAGCACCATGCCCATCCCGAGCCACAGTTTTGCTTTGTTCCTGCTCTAAACACACCTTATCCAGGTAATTAGTGCGTTACCTGACTCCGGTGTGTCAGAAGGCGATTAAACAAAAAACTCTACTTTCACATCTGTTTTCTGTGTCAAAACAGACTTGAGAAACCAAGCTTTTGTGCTTGTAGGGTTATTTTGGTCGTTCTTGTTTGTTTTCAGTACCAGTCATCTGATCCAGCATAACCAATCAGAGGTCTGTGTCTTGATTGTGAAAACTACAGATTGCGTGGGAAAAAACTATCCTGGTTATTCAGGGTTTTTTCAGTCCTTGACCCTCAGATAGCTTGAATTCTTAAAATCATAAGGACCAGTTTCCCACACCTAAATTATGCTTAATCCTCAATTTAAAAAAGGTTCTCCACCAACATTACACCTTGGTCCCGGTTTAGGCTTAAAGTGGAGGGATGCAGCTCAAGCTTTACTTGAGTTCCTTTTATTTATTTATTTTTTTATTGAACTGAAGAGTTTTATAGCCATTTTGCAGTGTTTGTTTTAGTCTCACTAGTACAAAATCAATTTAAATCCTATTTAGAGCCTGTGAACAACAACAATAACTCCACAGTGACAGGGTGGTTGGAGCCCATTTTTTGGGTCTTGGGAATCGAGTGAGGGGTCAAATCGGGACAGTTGAGGTGAGGCTAAAAAGTGGCTAAAATTAACAAATGAAATTTAATCTGCTGTATACACACAGTCATGCATAGTTCTGAGCAGTAAGAGTTTATATTAATAAATGACAAATTAACAGGTGGATTTTGGGGGTTAAAAGATTTAGGAGTTTGGTGAGAAAAAGGATACATAGTTCACTGCCAAGCCTAGAGGTGGTTGATCATGTTTGGATCCAAGTTTATCCTCTTTACTTTAGAACCGGAGTTACAAGGCTTTAAGATTAGTGGTCAGTAGTTAGCTCTTCACTAAGATGTATTAGACTTATGGGTCTGGTTTGAAACACAGTAGGACTTGCTGTCAACTTCAAACATCTATATTCTGTATTCAAACTGTTCAGACTGATCTGGCATCAAATGCCTCCATATTTAATACTGATTCTGGATCAGTGTTCCTGATTCATCAGAAATTAATGTCTCTCTGCTGCTTGATGCAGGGATCCTGATCCCATTGTGTGAGTCGGGTACCTGCACACTGAGAGAGGCCATCATCATCGGCAGTATCCTCACCAAGTGCTCCATCCCAGTTCTACACTCTAGGTAACACACACGCGCGCGCACACAGACCGTTTAATCAGTCTGGCTCATTTACTTTGGGAAAATATCCTAGTCTCAAGTCTAGGCTGGATACCCATATCCAACATCTAAAATGAATCTATATATTTTTTAAATTGTTTTTAGCCAGGTTTATTGTATTCCTATATAGGTAATAAGTTAATTGAAACAATGGAAATGATAATTTCTCTCTCATAATACACAATATTTAACAAACAAATTTAACTTGGTCTGACCTGAGCCTGGTGTTGAACACACATTCCTTGTTCCTCCCAGTGTGTGTTTTCTGTGCTCTGGAAGAAATCAGGCTGAGGTTGGGTGCCCTGTAAAAGTAATTCTGTAACCCCAAAGTGCCTTTTTTTTAGATGACTGATTCAAATTGCTGATTTTGTGTGTCCTCTCCACAGTGCTGCCATGCTGAAACTGGCTGAAATGGAGTACAATGGCGCCAACAGCATCTTCTTGCGGCTGCTTCTGGACAAGAAATATGCCCTGCCTTTCCGTGTGCTGGATGCACTGGTGGCCCACTTCCTGTCTTTTCGCTCAGAGAAACGGACACTGCCTGTGCTGTGGCACCAGTGCCTGCTCACGCTGGTGCAGCGCTACAAGGCCGACTTCGCCTCTGAGCAGAAAGGGGCACTGCTGGAGTTGCTGAAAATCCAGAACCACACGCATATCTCAGCTGAGATCAGACGTGAGCTCCAGAACTCTGAAGCCCGGGACCTGGAGGATGCGACACCAGTGATGTCAATGGACTGAAAGGGTTAAATTAAGGATTAATATTTCTTCGGTTTGGTCTCCTACGGTCGTGTATGACCTGGTTGCCTTCCAGGTCATATTAAAAGCAGTTGTTGATATTTCTAAGTGAATGCCCTCTAGAGACATCGACAAAGTATTAAACTAGCGCCATTCTATATTTCACGTTGTTGGAATATGATAAACGGCAGAAATTTGTGTATCGGCAACATGGCATGCGGCCACGCAACAGTTAAAAGGTTTTTTTTATTTGGTGAGCTTAGAATTATTGAGGTGGTGAAATGTGAAAACAGGAGTGTGCATCCTGGAGAATATATATTCTATAAATCCCCATAAACCTGATTCGGCTGCCTTGTCTCAACACAAGTCCCAACAAGAGGCATTTCACAGCACACCCACACCCTTGTCCTGGCCACAACGTCCCCTTAGTATGTTATAAAAGTTTTTTTTCCCGTTCAAAATATTTTCCGTAATTTGATTCAAGTGAACACTATAGTAATGTGAAAGTGACTATTTGTCATTGTGAACACATACTGCTGCACAGAGTGAATTGCAACAAAATGCATCCTCTATAATCCACATGCCACATCCAGCAGGGGGCAGTCATATTCAGCATACAGGGAGCAGTGATGGGATGATACCTTGATCAAGGGTACCTAAGGGTGACCTACTGGTTTGCGATTTGGACGCATGACATCCCCATCCTGGAGCCTACTCTCTAACGACTTGGCCACCGCTGCCCCTCAATTAAACTCAGTACGTGAATCAAAGAAGTCCGGTCCAGCGCTGGTTAGCGATTTACCTGTTTGAAAATACCTGGTTCATGACCTGGTTCGCAGATCACTTGCGTGAAACTGGATTTCTGGGATGCATAAATGGAAACCTAAGAGTTCACGCTTTCTTAGAAAGTTCAGTCATTTGAAAAAATTCCCGAAGCCTGTGTTTGTTACATTCTTAGACATAGGGATATTTTGAAAGTGAAAATAAAAAATTGAGATTAGTAAGTGAAAATAATTTAATCTCAATTTTAACAATACTGGGAGATTCAATAAATTTAACTAAACAACTGAAAAAAAGACTTTTCAAAATCTGTAAAATGTATTATACAAAAATGTGATTTCTTGTGAGGAATAAATTAGGACACCCCCACCTTTATTCCCAATTAAAATGGCTCAAGTCACACAGGTGTAGCACATCAGGTGCACATGATTAGAACATCCTTACTCAGCATTTTGAAGGAGGTTTGCCTGATTCAAATCTCAGACATACAGTACTATGCAAAAGTTTTAGGCAGGTATGAAAAAATAATGTAAACAAACAATGCTTTCAGAAATATAAATCATGATTGTTCATTTTTATCAATTTACAAAATGCAAATTGATCAAACAAAAGAAAATCTAAATCAAATCAATATTTGGTATTCCTACCTTTCAAACCAGCATCAGTTCTTCTAGGTTCACTTATATAGGTACACTTAGGATTATAGTCGGTGTGTGATCAACCAGTTTTACCAAACAGGTGCTGATGATCATCAATATCACATGGAGGTTGAAACACAGTCATGTTTGGAACAACCTACCAGCCGAGTTCCTTCAAAAACTGCAAGTGTACCTAGAAGAATTGATGCTGTTTTGAAGGCAAAGGGTGGTCACACCAAATATTGATTTGATTTGGATCTCTTTTGTTCATTCACTGCATTTTGTTGATTGATGAAAATAAATGATTAACACTTCCATTTTTGAAAACATTCTTTGTTTACAGCATTTTTTCACACCTGCCCAAAACCTTTGCACAGTACTGTGTCTGGAATAATGTTCTTTGGGCAGATGAGTCTAAAATTGAATTATTTGGACACCAGAACAGTCTGGGTGTCTGGGGTAAACCAAATGCAGCGTTCCAGGAACAGAAACCTCATACAAACTGTAGCATGGAGGTGGAAGTGCCATGGTTTGGAGATGCTTTCCTGCAGCAGGACCTGGCCAGCTCACCATCACAGAATCCACTCCACTCACAGAATGAACTCTACCGTGTATCAGAGGGTGCTCAAGGAACATGTAAGACCATCTGTAAGAACATTAAAGTTGGAGCAGAACTGGACCCTGCAACATGACAATGATCCAAAACATACCAGTAAATCCACCAAAGACTTGCTGAAAACTAAGAAATGGAGAGTCCTGGAGTGGCCGAGTTAAAGCCCAGATCTTAATTCCATTGAGATGCTGTGGGGTGACTTCAAACCCCTCAAACATCTCACAGCTTAAAGAATTCTGCATTGAGGAGCGGATCAAACTTTTCAGACTGATGTCAGAGACTGGTAGATGCTACCAGAAGCGTCTCACTGCGGTTATTTCACTCAAAGGGGAAACACTAGCTATTAGCGGGTTGGGTGTCCTAACTTTTTCCTCAGTTAGAATACACATTTTTGTTATCTTTTATTTAATGAATAAATCATGGTTAACTTTTGTTGTTTACCTGCAATTAAACACTTTTTTTTTTTCTAGAGATAAATAAAAACGTTAGACATCGACGTGAACATTTCTTAATAAATGACTGAATATTTAATGGGGTGTCCTAATTTTTTCACATGACTAGATCTTCCTAGGAACATGTAGAATATTACATGCTGTGTCTTTTCATTCTCCTTGCTTTTAAACCGTTCTATTGGGTTTATCCAGGTGAAAGAGCTGAAGGTGGCATGTTTACAGGGCGGCAGTGAGACCTGCTATGTTATACTGGTTGAAAATGGTAACGTTGATGAAAAGATAGGTGACGGAACTGGAGGGGTCAGAGTTGAAGATGCTGAGAGTTTATTACGTGACAGCTCAGGCTGGACGGTTTAGAGACAAAGCGAGACCGCGCTCGATATATCAGGAGAAGGATGTTGAGGATGGAGCTGCCAGGCAAGGAGCAGAGGAAGTTGTAAGAAAGTGAAAGTGACTACCCTTGTCATTGTGACAAGGGCAGCACAGCGCAACACAACGAAATTCAATCTGCATTTCACCCATACGCATACGTGCAGCAGGGGGCAGCGATTGAAAGCACCCAGTGCTTTGATTGAAAGTGACAGTGACGGGGACGGTACCTTGCTCAACTCCCTAACCACTAGGCCACCGCTGCCCTTGAAGAACGATGTAAAGGAAAAAGGTCTGAAAAATGAAAAAGAGAAAAACAAGATGATGTTGCTTCCAGACCCGATTCAGAGGTTTAGAAAAAAAAAAAAAAAATCACAAATTTCAGATCACAAATTAAAACTAATGATAAATGTAAATATCCAGGGAAATGACATCCATCTGTTGGGTAAATATAATGCAATAAAATTATTTCTAAGGTAAAACACATTTACACACTGAGTCACTGACACTCAGCACCAATGGGTGACACACACACACACACACACACACACACACTATATAATAAGTGTGTGCGCGCGCGTGTGTGCGTGTAGCGATTGTTTGAGATCAGTACCTGCTATTGTTTGATGTTCCTGTTTGTGTTTCTTTGGCGTTGAGTTTCGGCCAAATCGCCTGAGCTCACTTTCACTTTCATGTTTACTTAGTGTTTATAAAAAAGCCCAGGTGTGTGAAGCCCCTCCGGCTGCAGTGGAGTTAAAATAATAACTTCGTGCTTCAGGAAAAAGTCCGAAAACCCCGGAGTTCAACACTTTCAGCTCCAGGATGAGCTGGAGGGGAACTTCAGCGTGTGTGAACGCTCGCTGGAGTGTTTCGGGCTTTATTTGAATGTTTTAGGACCCTTTTCTTTTCTCATGAAGGAGATGATTAGTAGCCCACAGGCTCTGGGGCGAAGCAGATACATGCATTTAACCATACTGGAGTATTTAATCATATGTAGTGGGCCCAAACTGTTAATTAGCTTTTTTCCCTTAATGTGAGTGAGTTCATTGTGAATTTGGTGTGGATTAGTTGAGCCCTTTAGCCGGACACAAACCGGACCGCAGCCCCCGCGGCGTTGTGCTGGAAAGTTCCAGAATCACCCGCAGAAACTCGGAGAGGGCTCTGCTTTTAAATATTATTTCGCTTTAGATTTTGGTTTCACTTCTAGAATGGAGTCGGCTTTAGTTTGTGAAGAAAATGACCAGTTCCAGTCCACGGCCGAGGCGGCGGCGGGTCCGAGACATGTCCGGGCCTGCTGCGACCCGGTTCTGACCCAGGACCGGCGGGTTTGGAGGAACCTCCTGAGTTTAGAGAAAGCTTACGTTCTTTCACAGTCGTATTTTGGAACCGTGCAGCATGAAATACAGCCGTATATGCGGAGAACTTTAGTGCTGTGGATGCTGCAAGTAAGCGCTTGTGCGGAAGTGAACGTTAGCATTTCTGGTTCTGTTAGCAAGAAGCTGCCAGAGTTAGCATGGCGCCTGAGGCCTGTTACACAAACTGCGCTTCTGAGCACTTCTACACGAATAACGTTCTCGTTTCTGCTTTAAACAAACACAGCGTCTATACAAAAACAGACTATTATTAGACTAAAAGCCCAAACTAGTCTAATTTGTTAGCAGTAGTTGATGTTCTGGGAGCTGGTTGTGCACCTCTGAAGTAAAAAAAATAAAAATAAAAGTTCATATTCGCTGTTAAACCTCCATTGTTTATATTTCTACAAAGTTTACAGTTTTTACCGGGAACATTTAACACACAATGCTGTGAATTCTGTCCCGTAATAATGTATGTTTCGTAGCAGAACCCCAAAAAGTGTCGATGTATTGGTGGTTTCATGATGAAAACTGTCACCATACCATTTTTCTGTGAAATATAACTGTTTTTTTTGTACAGAAAACATTTTTTCTGTACTGAAACATGGTTTTAGTGTCAAACACACTGGACATTGGATTCCTTTAAATCCTTAATCTAATATCAGTGTTTAAAACAAGCCAGAAATCATCCTTTACTAGATTCTTATTAAATAATTTCATTTATAGCACGAAAAACCCACTTTTTGATGAATATAAAAAAAAAAATCATCCCAGTATAAGTTTTTCCCCCCCTCAGGTGCTCAGACTCTACCCTGTCTTCAGATATCTGTAATATTTGTGTTGTAAAGTCTGAATTTACAGTAAATACACAGCAAACTCCTTGCATGAGTTCCTGTAATGTCACTGTAGTCCCCTTTTTATGTCTTAAGACCCTCGGGCATCCAGGGGACAAAGCCTGCTTATACATGAGAGACACATCCTGAGAGGTGACTCACTCTCTTCACATTTCAAAGCTAATATTTTTCAACTGTGTCCACGGTTTTGTTGTTCCCAGGTTTGTGAGGAGCAGCAGTGTGAAGAGGAAGTGTTTCCCCTGGCTGTAAACTACCTGGACAGATACATGTTCCACTGTCCTGTCAGCAGAAGCAGTCTGCAGCTTCTTGGGACCGTCTGTATGTTCCTGGCCTCCAAACTCAGAGAAAGTGTCCCTCTGACTGCAACTAAACTCTGCATTTACACAGACAACGCTATCTCCCTGACCCAGCTGCTGGTAACCTCAGCTACTGTCCACACATGCACATACTACGTCTTAAAAAGCTTTTGACCCTAGACTGTCAAGACTGAAATTCTCACTAGCAGTCATATTAGTAAACAGGTAATTAACAGATTATTTTGGACAAGTATTTGTAAAAATCTATAAAAACAAGGGGGATAAAAGACCATAAAGTACTAAAATACTGACAAATAAAAAATTTCATAGTCCCAGCCCATTATTCCTCCTCCACCAGTTTTTATAGTTGGCACAGTGCAGTCAGGCAGGTAATGGTCCACCAGCAGCTGCTAAACCCAGACTCATTAGATTGCCAGACAGATAAGTTTAATTCATGTAGAGAACACAGTGCTTCGCTGTCCACTGCTCCACTGCTCTGGAATCCAGTGGCGGCACTTTACACACCTCCATCCTACACTTTGCATCGCATTCAGTGATTTGAGGCAGCTGCTCGGCCCAGAAACTTGTTCCATGAAGCTCTTGGTGTGGTTATGAGGAGTTTGGAGTCAAGTTACTGAGTTGATGGTAACTTCATTTTAACCTCTGCTCGGTAGCTCTGTTGTGTTACTTCACATGATTCCAACACTTTTATTTTTTCTTTTTGGTTCGTATACTTATTGTTCACTTCTTTTTCCTATTCTTCTTTGTTTTCCTCCTGCTTCCATTAGGAGATGCCACAGTGGATCATCTGTCTCAATTTTTTTTGGTCCTCTGCATTTTCCCTTTTTCACACCTATTACCTGCATGTCTTCTGTCAACACATCCATAAACTTCTCCTTTGTCCTCCTTCTTCTCCTTTTGCCTGGCAGCTCCATCTTCAACATCCTTCTCCTGATACACTCCTCGTCTTTCCTTTGCAGATATCCAGACCAGACCAATCTTGCTTTTCTGTCTTTGTCTCCAAACCTTGGTAGCTGGTAGCTACCATCCACTTAATCTTCTCTTTCACTCTTTCTGGACCCATCTGTCAGAGATCACTTCTACCACTCTTCTCAACCCATTCTAACCTGCTTACACTTGAGGAAAACCCGTTCTTTTACAGTGTGTAAACCTGACTGCATGGCTAGATGCTTGGTTTTATATACCTGTGGCAAATGTATTGACTTAAAAACTTGAATTCAGTCTCCAGTACTTTTGTCCATATTGTGTTTGTTTGTGTGTTTGTTTGTAGCACTGGGAGATGGTGGTGGTATCCAGGTTGGACTGGGACCTGGCCTCCGTGTTGCCTTCAGACTTTATGGAGCCGCTACTGCATGGGTTGCCTGTAATTCCTTACAATCTGCCGGCCCTACGAAGACGCACTCATTCTTACATCGCTCTGGCTGCAACAGGTACTCAAACACATCTCATTTGTAAAAGGCAGCCAGTGCAGATCCTTTAGTAGTGGCATTGTGTGAGAGAATTTAGGGAGGGTAAAGACGCATTTTGTTGCGGCGTTCCAGATCAGTTGAATTGCTTTTGTTGCTCTCAGTGGAAGACGAGTAGAGAGTTACCATGTCCGGTTTGGAGTGGACCATAGAGTAGATGAGCAGCAGGATTGGTTGGTTGGTGAGGAATGGACAAATTCTTCAGTTGTCAGCGTGAGTCTAAGAGGGAATAATAAGTGAGTTCCCAAAAGAAATGGTGAGGGCATGTCTTGGTGATGGATGCTTTTAGATATAGAGAAGCTTAGTTGAGAAGCTATAAAGAAATTTAATTTAATAAGATATGGGACTAAAAACAACCAAGGCTGGCCTCCTATTCACCTGCTTCTCATACAAATTATCCAATCTATTTCTTTCCTTTTCACTGCAGCCCTAGGCGGCTTATACGTATTATGGGAAATCAAATCTCGCTTCTTAGGAATCACCATTTCCTGGCCCTGAATGAGCCAGCGGTGACACGCCTGTGTGAAAAAGACCTGCCTTAAGATGATACCTGTCTGTGCTTGGTGGTGATAATAGCAATAAGTTGCTGTGTCAGTGCCCCTCCCTCACCTCAGGGCTAAGTTGAGGGTCGGCAGGTACAGCCTAAATTTCCAGTATCTTCTGTTATGTAACAGAGTCGGGTAATTTCTCCCATTTTCCCAGGGTTAGGTTTCTTATTGAAGGTCCTTTCAGTTGTCTCCATCTGGCTTGTAGTTACAATATGTTCAGAAACACAGAAACACCTGCCATGTAAGTGCCATCTGTTTAAAAGCCCCTGTGGAAATAGATCACTACCTGACCACTGATATGTTTTAGTGCCAGACACGGTGATCTACCAGCCAAATGTAAAGTCATTGAATTTTTGGAAAGTATATTTCAGACATGAAAAACTAAATGGATAATTTTTGGGGGCCATCGAGTAATTTAATGTCAAGAATTTTGTTTAGGCAGCATTTATCAAAACGTAATTTCAACCTTGCAGTTACGCTGTGGACTTAAACAAAAGATGGTCATTCTTCTTCTCCTTCTGGCTGCTCCCTGCCTACCATTACAGCGTTGGTCATATTTTGGACTTTTTGGATTTTTTGGGGCTTCCTGGAGTTTGTGGTTTTTGGTGTTTATGTCTCTGGACTTCCAGGGTTCCTGTGCTTCTTGAGTTTTTGTTTATTTCAAATAGAGTTTAGTGATTATGTTCAAACAAACTTTATATATATAAATTTATATATTTAATGGGTATCAGCACTATTACCAGTTCAGAGTTCAGTCAGAGTTTTCAGAATTTTATTCATTGTCATTATTCATTGAGGAGTTAATTATAGGGTGTTCAGTGTTTATCCATAACATCTGATGAACATCGTTGATGTGATCAAGGAAATAAAATCCAATAAATTCATGGATAGTGTTTTAGAATAAATAAATAAAGAACAAATTACTTACTCAGAGGTTGTAAATAAAGCTCACAGACTGGGTTTAATGTCCTGCAGGTTTTCTTTTTCTGCTCAGCACAATATCAGCCCATTTGTAGCACATGAAGATTCAGCTTTTTAGCCAGCGAAAGCAAGGGAAAAGTTTGGTAAATATTACCTGTAAATATTAGTGGCTTGATTTTTTGCCCTATTTTCGGAAAATGATTAATTATAATCCAACTGAGTGTCATTTGTCTTGCTTAGATCCTAAGCTGCTTGTTGTTTTTTGTTTCAGAGTTCACATTTTCAATGTACCTGGCCTCTGATATTGCCTGTAGCTGTGTGGCTGCTGCTATTCTCCACCTGAAGCTGCTCGATGGGGCTCTGTCCTGCGAGAAACTCCTACAACTTATGGCCAATGTCCTGGAAGTAGACCTGGTGAGACGTCCCTTACAATCAACTCAACTATAATTAACTTAGAGGGTCATTTATTGATGTGGGAATTGTAGTACTTAGGGCTGGTGATAGTAGATTAAATGTCATAAAAACATTATACAACATCTCATCGCCCCTACACTTCCTGTAGAGTATTACAGTATGTCAGTAAGATCATTTGGATCATAAGAACATTATAAAGCATTTTGAAGTACAAACAGAAGTCATCCCTAGCATTTCAGTAGTGTATTATGGTCTGTCAGAAAGCCTATGAGAGATGTCCATTACAACCAAATCTTAGAGGGCCCACTATTGATCTATTGTGTGTATGTGTTGTATTTAGAGCTGTTAAAACCATATGAATGTAATAGAGCATTATATCACCCCATATACTTCCTTTAGTGTTTTACAGTCCGTCAGGATGTTTTTAAAGAGCTTTTAACATTATATAGCATTATATCACCACTATGCTTCCTGTAGTTTATTACAGTCTGTCAAAAAGACAGTGTGGATCATATAAATATTTTAGAGATCTTTTATTCCATAAACAATGCAGAGCTATTTTTTTGTATGACTGATGAAATCTGGTTTTGTTTAGGCGTCTCTGTGTAACTGTTATTCTACGTTGAATGCCACTCTGGAGCTGACTCTTAACACCGCCGAGGCACCTGCAGGGCAGAATCTCTCGCCAGTGAGTTCAGCAACACACCTGTTAATAACCAGGGGGACAAAGTGTCCCCCTTGAGCAAGAAGCTCATCAGTTACGCCCTTTTCCAGGATCTGTGCATTACAGAATGGCGGTAAAAAGTCCTGTTGAGCCGAAGGAGAAAATGTAGCACATCAGCATAGTATTAGATTCTGTGTTGTCTACAACCTGCCAGTTTGGTAGTACTGCGGTTTCGAAAGGGATCACTGTGATTTTTAACCATAAATTATTACAGCTGGTTGGAATAAGAGAGGCTGAATGGGATTCCTGCAGCATTTTGTAAAGATAGACCACACCGTTGTATCCACATTTATGGGTCTAGAAAATTAGATCAGTTGGTTAAAGATGCATTATATCAACTTCCTTTTTGATTAAAGTTTCCTGTTCATGGACTAACTCAATATGTTCACTAAGCCCTAAGCTGCTCCACTGTATCCGTTTTCACTGTATCTGCTGGAGAAATGTTGATATCCTTGTTTGTTTAAATCGGGGTACTTTCCCACTCGACTGATGTTTTGCACCAAAGAAAATGCTTGAATTGTCACTTTAAACTTTGCACTTTGATGGCCTTGGCATTTCAAATCACGCAAGAACGTTACATTATCACACTGGAGAAAGAGCAAAGTTCCAACGTTCTTGCTCGTGTTTTATTAGCACTGCTTGCATAACTTTATAATACATGTGCTTTACAATAGAAAATATGCTGCTTTTGCCTTTTTATTCATCCATCCAGTTTCTGACCCACTTATTTTAATTGGAAAGGTCTATCCCAGCACCTGTAGGGACAGAAGGTGGACAGTCATCTTGGACAGGACACCAGTCTATCAGATGGCACACACACACAGACACACATTCTTACACTCATTTAGGGGCAGTTACACGTCTAAAATTCAGTTATAAATTCAAGGCATAGTAAGCAAAAATAATGTCAGAATTTCTCTAAACATTTTGTATCACGGAAGCCTAAAATTTCCCCTTTTTTAAGAAAAAAAGGGCCCCAGAACTGAAAAAGAAAGAATAAATATTATTCATATTAAAAAACTAATTTAAAAAAGCTCCTTCCCCAGTTCATATTTGGAAACTAATCAGACCAATTTTTGTAAAAAAAAACTATTATTTATATTAATAATTACATTCAGACATTTAGCCCCGCCTACTCACACTGAAGTTAGAAGGAGCATTTCTGTGTGGATTGCTTTTTATAACTTAGGGTAACCAATGAGAACAAAGTTCATTTACACTTCAGTCTCAAAGGAGAATTCTTAGGGATAATGAGGATAACAATTTGAAAGAAAAATAATTGCAGTAAAATTATTTTTTTTATTATAAAATTAAAATGTTGGTTTAAAAAAAGATTTTTCAAGCATTTTTGAAAGAAATATATTTTTTAAATATCCTAAACTATCTGGTTAAAGAGTGTTGGGGTCTTGATTAAAATTACAGTTAGAACTGATGTTAATTTAATTTTTCACATTCAATGGCATTCAACAGATAGTTAAATGTGAGAGTTAGCAGGATTTAATCAGTTAATTAGTTCTTTGTTTTCTGTAATTATGAACAAATGCAGGCTGAAGATGAAAAGAAAACTCCACACTTTGATCTCATTTTAGAGCTTTTATTGATCCACTGAGCTAATTTCAGCCACAGTGAGGCACTATACATCAGTCAGGCACTTTGGCGAATGTTAAAAATGAATTAAATGACAAGAAATGGAAACACCAGAAATACTGATCAGGCCAAACCCGATTCTGCTGTCCTGCTGTCAGACCAAACACATTCTGGCCCGTTCTGTGCACGCAATAGAAAGGTGGCACCCTAAAAATCCCTGCTGGAATACCTGACTGCGTCTCTTTCTAATCCAGACTGTTTACAGTGCTCCTTATCACCAGGTAACCATGACAAACAGCCATAAAGCAATAAATACTCTGCATTTCGGTGAAGATACAGGCCTGTCGTAAAAAAGTTGGAACATTAACCGGGTTGCCAAACTTTCCATTTTCCAAAGAGCTGGCACTTTATCATCAGCAAAATCTCTGAGCTCCAGACCTTTGAGTTTTACTGTTTTTTCATAAGGTTGCTCTCCCTGCGACTGGACTTAGAATCCTCCTCTTGCTGGTTTCTATTATTGTGTTCATGTTTGCGAAACCAATCCATTGTCCACAGGTGTCTTTGGTTCTTGTCTCTTGAGCAATACCTGAAACGGCATTCTCGGAAAACAAGGTGCAAATCTAAAAAAGGTCCCTTTTTGGCATCACTGTTGATTTTTTATTTATTTTTTTTTTAATTCAAGTAGACATGACATCATAAATTAAAGTCCTGACTAGACTAACAGCTCCCATGACACTCCCCCCAAAAAACAGGCACACACACTAAAACAGATTCATTGCGTGCTGGGACTGTCACCATCTCAGCTCAGGCACGCTTCCCTGAGCACTAGTTTGTAGACCTCGGTCACATCTTCGCAGTCCGTGATTGAGAAGGTGCTGTCTCCAACCCTGTCCCGACAGCAGGCTGTGTCCATGTCGAAGTAATCCCGGCGCAGACCCACTGACCTGTTTTTGCTCAGGTCCAGCAGGTTGTCGGCTGAGACGCTGGCACGCATGGCACTGCTTCCCCCTGCTGGATGCTCCACCTTCGCCATGGGATTGTGGCGATCCGGTAGGTCTAATCGATCGAATGACTCTGAGGAAAGAATGCTGTCCTCACTGATTGCACCGCTGGGCCTTGATCGGCCACGTCCCGCTGGCAAGGAGGGAGCAAGCTGGTCCAAGGACCCAAACTCTTTCAGGCCGCCTGAAGAAAACTTGCCGTGACGTTTGAGGATGCCTTTTCGACGTGGGGGTGTCGATGGAAATAGCGGATGCTGCGGGGTTTGGGCAGAGTCGCTGCTCTCTGGGGATGAGGAATAATAACCCGACTCCCTCTCTGCCGGCTTCTTCAAGATGCCCTTTCGGGGAGGCGGAGCTGTAGGTGGAGCCACAATAGTGTTTAACGTTTTTTCTTCCAAAGGTGGCACATGGGCTTCACTGGCCGGCTTTTGCTTCAGGCTGCCACGCTTCTTCAGGATGCCCTTGAATGGCCGCAGGCTGCTGTTCTCTTGCATGCTTTGGGAGACATTGTTTTCTTTGCGTGACCGGCGGATTGACCGCTGCCTCGTCACTGCCATGTCTCCACTGCTGCTCCCTCCGGGTCGCAGCAGGCAGCGCATCTTGGAGTTGCTTTGCAGGAGGGGACGAGTGGTCCTTCTCAGCCAGTCAGCGATGCGGGTGGAACTGCCTGTTTGGGTTGCCATGGGTGAAGCAGCATTTTGTGCCACTCCAGCTGGTGACGCTGCTTCATTCATGGCCAACAGGGGGCGCTGGTAGCCCCAGTTCAGCCACCAGTGGCCTGCGATTTCTTCCAGAGTCGCCCTGCGTTCAGGATTCACCATCAGCATCCAGCGGATCAAACCACATGCATCTGTGGGAGGGAGGGAACAACATAAGCACAGACTTTAAACTTGTGTACCAGAATTAGGAATATAAGGTTTTTATAATCTTCAAAATTTGTAAAAGAAAAGCATTCCACTCCAGTGCCACCTAAACATTTGGCTCTCCCAATGCACAGCACACACATCGAATTCTGATTCAAATCTAATTCAAATTCAGATTCAAATCTAAACATCTGCCATTATTTTGGACAGTTTCAAGCTGTCCTTTGTGTGTCTAGCAGAGGTCACCAAGAATCCTTTTAAGTAACTTCACCAAAAACAGACCTTCCCCCCTGAGTCTGACCTGATGGTTTGGTGGGTCTGCGGTAGTCCCCAGTGCTAATCTGCCGCACCAGGCTCTTGTAGTCGTGCCCATCAAAAGGCATAGCTCCATGCACCAGTGTGTAGAGAAGAACCCCCAGAGACCAGCTGTCCACCTCTGGGCCTTTGTATGGCCTCCCGTTTACGATTTCGGGAGAGGCGTAAAGCGGGCTGCCACAGTATGTCTGCAGTAACTCGTCGCGGCCGTACAGATTAGACAGCCCAAAGTCAGCAATCTGCAAAGAGATTTCACCATCATTATTTACATTTTTATTTTTATTGAATAAAACACTGACTTGAATTATTTACATTTTCTTTATTAATATTTTAAGACATCTTAATTTTCCAAGTAGTTTTTTTTTTTTTTTTACAACAATTAAACAACTAGTTGTTTTAAAAAGGTTGCAAAATATAAAAGAACTTTGTGCTGCAACTGCAAGAATAAATAATCCCTAATAATCCCTAACAACAGCAACAACAACAATTGTTGTTATTACTATCTGGCATTAAAACAACTTAAAATGTATTAAAAATAAAAGAAAACTTAATAAAAACAAACTTGGCTCATATTAATGTTTTTTATAATAAACATTGCTGTCATTTAGTATTACCAGTAGATGAATGTGGAACACCCTTAAAAATAAAGGTTCTCAGCTCTTGCTTCAATATAACGTTCTAGAAAATGTCCCAAAATTAGTGCCTCTGAAGAGGTTCTCTTGAAGACTGGGAATGTTTTATAAAAAAAAACAATTTTTATATAAGTATTAAAACTGGTATTTCTGCCACCTCTCCAAACCCATGTGTGAGCTACGGAGAACCCCTGCTTGCAAAGCCTGGTGTGTTTGGCAGTTATGGACTAGAACACATATGATCTGTAGATTGTTCCACAGTGAGTTGCATAATAAAGCAGAGGAACGCGGAAGGCGTTACTAGGAAGACGAGGCCATAATGCCTGATCCAGTTTTGCCCTTTTATTGTCTTTGGAAATAGAGTAGGTCCATTCAGACTGCATCCAAATGGACAAGTAAGCCTCATTCTGTTTTTTGGTACGGAGGCTAGATCGGCTGTCTGGGTTCTACTGGGACACTGGGGTGTGGATGCACTGCAAAGGTCAGAGTTTGCAACTCAAAAATCACAAACAGCCTAAAGTGAAACTGCACCTCCATTTATGCAACACTATTTACTTTCTCTCAGAGAGAGAAAGAGAGAGAGAGTGTGTGTGTGTGTGTGTGTGAGAGAGAGAGAGAGAGAGAGAGAGAGAGAGAGTAAGATCAACACTGTAAAAACAGCATAATTGAGCTGTTAAGGAACATTGGTTCTGGAGGACGTGGCGGGTTCACGGATCCAGGACGCAAGTGTGTGTTTTTCACACAGTCAGCAAAGGCCAAACACAATGTCTGCAGGTACTGAGCCTAAACAGTGAAACCCTGCAAGTGTCTGACAGTCAGGTAGGAGTGTGTGTGTGTGTGTGTGTGTGTGTGTGTGTGTGTGTGTGTGAGAGAGAGAGAGAGACTGAGACTGCTCACCTTCACGTCTCCATTTTCGTCCAGCAGGATGTTCTCCAGCTTCAGATCCCGGTGCACTATCCCGTTCTGTAAAAGGAGCAGAAGAAGGAAATTGGCTTAAATGCTTGTCTCTGTACTGATTTCAACAGTCAGAACGATGGGAAAAATGACAGACTAACTTTTCCAACCCTGATCTCTCTGTCTCTGTCAGTTGGGAAAGATTTTCCGTGGCCAATTCTATACATGTAAGGTGGCACAAAGGTTCTGGTTATAGCAGTTCACCCGCACCATGCTCAGCCGGCTCAACTGTGGTGTTACTACGGCAACTTTGGTGTAACGATTTGAACTGCCTCGTTTGTGCGTTTTCAGATGTTGCGTGGCTCACTGTCCCAGACTAAAGGATGTCAACAGGTCTACTGTAGGTGAGGATGCTTTGAGAGGACATTTGTTTGAAAAAAATACAGATAAGGTGCTGTTGTTTGCGTTCAGTTTTTCCCCCCCAGGTCTCTTAAAAAGGAGACAAAGCAGCTCCTAGGTGGAGAGTTGGGCTCAGCAGCCGCCCCGGGTGAGGAATGTGAGATATGCAGCCGTTTTTGTGTCCCTCGGCAGGAGGGAATACCTTTCCACTCTGTCTTCTCAGAAAACAGCTCCTTTCAGCTCATTAACCAGGAAAAAAAAATGCAGACAAAATAACCGCCCAGGCACTTCCCTCTTTTTAAAAAAATATTTGCTTTTAGAAACCGAATGCTTCCTCTTAACACTAAATGTGTTGGCTGGAACAAAACTCCTATCTCCAAAACGTTCTCTCCAGGGGAAAATTTTCAGATTAATAAAGTTTACACTTTCGTCAGGCTTAAAAAAATGAATTTTTTTTTTGCCCCAGACATTGACTATAATGTAGTTACAGTGAATCTGCAAAACCTATTAACTTTACAACTAACTTATGTAATATTCATGTGTTTCATTTGTTTAGTAATTTTTAGATTTTCTTTTTATTAGACAATTTTTAACCATGATGAAAAACACTTTTTGCTACTTTGCTAATGCTCTGATTAAAAAAGTGATTTTTTTCCTCTTCTTCTGCTAATTATTATTGTCCTTGTTCTCCTTTTTGTTTAATATTAATACTATTTTTTATTTATTACTGATAAACCTAAAGATCTATTGATGAAGGTACCAAAATAAAAAAGTTTATCTAAGAATGATATCATTAAAAAAAAAAAGATATTTGAGCTGCTGAACAACATGTTAAACAACTTTATATAAAAGCCCCAGTTTTCTTTTTTTTTAAGCAAGCAGGTCAGAGAAGCTCTTTCACAGTGCAGCTTGTGGCCATGGCAACCTCAGGCATGCTGGAACAACGCTGTAGTGTTATGGGATGGATTTTACACATCTCAGGTCATTATGCAAAACTTTGGGGGAGAGAGAGAGCAGGAGAGATCTGCACAACAACAAAAACAACCTTAACTCTACTGCTTAAGAGTGTGTGCATGCAAGTGAGTAACACACACACACACACACATTTTCTCGCTCTGTCGCTTCAGTGCTCCTGTTCAGGTTGTGCAGGCGGCCGGTGTGTATTGGGGGTTATGTAAGCTGAAGGATTCTGGATCGTGTCTGAACATGCCATGGCTTCAATCGTGTGTGTGTGTGTGTGAAGACTTAAACTGAACTTGTTGAACAAATAACCTGAGCCCAGCATAAATCTTTATTATCCAGATAACTGAAACCTGACAGGACAGCAGTTACGGGACATATCTCTGGGCAGTCCTCACACTGGGCTTAATTTATGCAGCTGCAGTGCGACAGCTCTGTAATCTGGACCGCCTATGTAATCCTTTTCATCTTCTTATTATTATTATCCTTTTTCTTCTCCTTCTTTTTGTCCTACTTCTCCTTCTTATATCAATCCCTGGTGGAGTGTTCGTGACAGAAAAGTGTGGCAAAAAACTCTTTAACCCGCCTTTTATTGTATTAACAACCAATTTTGTTTTTAGACGGAAAAACTGAGTTTAGACTTGACTCAATCGGCACCAGCCCATCGCTGCTGCTCAGCGGCGCGAGTTTATTATGAAATAATACATCAGATACTGACTCCAAGAAGCGGATACAGGTGTGTAATCGGTGTTGGAATATTTACTCTGTGGCAGTGATGCACGGCCGAAACGATCTGCCTGAAGAAATGTCTCGCTTCTTTCTCAGAAATCTGTCTTTGAGTGATGCAGTCGAACAGGTCTCCTCCACTGGCGTACTCCATCACGATCACGATTTTATCCTTGTTCTCAAACACTGAAAGAAAAAGAAAATGTCAGCAGCAGAGAAAATAAAAAATTGTGCATAGTTGATCTGCAGACTTGCTTTATGTGTTTTCTTTATGTGTGACTTTTATCTTAAAAAAAAAAAAAAAACCAGATGGAAAATTTGAGTCAAATCAGCATAGTAACTATCATTGACTGGCAGTTGCTAGTCACTTCTGTCTCTCCACTGTCAGTGATGTTTAAATGGGACATTTGGAACAGAACCACCCTTAGAGAACTTTACAAAGAGCCTGTTTTTATGTGCTTCTAAAGAAGAAAGTGAGCACATTCTGGAAACTCTGGAACCAAAAACAAGTTAAGCAGACTGGAGTTGGGCCTAACAGAACACAGAGCTGAACTTTTTTACGGAACCGCTGAAGAGAACTACATTTGGGGAAATCTGACTCAAACCAAACGAGCAAAAACAACACAAATGGATAATAATGGAGTTGAATCAACATAGTAACAGTTGCTTTGCTGAGTTGCTAGGTAACCGTTGTCTCCACTGTTGGGGATGCTCTAATTGGGCATCCAGAACAGAACTGCCCTTAGAGAACTTTATTAGGACCTTGCAGTCTGTTTGTTTTGAGTCGGTTCTGATGAAGAGAGTGCAAGCTCATTCTGGTAAACAGAAACGCTAATTTAAAGTAAAGCAGACTGGAACGGGCCAAATCAAGCAGAACAGAGAGCTGGGCTTTACGGACCAGCTAAACAGACCCAAAATCTGACTGGACAAAAAAAAAACAACAGAAACGTCAGTTTTTGTCGAGTCCTTCAGTGTTGCCTGGGATGGAGGTGAGGTGGGGGGGGGGTTCCATTTTGTAAATTTGATTTTTTGCCAGATTTTAACTGCGAGCCATGGTTCGGGGGTGGGGTTGGGGTAACGGTGGGGGGGTTACGTAACAGAACCGGGTTGGTGCCAAACAAAAGACCTTGCGTGACTGTGTGTTTCACTGTGTAAACCCACTTCCGCACTTCATTAAATAATCTCCTCATTACACACACTCACGTTTCTCACAGGCTCAGACGCTTCTAGGGTTTTATAGCAAAAAAAACAAAAAAACAACTGAATATTGATTTGTGCATAATTTTAGTTTAGATCAGATATTTTTCAACTTTGCCACAGAGCAGAGAGCCAATGAAATGCAGCAGCAACAATCAGAAGAGCAAAAAAGAAAAGAAATACAATATCAATTACAATGTCTGTATTGATTATAATTTATAATAAAGAATATAATAATAAATATTGCACCCCTTGCAAAATTTAACTTATATATCCATTAAATATATATATTTTTTTAACATAATTAATGTGCAAAAATCTTTTTATGCAGAACTGAAGATGAATTTATCATGACGTATGTTTTAACATTTAATACATTTTATTTATTCATTTAAAAGATTAAATCCTTTGCCACCTTGTTTATCTACAATTATTTGTGACTAATTTGAATACCAGAAATTCGACTTCCCGACTGAAATATCTAATTACGATTTTTTTTCCCATCCTCTATCTTAAGTACAATATAAATATGATTTTTTTTTTTTACCTAGAACCTTTTATTACAGCCAAAGGACTGATGACTAAATGCCTGTTTCTCTCACTCTCTCTGTCTATGTCTCTCTTGGTCTGGCTCTCTCTTTTTCACAAAAATTACATTTTAAAAATAATCTGTCAGAAAAACTAGAAGTGTGGAAAAAAATCTGGATTTTCTTGGATTTTTTTAATTCATTTTGTTCTATTTCTACATTATTAAAGGGAAAATCTGAAAGAAAAAGCTCTGCTAAAAAAATGCTACTGTAATCTCTATACTGTTCATTCTTAAAGAAATGAAAAATAATTTTAAACAACACAGACACAAAAATACCAAAAAACCTGATTCTTCTAAAAGTTGAAGAGTAATCTGGGATCAGGCTGCATAGATTAGTTGCTGTGGATCAGTTTGAAAGGTTATTAGAAGCAACACTGATCCCAGATCAGCTCAAACACAATTGTAGTGGTGATAAAAATTGGGGATAGCTGATCTTTATCTTTAATTAGCTTGAATTTAATTCCCACATTCTGACTTGAAAACACACGGTGACCGTGAGGAGACTCTGACCTTCGTAAATGGTGACGATGTGGGGGTGGTTGAGGGAGGACATGATCTCGATCTCTCTCCGGATGTGTGTGAGGTCCTGCTCATCTTTAATGTTCTCTTTCCTAATGGACTTTATGGCCACCTGCAGTAGAGAGGGAGAAAAAATAAAGAGTTAAAAATCACTCAGAATTCATGGTTTCTGACTTCACACAAAAGATCATCGTTTCACATCAAAAAAGGTGATGTTAATCTTCTGAACTTCCAGCATAAGTTTTACAGTGAAACCTTGAAAAGGTTTAGGCAAAATAGTTTTCATCCAAATTGTATTAAATATTTTCACATTTTTTTCCATGTCTTAATCCATATATAGAATTAACATATATAGACTTGTTTGCATGTTTTCTGATCCAGTACCGCTCCCCGTTATCCTGAACCATCCTTTAAAGTTCATAAGCACTTTTGAGGACAAAGTATGAGGACAGTTTTTTTTGCCTGCTAATCAGGATTTCTAAACTCATTAATTAAACTCAGAAACAGTGAGGAACACCTGAAGTTGGTGTTAGTGATGCTGTTAGTGATGCTGTTATTTAACACTGGAGAATACTCAGATTAAAATTCAATGAATGTATTATGCAAAGATTTAGTCCCAAACGTTTACAGGGACAGAGATTAAAAAGTCCACACAATAAACTTGAAGGTTTGGAGCAACTCTCCAAAGTTAAAAAGTGAGTGTCTCAGATGGTGTTTTTCTACTTTTTCACACTTTTCCACACTCCTTCCTTCCACAGATCAGCAGCAAGCACCCATGAGTGTCTCCAAATCACTCATCCTTGTGCATTTGTATGCAAACGGGTTTTTTGTATTACGTCAAAGGAAAACAAAAGAAAAAAAATGTGTCCGTCTGGGCCTATTATGTGCTGTCTGTATGTAAAGTGTGTATAACGTCAGAACAATACAATAGGCTTTGTGAATATAAAAGAGTGTGAGAGGGAATGTCTGCATGTGTGTGTGTCAGTCAGTGATGTTCACACACATACACACATACACACCATGTGGATTCCCTTAGAGACCATAAGAGAGACCTTATGAACCAAATGTAAATGTGTGTCAGTGTGATGCCATTAGCTGTCTGTGTGTGTGAGTGTGTGTGTTTAAGGGTGTGTGTAGATGTTTGAGATTCCACACAGGCCTGTTTGCGTCAGAATGGACCCCAGAGGGGGTAGACATGAGACTGGGATGATGGGGGGGGGGTGCAAAGGTTAAAGGTCACTTACAGCCTTTGTGTGAGATAAAGTGTAAATCTATCTCTCTCTCTCTCTCTCTCTCTCTCTCTCTCTCTCTCTCTCTCTCTCACACACACTCTCACACACACACACACACACACACACACACACACACACAAACACAAGGCTCTGAGCTCTCAGAATGAGTTTATTTAGGCTTTTTGGAGAAATAAATATGTTTATCTGTAGTTTAATAAAAAACGGGATGGTAATTAATCATGTTAGAACATCACACTCAAGCTCTTAATTAAAGCTGAACTGAGCCTTTAATTTCCCACCTGACTGCCCTATAAAAACAGGCAGGAGTTGTGGGTCGATGCTGTTGGTCGGTGATGAATATGAATATTAAATAATGCAGAAAGGGACAGACAAAAGAGAGAGAGAAATTGACAGGTAGACAGATATAAATGGACATTATTGGGTTAAAATACTAATACTGTTGTAATAAATGTTTAATAGATTAAACAGTGTGTGTGCGTGTATGTGTGTGTGTGTGTTTGTGTGTGTGATAGTGTTCAGTGCCACGTCTCCACAAACAGCCTGAAGAAAAACAACCGTTACAGTGACCGGTCAGATAAATACGGGCCGAGGCCACTGCAGCAAGGTCACTCATTCAGCAACTGTGTGCGTGTCTATTTCTGGATGGTTCCACCTTAAACAAACACAACTGCAACCCAGTCTGCGAAAAAAGGACCAAGTGTTTTTTTTTATGTGGCTTTATGTTTGTGATTTTGTTTATTTTTGTGTTTACAGACAAATCAAACTTTATTCATTTCATATTGCTCCTCTTCATCCAGTGTTACCTAAAACTGCAGGATATGAATAATCTACTGTTGTGATGATGCAACTGGGCCAGTTTATGAGTGTGTGTGTGTGACAAGAGTTTAACAGAAATTGTCCTAACAGGAAGTCCCTGTGTCATCAGATCCTGCTCTCTCCTGTTATACAAATTGTTAATATAGCGTTGACTGCGGCACTTTTTCCCCAACATTTGGTCTATTTTAAGCAGTGAAACTGCAGGTATGTGGGTAAAATGTGTGTATCTGTTTGGAGATATAATGAACAAATATATATAAATAGATTTTAAAACCTTATTTGGGCAATAAACAATTACTCAGAAATTTTGGATATATATATATATATATAAAATGTATATATAATGTAATGCATATTACATATAACATAATATGCATTACATTCATTCATATTTTCCATTTTCATTCACAGTTCCTTTTTTCCTTTAGTTTTTGTATATTTGAATATTACACCTGTATTTAAACCTGTATGGATTTTTATCTGGATTTGATTTCCCTTTTTTTTTATTTTGTTCTTATTTTACTTTTCTTTTTTTGTTGACAGTCTTGGACTAATACAGGGACACCTTTCACTGCAGGCTGTACATTTTATAAAAATGTTTGTGAGAAATAAAGTCTCAAAAACATGATATTTAATACACATTTACATACTCGAGCTTACTTTCTTTATACTTTCTTGTTAGCAGTGAGTGTTTATCACGCTAAACAGAAATGTGCAAAGGTTTTACGTGAGCACCTGAGGTTTAAAAAGGCTCTAAATTTGTAATCTCTTATTTACTGGAAAATAAAAGAAAATATTGCACACAAACTTTTATTTTATATTATAATGTGCCTGCAATTATGATTTTAAAATTTAGTTTTAAAAGGCAATATTTTCTAATGATTATTGTTATTTTTTTAATTATTTCTATTTGTAGTTAATCCTGATCTCTCTTTTTATTGTTTTGTGACTCCTTTCTGTGAAAGCCACTGTATAAATAAACTTTACTTCCTTAATTTCAATTATATAAAAATATAAACCAGTGCATTTAGTACTGAATGTAAGTACAAATGTAGTTACTCAGTGATTCCCAGTATAATCAGTAGCTCCTGATCAACACCTGCTTTGGTGAATCGATGCTTCATGAAGTTCAATCAGGAGCTGCTGATGGAAGTGAACAGAGCGCCGTGGAGAAATCTGGAACTAAACGTGCCTTCTTAAAACCAGATCAGAAGATCAACTACTCAACAAAGTTTAGAGCATGTATATGCACTTTATGTTATTTCTTTTCCACAGAACACCATGAGTCTTGGGCTTAATTTTCTTTGTGCGACTGTGGATTCAGTCTCTGAGCAAACAGTGCCCAACAAACAGAGCAACAGCACCTTTATGACCTCGCGAGGGCCCGACGGCTTTTCTCTGTTTTCTTTTCCAAAGGGCGCCTGTCCTGTTTGATCAGCTGTCCTCTGCTAACCTCCCCCCTACCCAGCGCTAAAATGACCCGCCTTGTCTGATCAGTTCATAGGGGAGGAATGAACGCGAGCAGAAAGGAGGGAAGATGAAAGGACGTACAAGAAGTGGTACGAGCCGAACAGAAAGAGGAAGTGATTCCAGGGGAAAAGCCCAGAGCGATGGTTCAGTACTTTGCACTTTTGATTACTGAAATTCAGAAGATAAATCAGTAACGAAATTCATTGCGCTCTTCCTCATTGCTCACAATTCACCACTATTTTAGGTCTGTGTTTTTTATGATGCATTTCCAGCCTCATTTCATCCATAAGAATTAACCAGCCTGTCCCTTTAAGACCGATATGTGTAAACAAGCTTATTTCTGATTGGCTGTTTTGCTTTCAAAAAAGCTTTAACTTTACATCAATAATACATTTAGCTTTAGCCTCACCCAGGCAGACCTGGGTTTGACTCCCAGGATGGGAACACCCTTTTGGAGCAGCGATCTAATAGTGTCTAGGGTGCTCCATTATCAGAAGGCTGTAGACTCCAATCCCAGACCTGTAGGTTACCCTGAAGTTCCCTTAATCAAGGTAGTCACTTTTGCTTTCACTTTAAATAAAACACAAATCAGATATTTTTCATAACGTAGAGCGCTCAAAAAGTCCAAGCTGAGCTCAGTTCACTGTAGGTTACACGAGGATATCCAGTTGATTGTAGTCCTTTAAAAACGAGTCACGTTTGTGATGAAGGTCATTATCAGAGAGTCACGACAAACTAAGTTAACCCAGCAGCTGTGACTGCAACCCTCTAAATTAGTCACATGACTCTAATCACATTAGGATCTTTTCACATTCCACAACAGCCGACAGATGCCGGGGTGACCTCAAGATCTGGGGACAGTGGTTTACTGTTAATCCAAGATCTAAACCTCAATGGAACGTCACTCGCTGCCACCTTCTCATTGTTCTTAACCAGGACATGGATCTTCAGGAGCACAGAATTACAGGATCTTATGAATTTTTTTTTTTTTTAAAGATAAATAGCTCCACAAGGGGGAGCTAGTGGGACTCACTGAAAGGGAAGAAACCTGCAGGATCGAACTAATGCTTCACTACAATGGTCGTGTTTGAAGAAAGAACATGTTTGCTGTTATAAATTGTGGATATACAATTAGTAAGTGTCAGGAATAAAGCCTTATACTAAACCTATATTAAACCTATTTTATTACAGCTAGAAATATATACCATACACACACACAGACACATTCTAATACTGTTTGATTGCTATCAAAGAAACATTTGAGTCTAATATTTTACACATATATTATACTAAGCATGTCTTTAGCTTGACTCTTCACTCTTCCACTCACACACACCGCAAGTTCTAACACGTTTGCAGACATATTCCAGGAAGGCAAACCCTGAGGTCACACACACACACACACACACACACACACACACAGCAAAATATATTGCAAAATCTACAGTGTGATTCTCTATTCAGTCAGAAATAGAGAGATTTTACTAATCTACAAAATCAGATCTTACAATTTGTGAGAAAAGCTGGAGTTCCTCAAATTGAGACCCTCATACAGAGAACCCTCAACCTAGTCCTGCACAAACAGAACCCACAATCTATGCCAGCGTACTTAGTTCTAGATAACAATGTCATGGGTCAGAGCCCACATAAACAAGTCTTTCAGATACGTTCAGGAGAGACGACTCACAACCTCACTGAAGTAACTGAAGAGGCAAACTGAGGTCCAAGCATGGAGATATCAGTCATTATTCATTAAGAACCATCAGCAGAAATTCACTTTCTGCCACTTTCCTTAACCGGGACATGTTTCCTCAGACATCAGACATACTGAACATGTATGAGTGTGTGTGGTTTTTCAGGTTAAATGTTCTAAAAGGTTCTAAAAAAAGAAATACCAGTTGCAGGAGTTACGGGGAATTTTATTCAAAATTTCTGAGGAAAAACAATTGAAGCCAATTATATACAGTACTGCGAAAGAATGCTTGCAAAAATGGAAGTGTTAATCATTTATTTTCATCAGTCAACAAAATGCAGTGAATGAACAAAAGAGAAATCTAAATCAAATCAGTATTTGGTGTGACCACCCTTTGCCTTCAAAACAGCATCAATTCTTCTAGGTACACTTGCACACAGTTTTTGAAGGAACTCGGCTGGTAGGTTGTTCCAAACATGACTGTGTTTCAACCTCCGTGTGACGTTGATGATCATCAGTACCTGTTTGGTAAAATTGGTTGATCATACACCGACTATAATCCTACAAAATCCCTGACTTTGTGCAAGTGTACCTAGAAGAACTGATGCTGGTTTGAAGGCAAAAGGTAGTAACACCAAATATTGATTTGATTTAGATTTTTCTTTTGTTCGCTCACTTTGCATTTTGTAAATTGATAAAAATAAACAATCATTATTAATATTTCTGAAAGCATTCTTTGTTTACAGCATTTTTTCACACCTGCCTAAAACTTTTGTACAGTACTGTATGTCAGATTGTATATAATTGAATTGACTGGACTGCAAATAACTATAAAACTTACATTTAATTCTAGAAGCTTCAAAATGAGGCAAAAAGAAAAGCTGTGTATTTTTCCTGATATGGAAGCATGGACAGGATTAGGGAGAATATTACAGAGAAAGCTCAGGTTGGCCAGTTTGTAGACAGAGTGAGAAGTGAGACTGAGTAGATTTGGACATATTTAGAGGAGAGACAAGGAGTATATCAGGAGAAGGATGTTGAGAAGGGAACTGCCAGGAAAGAAGAAAAGAGGAAGACCAAAGAAGAGGTTTATAGATGTGGTGAGAGAGGACAAGCTGGGGGACGGTGTGAAAGAGGAAGACGCAAAGGACAGTAAAACATGGAGATGGATAATCCACAATACAGTTGTTCCAAAAGGGGAAATGCTGCATGTTCTCCACTGTTGTTCAGCCTCTTTTTGAACTATGGAACTTGGTGAATCATTTAGTGAATCGCTTTCAAAAGAATCGCAACTGAATCACTGCTCAGTCACCAGATTACACAGCAGACGCGACACTGAGGAAACCTTAGAAAGGGCACTGTTATCTACACACAAGTTTTTTTTTGTCAGCTGATCTGAAATGATCAAAGCTCAGGTCACTGTTCCCGAGGCTTTAATCAAAGCCAGATGGGAGGAAAGAGAATCGTCCCATTTAATCCAATTCAATCGGGACAGTGCAGACCTGGTCAGGCCGGCGAGAACAAGGCTTAGAAACCGTGTTCTCCAGTGTAGTACTGAGTGCCACCTTAAACCGTCTGTGTGGGTTTTTATTTCTTGGTTCTACACGTTGGGCCGCCTGCCAGAATTAAAGCGGTGTGGGGTTGGAGGACGTTCTAGAGAACAGTCGTTTTTAACCTCAAACTTTATGAGGTTTGTTTTTATTAAGGCAGGTACAGGTGTGTGTACTTCTGTTCACTGCTAATTCATCTGAAAGTGCATTTTAAATAAAGGCCAATCTGTTTATTGCCTTTTAATATAAATGAATAGCCAATCAAATTTATAAAAATATATAATACAATGAAAACAATTAACAAAATGTTATTTCAATAAAATATGATAAAATTACAGAAATAACCCATTGGAAATGCTATTCACCTCTTTGTGTGTTTAAAATGACAATAATGTTTATACAAATTAAACATAATAAAACTAAAATGAAATTTTTAAATAAGTTAAAATAATAATAAAAAACAAACCCTGATAAAATGGACTGATTTAGAAGCACTTTATTTATTCTTCTACCTAAGCCATGTAACTGATTAGTTAAAATAAAGAAGTAAATAATAAATACCTATTTACCTACTCATTTACTTATTGTTATGTAATTACCTACTTACTTAAAATAAAGAAGAACTTTTACTGAAGTAGTTAAGTAAACAATTTAACAAGTACTTAGTTACATTCTTAATGGACTATATTGTCTTTTTTAATTATCAAAAGGTTAAGATGTGAACATGACGTGTCTGATTGGACAAACATTTTCGTTAGTGTCAATGTGACAATAAAATGCTAAATATAGTTAATAAATCCCAACACTGTGCTTTGAAGTGGCTTGTTTTTGTGGCCTTGCCCTCAAGCGGGTGGTGTGTTTATAGTACCGGCTAGGAAACCGGTCTGTAGGTCTGGGTCAGGCCATCCTGGTGGCTTTAGATGAGGATTAAAGGGCCCATATGAAGACCAGCAGCTCCCTTAGGCTATTTTAAGCTCCCCCTCTGAGTAAGCGTGTGACGATCAACAGTAAAACCAGATTCTTGTTTTGTTTTTTTTTAGCTATTGTTGATGAGTGACTCATCCTGAGCTGTTAAAAAGCACCTTTTCTGAGCAGAACCTGCTTAAAAGCCCAGCTGCTTCTGGAACCGCAGCTCCTATTTACACAGACTCACTAATTTTCCCAGTCCACCTTAAATGAACAGTCCCCACATCCCAGGAGCTCCAAAATTTGAACAAGAGGCCTCAAAAAACCAATAAGCCAGACTGGAATGGAAAATTCCAACAAGCTGGACAGTGAGAAGAGCAGGACAGGACTGGACAGGACAGACTTTAGGTGTGAAATGAAGCTCCACGCTGAGAGCAGTAGTACCGCGGTCCGGCTCTACAGAACCATTTTTAAACCCTGGAACAGAATGTTACAGGGCTGTGTGCTTCTGTGGGTCCAATAGGAAGTGGGGTCAGACTTCAGGACCGACCCGGTTCCCAGATCAGTCCGGACTCCCGTTAAAGGAGCAGAATCAGAGGAAAAACTGGCCCAGAAAAATGAATGTGTTTATTCACACACAAAGAAAAAGTGCAGGTTTATCCCAGCTGTAAAAATCCGCATTTCATTCACTTATTTACTTTAGTACTTTTTATAACAGGTCAATAAAGCAGTACTTTTTCCATACTTACTCTCCTGCTTAGTTACTTCACTGCATAGTTAAAGTAAAGAAATACTTATTAATTACTTATTAAAATCAGTACAGCAAAGAGTATGTAATTGCTCAGTTAAAGTACTCGTTAAATTGTTTACTTAATTACCTATCTAAATAAGCACATCAGTAAATAAGTACTTATTTACTTACTTAATTGCTCAGTTATTCTGTTAATTGTTGTTCACTTAAAATAAAGTATTACTTCTTTACTTGTTTAAAATGCTTCATTGCTAACCGTTTATTTCAGATAAGTAACTGCTTATTTAAATAAGTATATCAACACATTAGTACTTATTTACATACTTAATTGCCAATTTACTTAACTGCTATTCACTTCAAATAAAGTAGTAACTACGTATGAGCAAAGTAAATGAATACCTGTTTATTTGTTTCATTCTTTTGCTACTTAATTGCTTAGTTTAAGTAAAGTTGTTACGAACTTGCTCATTTAAATAAATACTAAGCTGCCCAGTTTTTTACCTCTTTAAGCACTTGTAGAATGATTATGATTTTTACTGAGTGATTACTGAGGGCAGTCTTTGGGTCAGGTGCTGGTTCTGCTCAGTCCCGCTGTGAGCTCGGTTCGGGTGTTCGGGTTCACTCACCGTCCTGCCGGTCCGGTCCACTGCCCTCTTCACTTTCCCGTACGTCCCTCTGCCCAGAGTCTCCCGGAACTCGTACCGGTGCTTCAGGTTATGTTTGTGATGGTGTCTCTTTACGGCTTGTCGTGTGGTCGGAACCGAACCCAAGCCCGAGCCTGGACCGGCTTTCTCCCTGCTCTCCATGCCTACCTGCGCTTTACTACCCCTAACATTCACTCACCCTCACCTGAACCCTCTGCTACTGACCAGCAGCTCGCACACAACCTTTCTGCCTGATCCTGAAGAGCGCTGTGGCGAAGAGCGCTGGATAATGAATATTCATCAGAAGGCGTGGCGTTACGGCAGACACCCCCCCCCCCCCCCCCTTAGGTTGCCAAATCTGTACGTTTTGCGTTTGTGGTTATTTTCGGTTTTAGCATGTTTTTAGATTATTTCACTTTTCCAACGTATTCTTATCTACAAAATATAGATAGATAGATAGATAGATAGATAGATAGATAGATAGATAGATAGATAGATAGATAGATAGATACACAGATCGATACAACACATTAGAGATGAATAAATAATGAGGCGCCGGAACTGCAGGTGATGAATATAAGCTACGTTCTGAAAAAGTGCACAGAAACAGGACTGTGTGAAATGAATGAATGAACGGGAATTTCTGAAGTCTGTCGGATAGAAACGGCGTCTTTTTCGTTGCCCGTTCAGTGAAAACACACTTTGTGCACATTGTGGAGCCGCCGATGAACCACGTGACCTGTCCGATCGCTTCAGTTCACCCATTCGGCCACCAGGTGGCGCCAAAAGGCGTCATATAGCGCGTCGAGCACGGATGTTTACAGTGAACCAACACCGGGAGGCGGGCGGTAAGAGACAAATAACACCATCTCTCCTTCCTGACGCTTAGAAACGACGCGACATCGGCGCATACACGGGCCCTGGGCGTCCGCCGAGCCGTACCGGCGGCGCTTTTTTTGTCAGCGGCGCCAGAAAACGCGGGACGTAGAGATTTCTTCAAGGCGGGGCCGCTCGCCGGTACTACATTTCCCAGAGAGCATCGCGCCCTCCAAACATCCCCGGGGCAGCGCTCTGCCTCTCTGGGTTCTGGACGTCTACAGGGATTTTAGACTCTCTTAAAAACCATGTCTACGTTCAGGAGACCGCCGGGGACGCGTTGGGACTGAAGCTGGGGGGACAGCGGGACTCTGCGAGCTGGAACACCGCCCGCTCCACCTTAAAAGCTGCCTTCTTAAGGCGGCAAGTATGGATTTGGCCTCTGTTTTGGACTAAAGTGCTGTAACTCTCCAGCTTCACTGTCTGTGCTTTACAGCTGCTGGCAGGGTGGTTGGGGAGGTTTTTCCAGCTTTTCTTTTACTTTAGGGATCATATGCTGTGTGCACTCCTCTCTCTCTTTCCTCCTTTTTTTCCCTCTCTCTTCATCTGTCTCGCCTGGGCCAGGAATTCTCAGCTCAGCTGATCCTCTGATCCTCTGATCCAGGCCTGTTTGGGTTCCTGCCTCTTCTGGACTGAAGCTCTGCAGAACAGCTGGACCTGATCTTGAATTGAAGAAGATAAAAACAAAACAAATGACTCAAATACTGATGCAAGAACTGATGGAGAAGTAGGTTCAGTTCTTGTGTTCTTCATGGAGGTTCTAAGGTGAAGCTGCAAGAACCCACTGCCACTAATGAATGCAGAGAAGTGTGTGTGTGAGTGAGTTCCAGAGGTGCCCCCTCCATCTCTGTGTATGTATGAGTGTGAGTGAGTGAGTTTTAGAGGTGCTACCTCCATCTGTGTGTGTGTGTGTGTGTGTGTGTGTGTGTGTGTGTGTGTGTGTGTGTGTGTGTGTGTGAGTGAGAGTTTTAGGGGTTCTACCCCCCACTTGTGAGTGTGTGTGGGAGTGTGAGTTTGCATCTGTGTGTGTGTGTGCGCGCGTGCACGCGCGTGTGCCTGCAGCATGGAGGCTGGCGGCCCACAGAAAGCGTCCCCCCTGGCCCGTGAGCTCACCCGGGTCTTTGTAAACTACAATAAGCATGCGGTTCTGCTGAAGAGGAATCTGAAGGAGACGGAGGGGTTCTTTAGAGAAATGAGGCACAACTACAGCAACGCCAGGTCCTCAGCGTCCACCACAGTGCCGCTGGAAGCAGGTGAGCATCTGGTGTCTCATCTTGCATCACGCCAACCAATCTGCCCCACCAGAACCCCATAATTCTAAGCCGGTTTAGTTCAGATCCCTTCCCAGTGTTGGTAAATGGAACCAGATGTCCCAAAACTGAATGTCTGTGAGGTACATTCAGACTTAGGGTTCCATTCACCAACACTGGGGACATTCTGGCTCAGAGAAGCCAATCAGAATCACTTTATTATGCAGGAATTTTTAACTTTGAATGGATTTTTCCTTCAAAGTCTCCACTTGTATGAACATTGTGATCAAACCGTCATCACTTTCTAAAGGTTGGTTCTATTTTCCTAAACATAGTTTTGGGACTTCGGTTCTTAAGGGAGGGTCTTGATGTTGGGATTGGAGGGGAGATGTAAGATTATGGTTCATATTTTTTCGCCCCGCCCTCTTCATGCAAGAAAAATAACCATTTAATGGCGTGGATGAAAAAGATTTTAGTCTTTAATGATCTGATCTGATGAGTTGGGATTATGTGTGAAGGGGTGGTTGGTTCTGGGGGCAGTTTTCAGAAAGGGCTAATAGTTGAGGCTGGAATGTGTGTGTATTTGGGGGGGGTTTAACAGAAGGAGAAGAGGATTAAGAAGTGCTGAACCATTAATAACACACTTTATTTATGGAGCAATTTTCATGCATTTAGCTCCAGCTTTGCATTTTGCAACAGTAATTAAAACAATTCATTTAAATGTTGTAAATAACTGTTAGGGAAAAAATAAGTTCTATAAATTGGTCAAAATGAGTCATAGTGAAGAAAATAATAATGAACAGAAATCTCTGCAAACATAAAAAAAAATATTTTTTTCTGTTTTAAATAAAATACTAACTGTGTGTTCAGACATTTTGGGGGAATAAAAACTGAAGGTTCTCCCATTCTTTTTATGTTTTTATTTTAGAAACAATCCGTAAAACCCCCTGTAGATACTAAAGCTGCACATAAATGAGTGCAGTTTTTTTTGCACATTCTGATTAAATTAACTGTTATAAAAAAAATGGTAAAAGCAAAAAAATAAAGTGCTTTGCATCCAAATGCATGAAAAGTGCTCTATAAATAGTGTCTTCTATTGTCATTGTTAATAATAATAATAATAATAATAATAATAATAATATTACTGTTTGTAAGAAAACAACAGGATGTTATTAATTTCTGTTTCTGTCATTTTGTTGAAAGAATCACTCAGTTGTACATGAAGTTTGGCTGTTTTCATGGATTGGATTTTCCCTCCAATGTCCACATACAAATGAACGCTATGATTAAACCTCGTTGCTTTATGCTGGTCGGTTTTGTTTTTGTTGCCTCTTTCTGTGAAAAAAGAGAGCAGCATAGTGGTAAGGACGTGGGGAGTAGAGGCAGTCATGGTGGAAGAGTTTAAATACTGAGTGTCGACAATCCCGAAAAACTGGGAGTGTGGAAGAGAGTGCAGGCAGGTTGGAATGGGTGGAGAAGTGATCTCTGACACACGGGTAACAGCAAGAGCTAAAAGGAAGGTTTACAGGTTGGTAGTGATACCAGCTATGTTTTAAGGGTTGGAGACAGTGGCTCTGATGAAAATAGGTGGAGCTGTAGGCGTCAGAGTTAAAGATGATGAGGTTTGGGTCTGGAGGGACGAGGATTAGGGACGAGTATATTAGAGGGACAACTAAGGATTGATGTTTGGAGACAAAAATGAGAGTGTTGGATTGGACATCTCCAGAGGAGAGACGCCGAGTATGTCGGGAGAAAGATGTTGAGCTGCCAGGAAAAAGGAGAAAAGGAAGGACAAAGTGGAGGTTTATGGATATGGTGAGAGAGGGCATGCAGGCGTTCAGCATGTAAGAGGAAGGTGCAGAGGGCAGGAAGAAATGGAGATTGTTGATCTGTTCTGTGGACACCTAACATGCGCAGCTGGAAGAAAAAGAAGAAGAATTTTACTTTTAGAGAATTTTGGTTATCGGTGTAATCTTCTATTCCAATGTTGTGATGTTTCATGCGATTTGTGTCTCTGTCTCTGGATGTCTCTGTGTTTTGAAGTGAATGGTGGGCAGGTTTGTTGACGGGAGACTCTCTGTGTTGCATTTAGAGTGGAAATCAGCCAATAGGATTGAGACTGGGATCAGGAATAAGGTGCTTAGGGCTCGTGAACAGGGTGGTATTTCACCAGCGGACGAAAGCAGTACAGCTCCAAAGTCTGCTTTTGGAGAAAAGGGCTTTATGGACCAAATGCTTCCTGTGAGGACGCTGGGAATCAGACTTAATCTCCCCCGTGGAGCTTTGCCTGTGATTTCCAGTTTCTTTTAAACAAGAACACAGTCTTTGCTCCCTGAAAAAGGCCTGCTGGCATTTAGTTCATCATAATTACAGCATAAAGTCCAGTTCCCACAGTTTTTCCTTCTTCACTCAACATCAGAGCAGTTCTCGGGTCTTTAATTTGGGTTTTCAGAATCAGAATCAGAAATACTTATGATACATGTTTATATACTATATATACTATCACTGTAGACACTGTTCTGTGTGAATTAGTACTGTATGCAGTATATTCTGTATAAACTGTCAATATATACACTATAAACTATGTAACTGTCACTATTTACACTATATACTACATATATAGTATAAATATCTGTATAAACTGTCATTATCTAATCTCATCTTCACGGTGTCCCTATATTTAGTTTTTCTTTCACGCTCTGAGCAGACCTACTTTCAGTAAAGGTTGTTTCACAATTCTGTGCTCAGAAATGCACTTTGGGATGTGATTTATCGGAGTAACGGTAAACAGCGTAAATGAGTACGACCGAAGTTGTGGTTACATCAAAAATACTTTTAATGACCTTCTACCAAAACAATTTGGAGAACAAAATGCCGGCTGCAATTCGAAGCTTTTGTATGTAATTTTAAAAGTGATTATTTTCTTTCAATTATTTATTTTTCCCAATTTGGTTTTAGAGTGCAGTTGGGTTAAAATGGGTTGGGAAGAGTGGCAGGATTGATCTGTGGCAAACAGGTACCAGCCAGGGTGAAAGGGAAGGTTCATAGGATGGCAGTGAGACTAGCTATGAAAGTGAAAGAGACTATTTATCATTGTGAAACACAGCACAGCACACAGTGAGCCTCAAGGAAATTCAACAACTGCTTTTTACCCATACACAACCGTGCAGCAGCAGCTACTTAAAGTGCCCTATGAGCAGTGATGGGGACGGTACTTTGCTCAAGGGTACTTCGGGGCAACTTACTGGTCTGTTATGGTATAATGGTTCTAAGGGTTGGAGACAGTGGCCCTGATGAAGACAGACGGCAGAGCTGGAGGTGTCAGAGTTAAAGACACAGAGATTTGGCGAGGATGGACAGAATTGGGGAAGTGTATATTCTCTTCGATAGAGGGACAGCTCAGGTTGCACGGTTTGGAGAAGTGAGAGAAGCGAGACTGGATTGGTTTGGACATGTGTAGAGGAGAAACGTGGAGTATATTGAGAGAAGGATGTGAGGATGGAGCTGCCAGGAAAGAGGAGGAGAGGAAGGACAAAGAGGACGTTTATGGATGTGCTGAGAGAGGACATGCATGTGGAGGGTGTGAATGAGGAAGATCCAGAGGGACAGGAAGAAGGAGAAAGTGTTGAATAGTAAGCATTTTTGGTGGAACAGACCATTAGAATAGTTCTAAGTGTAAACTGTACAGGCTAGATAACGTGTATTCTAAAATTTACAAAACTGAGAAGCAGAAATGCAAATAAGTATGTTATTTGTAGAAGTAGCTGTATATGTAAAAACATTGTCATTATTTGTGGCTCTTCTTCATCCAAACATTTACGAGATCAGAAAAAGAATGAATGGCAAATTGAATGACTTTTCGTGCAGTGTGGAAATTCCCTGAAGAATCGAGATTGTTTTTTTTTTTTTGCTGTATCGCTCAAACCTCACACATTAGCACAGCTCAACTCCGTTACAGCAGAAGCACATTCAGGGGGATTTCCTCTTTAAAGTGCTGGAGTGAGAACAGAGCGGCACTGAAATCACGCGAGAGGTTTACGAGACGCCCATGTGCTCCATCGTGCTCGCGGGCCAAGCGGAGCAGATCAGAGAGCTGATTAAACTGTGCTCGGCCCAAAACGGCAGAACCAATGGCTGGCTGATGGTTCAAAAAAGGAGCGTTCTTTAACCAAAGCTTTCGGTTCAGCAGAACCAGCTTCTGTCCAACATCTCACCATCCTGGCAAGTGGAGTCACCACAAAAAGAGAAACTCAATCAATTAATTGATTCTGTTTTTAACTCTGCTGACACACTTTAGTCCAGGGTTCTAGATAACAGGCTCAAAAACTGCAGAAGTGAGTCTTTTAGAGGTTACCAAACACCTCTGAGGAGTGGAGCTCGAACTGGATTCCCCATTAACCTGCTTCTTATTTATTTATTTTTTTTTTCTGTTCACCTGCAATGGTTACCTATTCCTACCTGCACCGATAGGCAGGGCAGCAGTAGCCTAGTGGTTAGAGTTTGCCCCAGGTTGTGGGTTCGAATCTCAGACCAGTAGGATGCCGTGAGGTACCTTCCATGAGCATCTGCATCACTGCTCCCCAGGCACTTTAAATAGGTGCCCCCTGCTGCACGGTGTGTGGGGGTAGAAAGGAGAGGTTGAATTTCATTGTGGTCCACTGCGTGCTCTGCTGTCACATTGACAAATAGACACTTCCTATTTCCCAACTAGATTTTTCCACCTCATATTACTTTTTATTTTTAATAGTTTCTTATTTATCTTTTATGTTTTTGATTATTATTACTATTTTCTACCGTCTTATTGGATCTTTCCGGATTCACCTTGAATGGCTTCCTGTTTACCAGCTTTGCTTTTTCTGTTCCACCCAAGCAGGTTTGAGGTGCCAGATTGCCACGCCATTTAAGGTGGAATGGAAAATCCAGACAGGCTGGTAAATAAGAAACCATTTAAGGTGAAACAGAAAATCAGAATCTGACATATAGGAACTCGTTTAAGGTGGAAACAATAAATAGAACAAGAAGCTGGCCAATAGGAAGCCAACATGCTCCAGTGTAAAAACTGGAATTTTTTTTTCTGCTAGTTCAGCAGAGATGTGTCCGGTGGAGCCTGTGTGTTTTCAGATTCCCAGGTCAGTGCTGTGTTTGTTCAACCAGGAGAGAAAAGGCTAAAGCTAATGAGACAGGGACAGAGAGAAAGAGGGAGAAATGGACAGAGAGAGGCACAACACACAGTGAACCGCAAACAGAATTACACCTCTGCATTTAACCCCCACACAAACACATGCAGCAGGGGACATCTATTGAAAGCACCCGGGGAGCAGCAACAGGGATGGTACCTTGCTCAAGGGTACCTCAGGGCAGCCTACTGGTAATTGGTTTGGAACCCACAATCTGCTGATCCAGAGGCCTAGTCCCAAACCACTAGGCCACCGCTGCCCATAGAGTGTGTGTGTGTGTGTGTGTGTGTGTTTGTGAGAGAGAAAGCTACTTTCTCATTTCATTTTTTCAACAGAATAAATTCCCAAAGAAAGTCTGTTTCAGAATCTTTCATTATCATGGTCGACCTGTTGGCCCATGTGTGTGGCGTTTATCTGAACTTGTACAGAGTCCAACAGAGAAACTGTTAACAGTGATCTAACATGAGATAAATAATAAGTTCTCCAGCTGAAGGGAAGATTCATTTTCAGTCTGAAAACTTAACGGCTGGTTTTGGGAACGAAGAGTGCCATTAGCTAATTTTCACTCCTCTTTAAAGGTAATGAGTTTCTCGTCCTTTGTCTCAAGCGGCATTATTGACTCGTCCACACTAAAAACACACACGGCTGTCTGCCCTTCTGTAAACTTTCATCCTGACGTCACTGTAAGGGGAGGGATTCTCCATAAGATAGATGCAGATGTTGCAGAAGAGGGGGTCTGGCAGGGATTTTGCTGTTTTTAGGGTTTTAAGTGCTGCTGTACAGGGTTGCAGGGTTCATAGTGAAAACTATGAAAAGTGATAAAAGGTATTGTGATAATAGTAATGTATCGTTATATTGGTCTCCCCCGATTGCCATAATGGATCAGTGTTGGAGGAAATTCCAGACTGAGAGTGTAAAGCCTCTCGGATTAAGGGTCGGGCAGAGAGTGGGGCAGGTTGACCCGCTGTAACAGGGTCCTTTACTGCTCCCTCTCCAGTAAAATCCCCCTACCATTGGATAATCAGCAGTGTGTGTTCTGTTTAAGCAGTAGTTGTGAAATAGAGGCCCCCTCTTTACCGCAAATACAGCTGTTTGGTGCAATTTGCTTCTTTTAGCTGCAGGACTACATCATCATCTTTTAGGATTAAAGTGGTCATTAAGGTTCAATTTGATTCCAGTAATGATGAACAGCACTGGATGTCCCAAAATCTGTGTATGTTATTTTTCCCCCCCAGTGAAGCACCATGGAGTCTCTGAGTGTCTCAGTAGGATGGTGATGGTAGGGCCATATGCCTTTCAGTTTTAGTCCAAAATCTTCTCTAACTCTGGTAAAACAAGACCTCAGGCATCAGGGAGGGTCTTCACATCCTGTGACTCCAGTGAGACTCCACGTGTCCCTTAGTGTCTGTATGGGGCAGTGATGGTGATATCACTTCCAGTTTTAGTCCAAATCTTTTCCAGACTCTGGTTAACAGTGCCTTTAGCATCATGCAGTGCCTTCTCAACATGTGAAGGTGAATGGAACAATCTCTTAAATCTTTAGCGAAATAATGTTTAATTCTGTTACAAATTGATATAAATTGTTAATGAATGAGAGGGTGCTTGTTTTTATGCTCCATCCAGTTGGTGATTGGTTGGCTCTTCCCTGTTAATGCTCTGTCTGATTGGTGTTGAAGTGGAGTGTTTATGCTGCTCAGCTTTAATGCTGAAGCATTTTTTTTGTCTGAGAGCTGGTGTGTAGCCGTTGTGCATTTGGGTGATGTGGGTGTGGATGTTATTACCTGTCTTGTCCTGTCGTGTGTGTGTAATGTATTCGCAGAAAGATATGGCTGCTCTCCAACTTCTTGCTTGGGAATAAAAGAGCTCCAACAGGTTTGGGATGGAGTTTAGTCTCTGTGGATGTTTCTTAGTAGGACTGATAGAGTGTGAGGAATGTTGGACTTAGAGTAAGATGTCACAAAGGTGTCTCAATACTTTTGCATATATATTGTATATGCTACTACTTCTTCTCCTGCTGCTCCTGTCTCTGTGTCTTCCTGTTCTCTGCATCTTGCCCTTTCACACCGATCACCTCAACGTTCTCTTTCACGTTCATAAACCTCGGCTGCATTTTACACCCCTCCATGCAACGCTTGGTATTGTGCGAGGCAGCTGCTCGGCCCAGAAACCTGTTCCATGAAGTTCTCAGTGCAGATTTTTTGACAAGGTTAATGGAGATTTTATTCCACAGTTACTGGGGACCTCTAGGCAGTTCGGCACTCAACTAAAGATGGTTCTGACACTTCAGGGCCGAGTTATTGCTCCTGTATTCCTAGGTGATTGGTTTTATACCCCTGTGGCAATGGATTTAGCTTTAATTGAATGATTTTGGAATTGTTTTCCTATTCAGCGTACCTATTCAATTGTGTTCATTCAGCATGCATTTGTAACAATAATTCTATAGTTCTACTTACTATTTCATCCATTAACTCCCTACAGTGGAGGCAGATCCGGAGGCAGATCCGGAGTCAGTGCAGCTCCCTAAAGGAGGTGCTGTACGTTCCTTTGAGGGCCCCAGCAGGACCATTCCAGTGACTGGGATTGGGCTCTGAAAGACATTATTTCAGAGGTCACAGAGAACCAGCCTGAGCAGTGAGGTCTATTTATAGCTACCCTGTTATTGAGGAGCCGCCTTTTACCCTTTGACCGCTACCAACCTGTCACTTTGGGTTGATTTAGTTAAGTCAGTAACAGAAATCCTGCAGAGCTGTAAATCTAAAAATGTGCATCCCTGTTGAACCATAGGCAGGTTGAGAATATGCCTTCTTAAGGAGTAAATAAGTCTGTTTTGAACTGTAATGCTGTTCTGAGACCAGCTGCAGGAGGCTGTTCCCTGCGTCACCCGAGGGCAGAACAAGGTGTTCTGTGTGGAGGGGATGTCGGGTGCCGGCTTAGTGGTTGAGACGTCTGGTTCGTGGTCAAGGCTGCATCAGAGAAAGTGTGAGACACCGCCGGAGGAGAACGCATGAGCTGATCATGAGCTGGAAGTGCTGGGAAAACACACAGACATGCATGTACGCACATATAGGGGCCTCTGGACCCTCCTGTGACCTTTTACTCTGTGGCTTTTGACCCCCGGTCCTGCGAAAGTGCTCCTTTAATCCGCCGTCCCACGCTGCCCCTGGACAGTTCACACGGGCTGGCCAGAGCAGTTCTGCCTCCTGCTGCTCTAAATGCTTTTTATTGTAATTTATAGATTAATATTATCTCATCATCGTTCTGACCGGGATTATATCGCCCCATCACTTCATGTGGTGAACATTACAAAGTAATGTAGATTATAATTTTGCCCCCTTAACCTTCCTCTATTACAGTCAGAATTACCTTAAGGATCATATGAACATTGTAGCGCATCGCCCCCTATTTTTCCTGCAGTGTATTACTGTCTGTCAGCACAACAGTATTGTGTTTTATCAGTTTTTTTTTTTTTTTTTGAAGTTCCTTTGTTATTTTATAATAGCTGCCATCCTAAATTTAGTCTTCACTGATATTGCAGTCCAGTTTTGAAGGTCCCTCTGTTACATTTTTAAAAACTGACATTCTGAAAACCTAGTAATTTATGATATTAACTAAAAATCTGTGTTTATTTTAACCAAACCATCCTTTGATCTGTGGGTGGAAGGGACCCTGTGATATGGCTTTGGAGGTGGTGTAAGATGGCTCCAGGTCTGAAAGTGGATCTGGGTGGAGTTTTGAATCAGAGCAGTGAGAAGGCGGTGGAGAATGGTCAAAGCCCTTTTCCATTGTTCTTCCTAATACATTTTTTTTATTCGTCCTGTTCTGCCGCTGCAGGTCACCAAGTGTGCATTACCTGCTTCAGGTGCTCAACAAAGGCAGCTTCTCACCTTCGCTGATGTAGTCAGTAAGCAGATCCACCAACATTGTTCTGGACATCTGTGGGCAGAACAAACTGAACTCATTGTGTACCAGCGTACATTTACCAGAACTACAGGCATACCATTAACAAAAACAAGTTACCATAACAACCAGCATAATCTTTTAAATTCAACAGGCGTACTGTACCCATAACAAGTGGTGTACAGTTACATAACAACCACCGTACAGTAACCATAACAACTGGCTTACTGTTATCAAATCAACAGGCATACAGTAACCAAAACTACCACCGTACAGTTACCAAATCAAGCGCATATTATCATACTGCATAGTAACAAGCAGCTGAATGAAAATGACTTTTCATTATTGGCAGATTTAAAAATACACTGTCACTATGTCCTGTATCTTTGAACAGTCCCTCAAAAGTCCTTTGCAAAGTTGCGCAAAATGCAACTTCTTGTCAGCAAATAATTTCCTGTCCTTTCCTGCTTTATCTTTTTTGCTCTGTGCCCTGAAACAGTTTTCCCTCTCATCCCTGAGAAGGTTTAAATACTTTCATATAATGGGGCAGCAGTGTCATAGTTTTTAGGGATTAAGCCCCATGAAGGTTGTAGGTTCAAGTCAAGGACTAGTTGGTTATCATGAGGTTCCCTTTAGCATGGTGCCATCCCAATCACTGCTCTTCAGATGATTGATATGGCTGCCCCATTCTGGACGCAGCACACAGAGAAAAACAACAAAATACTAAACCCACAATGACAAATAGTCACAGTCACATTCACTTTCACATAATTCGGTTGGAAACCTGGGCGCTGAGTTTAGACTCGCCTGCTGATCATCGTTAAAGTGATTGCCACATTTGCACTTTCGCCACTTTTGACTGAATTGTTGACAAACAGGATGAGCTTAAGAGCTTTTAAACTTGGGAGACGTGCAGGTTTTCTGTACAAAAAGAAATCTGTCAGATTGCAGTGCAGATGCCTGGACTTGTTCTACCACACACACACACACACACACACAGTACTGTCCCAAGTACTGGTGAATGAAATCAGACTGAATGTCCCTCACAGATATGAAATGGTGGTGAGGATGCTGCCTGCTTTCTGAGACATTATTTTACAGGATTTAGAAGTTTTTGGACTAAAACTAAACCTGCCCATGGTGGAGGGACACACAGAGAAGTGATTTAGTTTAGATGGACTACGTTACCATCACCGTCTCATAGTGATAAGTGAGTTTCACTGGGGGACAAAAAATGCACATATTTTGACGACTGATTCACTGGAAAAGACAATCTGAACTGTTTCACACCTAAAACCACTGATTTTACATCAAATTATTGAAGAGAAGTTTGATTTATTTTGGTGTGTGTGTGTGTGTGTGTGTGTGTGTGTGTGTGGATCACTTGCTTGTATAACCCCGCAGTGACTCAGCAGCAGCAGGGATTATAACCATTTCAAGCCATTAACCAAGATGAATGGTGTGTGTGTGTGTGTGTGGAGACCAGTATAGAGAAAGATCATGAGATGAGAGCCTAAGGGGACAGATTTGTTTAACCGTGATGGTCCGTTGTGCAGCAGGAAGTCCAGTGTGTTTGTCTTTGGTCTTGTTTTTTTGTTGATGGCTGGTGGATTTTGACTCCTGCAGCTTTAAACCCGACTGACGGAGGTGCTTTCACAGAACTGCATTGTTCATTTTATTAGTTTTTTTAACAGATAATTAAGTTGCGGTGTGTTGCACTGTGCAGCAGTAATCAATATTGTTATAATTATTAACTTTAGTGAGCTCACCTTTAGGAGCCCCTTTTCTAAAAATATCTCCACATTCAGTAAAACTGTAACACAAACCTCCAGTGAATCAGCTGAGGCGTGTCCCTGTGCTTAAATGCAGAATGTGGTTCATACCTGTCTCTAAAATTACACACACACACACACACACAATCTGATCTTTACCTGCTTCAATATTTCAGTATCACTTTCAATGACTGCTTTAACGCTGCTACACCATATCATGGCTACACTGTAGCCCTTTAACAGTAATGCTGCTACACTATAACACTAATAACATTAATTACCTGCACAAACACTAATTCATTATCATTTTATAATTTTTCTCTCTCCTTTCTGTCTCCTCTAGGTCCACTCAGCTGTATCTCTTTCCCACGGCAGGATGAAGAAGACCTGCACAGCATTGTGGGTAGTGTCCCCTACATCCTGGTCCTTGGACAGGACTGCTCCACCCGTTACCAGCTCCTGAACTGCTTGCTGGGTGAGAGGCTCCTTCCCCTGGGCTCTGAGCTGGGTGGGGCCTGTGGGACAGAGGGCAGTGCCTGTAAGAGGAGGAAGTTGTGTTTCACGCATGGGCGGCAGACGCGGCTCAGCCTGGCACTGCCTGGGCAGTACGAGCTCGTCCACCAGCTGGCGGCGCACTGTGGCCGCTGGGACACTGTCCCCCGGCAGGACCTGGAGATCCAGGAGGACTGTGAGGATCCCGCCCACCAATTGGCTGAGCTGGAGATCACGCTGCATCACTCGCTGCTGCAGGTGGGGGATCATGGGAAATGTAGTCCTGTTGGTGGAATGAGGATTAGAGCCTTTGTCTTCTCTTTTCAAGTCTTCTTGTCTTTTCTCTTCTTTTCCATTCTCTTTTGTTCTTGTGACAGTCTGACAGGCAGGAAGCAGGATTAATGCACTAACAAGGTGATTACTACATAATATAAAGAATCGAGGGGATAGGACTGTTGTTCTGATTAATGTATGAAAGCTCCTCTCTGAACACAGTGTGTATTTGTTCGGGGTGGAGGGCGAAGGGAGTGAAGTTTATTTAACACACACTGCACTAGTGAGCTCCATTTATCTGCACAGACACTTTTTTGTTCTTTTCAGCAATGAGGAACCTTAAGGGTTCTCTGGCTTTCACATTTTCTGCCTGTTGAAGTACATATTGTTGCAACTGCGCCCCCCCGTAGGCCACAGATCTGTTATGTAATTCCTCTGCTCTCCTTTTGGTCTGCTGCATTTCACATGACCACCACAAAATATCCACTGACATCGCAGTGGCAATCGCATTTCCATGGTGACAAGAAATTCTGCCCCCGGGGCTAAATGCTTGTCAGTTGTTGTCATGGCTGAGCTCCAGAAGTGTGTTCCACTGATCAGAGAATGTTTCAAGGTGAGCTGTTCTCAGTTCTACCTGAGCACTGGCCACTCTGGAACTAGTTTTTCTGTCCTGGAAAAAACTGTTACGGCATTAGGGAAGAGCTCCCAACTGCCTTGTGGGGGGAGAAAGGGGGTTACAGATAAATAAAAGATATTATTGTCCATGTTTTTAACTTTTTTATATTCAGTTTTTTTTTAATGACTTAAAACTCTTTATCATTATTTAGTGAAAGCGACAACCCTTGTCATTGCGAGGTCACAGCACAGCACACAGTGAACCACAGTGACCACAGTGACCTCTGCATTTAACCTGTGCAAACACCGTGCAGCAGTGGGCAGCTATTGAAAGCGCCTGGGGAGCAGTGACTGGGACGGTATCTTGCTCAAGAGTACCTTAGGGCAACCTACTGGTGAGGGAATCGAACCCACAATCTTAGAGAGGTTAGGGGGCAACTCCCTAACCACTAGGTCACCGCTGCCCCTGGACCTCTGCATTTAACCCATGCAAACACTGTGCAGCAGTGCAGCAGCTATGAAAGCGCCCTGGGAGCAGTGACGGGGACAGTTCCTTGCTCAAGGGTATCTCAGGGCAGCCTACTGGTTTGGTTTGAACCCTCAGGGCCAACTCCCTAACCACTATTTTTTTTCTCAACTTATTGCATTTATATTAAAATATTTTATATTTTCTAACTTTTAAAAACAATTCGCTTTTATGTTTTCATTTAAAGATGCCCAGCTTTCTCCTCAGTTTGATTGTGTTGTTATACTGAGTGATGAGGGAGGGGGAGGACCACCCTAACCAGAGAGAGAGATGGTGAGGGTGAGGGTGAGGGTTAGGGTGAGGGTGAGGGTTAGGGTTATGGGGTAGAGGGAGGATGTGAGCAAAGTCTGTGGGCAGGTGTTTGCTGCTTTTTTGTTTTTCTCAGTAACTCGCACCACTCTGTTATGTTCTCACCAGGGCTGAATCGGCAGGACACACACACTCAGACACGCTCCACACCGAGCTGCTAATTAACTTCGCTCTGTTCATAAAGCTGAACACACAGTGGCATGGCACAGAGGCATTCCTGAAGGTGAAAGCGATAGATCACAGCCGTGTGTTTGTGTTTACGTTATGGCAGATCCAGCTCTGATGAGAGTGTGGGGAATCCCGTAAGAAGTGAAAGGTCAGCTTGTACAGTATCAGCTCTACAGTGGTATGTGTTTATGGTGTGTGTCTATGTCTGTGGAACAGAGAGCTTTGTGATATTTATCTAGACCCTGCTGCCCGTTTTGGCCAGCTCTGAAAACAGTGTGAACACAGCACCTGTTTGACCGGCCAGTAAACTAATGGAAGAAAGCATAGCCACTCATGTAAAAACACAGAGCTGGGCTTTATGGACTGACTGAACAGAACAGAGTTCAGGGAAACCTGGCCCAGACTGAACAAGCTGATCTGTAGCTTTACCCCTCCATCTGGAATTGATCATTTTCTGGCGAAAGGATATTAGTGCATGTTTTACTAAATAGAGTTCTTTGCGTTCAAGAATTCTTTATTGCGCGTTCTCACCAACTGCAATAATCTTTGACCCAAAAACAGTGTAGAAGCCAGAATAAAATTCCAATGTTTCACCTTAAATAGTGCATTAAAGCCATCTTAAATACTGGTAGTTTAATGTCCCAAAACCTTTGTCTTTTTTGACAATGTTGTACCTCTGTCTTCTATGGCAGATGGATGGGCGGGAACATGCAGGAACATTCAGCTACTCTATGAAGAGTGTGTGTGTGTGAGAGAGTGAGAGAGAGGCTGGCTGCGGTCGGATGCAGTGCGTTTGAAAATTGAGGGCATTATGGGTGCAGTAACGAGCCACACGCTCTGATTGGTCGAGAGTGAATGCTTGCAGGCCATCTTTGTTCCAGAGGTTTGGGCTGTTGTTTTGTTGGAGACGGCACTGACTGACCCTATTGTCTGCCCAGATCTCACTCTCTCTCTCTCTCTCTCTCGTCCTCTATTTTGCCCCCAGTCCAGTGTTTCTCTTCTCTTGTTCAGGCCGTTTTCCCACGAGAACTCAGTTGTTGTTGTTAATTAATTCTGGTCATTATTAATTAATAATTATAGTTAGCAATTAACTTTGATAATTATTAATTAATTATTGCTGTTGAATTATTATTTTTAGTCATCAGTGCTGCAGTGTATGGGTGAAAAGCTAAGATTGGCGGTGGTCCAGTGGTAGGATACTTGCCTATGGACCTATGGCTCAAGAGGTCCCAGGTTCGAATCCCACCTCTGGGACTACCACCACTGGGTCCCTGAGCAAGACCCTTAACCCTGAGTGTCTCCAGGGGGACTGTCCCTGTACCCAGGACATGGAAGTCTCTCTGGATAACAGCGTCTGCTAAATGCCGTGTGACAGACGTAAATGTAAGATTGCAGTTTTATTGCTGCATATTGCAAATAGTCTGATATTTGATTGAAAATGTCTGACAGACAACAAATAAAACAGAAGGAACATGTAAAAAGGAGCTCCTTTTTAAACACTGCAGCCTTTAAAGATATGTGAAAATAATTTGTTTATTGTATTTGATTGCATGAATACCTCGATTCATCAAGAAGACTTAAACTGAGCTGTGACTGGTCACCATTTCAATTGCTCAAAGGCTCATTTGCATATTGCAGACTCCTGCAATGTCCGTCTCAGCGCTGACAGTTCAAAAATGAAACGTGAGAAATGACTGAATCAACTTCACTGCCTGAGAATTATGATATGATGTTTTTGACTGCAAAACCTGGTGTGTGTGTGTGTGTGTGTGTGTGTGTGTGTGTGTGTGTGTATGTATATATATATATAATATATAATAAAACTTTCCTTCCCTCCTCTAGTGTTCTCAAACTGTAAACCTCATTAGGAAGCTTTTCTATTTCAGTAAATAAATATTGAAAGGATTTGACTGATTACTGAACTGATAGTTTGTTTTTTTTTCCCCATATTGTTTAATTTCATGACCCTCTTCAATGTCCTTGTATACTGATGAGTGAAAGTGAAAGTGACAACCCTTGTCATTGCGAGGTCACAGCACAGCAAGCGTGAACCACAACGAAATTGGACCTCTGCTTTTAACCTTTTTAACACAAACACCGTGCAGCAGTGGGCAGCTAATGAAAGCGCCCGGGGAGCAGTGACGGGGACGGTACCTTGCTCAGGGGTACCTCAGGGCAACCTACTTGTGAGGGAATCGAACCCACAATCTTCCGATGCAGGGCAACTCCCTAACCACTCCCACCACCGCTGCCCCTTATTTACCATTATAAATATGGTATTTTTTTAATACAAATTTTTATTTGTATTTTTTTTCTCTAGGCAGCATTTAAAAAATTAGTGTCAGTTGATAAAATCACTTTTTGAAGTGGCGGGCACAGCCTTTACACAGAGTCTGTAGAATTCAAACCATCTTTAAAGTTATTCACTATCGTTAATCTTCAGCACAGCCTGAACTCTCTTAGCCAAGTTGTTTCTTTAAGTCGTCTTCAGGGGTGGCTTGAAGCAGTTTCCAAGCTCTTCTTTGGACGTTGGCTGCTCAGTGCAAACACTGGAAACTTTTGACTTCTGGTTGCTGTGATGGTTTTTGTTGTTGTTGATGGTGGCAATACAGACTACAGAATTACTAACTACAAACTGAAGTTCTCTCTTTATCTGTCTCTCTCAGGAGGCTAAGATCATGGTGGTTCCATGTGCAGGAGTGCAGCCCATAGAGAAAGTGTTGGAGGACTACACACGGAATACCCTTCCTATAATCCTCTACGCTCTGAGTCAAGACTCCATTACCCCCGAGCAGGTGGCAGCCCTTCAGAAGGTCCATGAGGTGCTCCCGTTCCCCGTATGTTTTGTGCGAATGCCCAGTGTTTCTCCGCCAGGAGATTCTGGTTCTCCAGACCGCGGATCACTCCACAAACATCTGGCTTCTCTAGGCCTGTTGTCCAGTGTAGCGGGGAATTGCTCCTGCGGTGCTCCTTCACAGACCCAGGGCATAGCTGGTAAGGTGCAGAACGTTCTAGGAGACAACCTAGACCGCCTCCATCGGCTCCTGGTCCCTTTTGCACGGCAGATACTCACTAGTCAACAGGTGGAGGCTGCCAACCGCCTCAATGCCCTGCACTGTAGGTGCCTCGACCTCTTCATCAACCAGGTGAGAAAGAGAAAGGGGCACACCTGTAATGTAAAGGGACCACAGAACACCTCTCAGACACACCTCCATCCATTGTAAAAATGTACATTTCAACACTGGCTACGTTTTGTCACATCCTGTAGTGTGAGACAAATGTCTGTACATCCGTATTGTAAAAAGAATAACAATACACTCCAGACACACACCTATAACAAATGAAGAGGGGCTATTTATACACCTGTAACATAAATGGACCAGAATACACTCCTGAATCAGACCCTAAAGCACACCTGTAACAAAATGAGAGGCCCATAACACACCTCTGGCATACAGCCATCACATATAGGGAACAGAAAACAAGCCTGAAGTTCACAAGTGACAAAAAGTGTGGTCTCATAACACACCCTTGGGGCACACCTCTAAAATAAATGCACCACAATATAGCGCTGAAGCACACTTGTAACAAAAATGGACCAGAATGCACCCCTAAGGCATACATGTGGCAAAAGGAAGGGCCAATAAAACCCCTGAGGCATGGATAAATGAATAAAAATGGTCAGGAGCAGCAACCCTGCTGGCTGTCACATTTTTTAATCCTCAGGCTGGTTGTGGGTGTGCAGACATTTTCCTGTTTTGACTGTGTTGTTCATTTGTTGTGTTGTTGGTTTGATGTTTGGTTTTCTGCACAGGCGTTTGACATGCAGAGAGACTTGCAGATCACCCCTCGGAGGCTAGAATACACCCGAGAGAAGGAGAGCGAGCTCTTCGCCTCCCTCATGGCCATTGCTAACCGTAAGCAGGAGGAGATGAAGGAGATGATTGTGGAGACTCTTGGTACCATGAAGGAACAACTGCTAGAGGATGCTGCCAACCTGGAGTTCACAGGTTAGCACCCTGCTTAGAGGTCAGGCAGCATGGTCTTTGGTCAGGGTAACGTGTCCGCTCCTGGTCTGCGGTCAGGGTAACGTGTCCGCTCCTGACGCTCCACTCTGGTTTTCTCTTTCTTTAGGTCGCTTCGTTGTCTCTTCCCTTTGTTCCTTCTTTATGTCACTCTTGAACTGTTTGCCTTTGTCTTTTATTCTGTCTGTCTTTTTTGTGCTTTTCTTCCTGTTGTTTTATTCTTTTCCTGTCTTTACTGAGGCGAGGTTGCCCAGCAGAACAGATGACTGTGCACTATTTTGCATGTGTGTGCGTGGGGACCGACTATATTACACTGATTTACTGTATTACCAGGGATGTTTGATCTTTCTCCGTCTCTTTTTCTCCATCTCTCTCTCCTCCCTTTATTTATTTCTTTCATTCTTTCTTCTCATTTCTCTACCTTTTGATCTCCCTTCCTGTATTTTCTCCTCTCCCCCCTTTCTTCCTTCTTTTTCTTTCTCTCTCTCTCATTTGTTTATTTTCTTTTTTCTCTTAATTTGTCTTTTCTCTTGCTCTAACTTTCTCTATTTCCTCTCTTCATTCTTGCTCTGTTTCTCCCCTTCCTCTTTTTATTTCATCTTTTTTTTTCTTTTCCATCTTTGTTTTCTTGCTCTCGCGCTCTCTTTCTCTATCTCTCTCTCTCTCTCGCGTGTTTTCTCTCCTTTTTTTTTTTATTAATTGGTTGATTGTTGTATTTGATGGAAATGTATACTGTGAAATAGTCTCTAATAATCTAATTCAAGTCTCAAGACTTGACTAACTCAAGTTAGTCAAAAACTCTCTCTCTCTCTCTCTCTCTCTCTCTCTCACAGATATAATAGTGACGCCTAATGGAGAGTCTGTCACTAATAAGGAGATCAAGTCATGTATTCAGCAGATTCAGGAACTGATTGTGGTTCGGTTGAATCAGGCTGTTGCCAACAAGCTCATCAGCTCAGTCGACTACCTGAGGGAGAGCTTCGTGGGGACATTGGAGAGATGTCTCAGCAGCCTGGAGAAGTCTACCGCAGACTCCTCCGTCCATAATGTTACCTCCAACCACCTCAAACAGGTGCATGCGTACACACACACACACACACAGACATACAGCAGCTCGCTCAAGGAATATATCTTCTTTTCGGTTGTGAACGTCCACATTAACAATAAAAACAGAAGGTGAAATAATAACAGCAAAACGATAAAGATGAAAACTAGGAAGGCATGGAAGCTTCACAGTGGGAGGGAGGTGTGGTGTTCAGTGATCTCTTTTAGACTTCGTACAGCTCATCATTATCTAGAACCGTGATGCAGTTTTTTGTTTTATCCTACTCAAAGGGAAAGTGATCAGTCATTTAAACACTTAACTGCTGCTGTTCCCATGTGTGATCATGTGACAGATCCTGAATGCTGCGTACCACGTGGAAGTGACGTTCCACTCCGGATCTTCTGTTACACGCCTGGTTTGGGAGCAGATCAAACAGGTACAAAACACAACTGTTTCATTCACAAATCAGCTGTAGATCACATAGGTACAACTGCTGCAACAAACCTTTCTTCCATCTTGGATCATGCAGATACAGGCAGGTGAGCTTTCATGCCCTCTTAGATGACACAGGTCCAACAATAGCTTCACATTTTCACTCAGACTAGGATCACACAGGTACAACAGCAATGGCAAACTTTCCCTTCTTAAATTACACCGGTACAACTACAGCTTTTTAATTTTTATCCAGGTTCAACAAGAGTGCTGGGCCTTTAATCAGTGATGGATCACACAGGCCTAATTTGTAGCACTGAGCTATACATCACATTATGGTAGATCACTGAGGTACAATAGCAGTTTTCTCTGTAGGATTACAGATGAACCTCTCTCTCGCTCTCGCTTTCTCTCTCTCGCTCTCGCTCTCCGTAGATCATCCAGAGGCTGACGTGGGTCAATCCTCCTGCTATAAGTCCAGAATGGAAGAGGAAAGTGGCTCAGGATGCCATTGAGAGTCTGAGCGCTGCTAAACTAGCCAAAAGTATCTGCTCTCAGTTCCGTACGCGACTCAACAGCTCTCACGATGCTTTTGCTGCATCACTACGGCAGGTAACACATATGCATGCATGCGCACACACACACACATACATACATACATACATACATACATACATATATCAACTGATCTTCACAGGATGATGCATGTACACTAAAGAAACCATTATAATCTTACTGTTATGGTTTATAAAATCGTTATTACAATTTACCAATTAATTAATTAAGACATAATTAATTATAAAACACATTTTATTCATTTTTTTCTCTTTATTTAATTTATTAAATTTTTTTTTTTTTACATTATTTGAATGTATTTGCCCTCATTTTTCTGAGACTGACTGTGTGAAATTCGGTCGTTCTGTGTGAGGAGTAGATGAAAGGATGTTTTTGTTTTCAGGAAAGAAAACGTCTCCGCTCCATTAAAGAATCAAAGCTCCGTCGCTCAGAGCCTTTCCCTCCGTTTATTTTTGGAAAGCGTGGCCTAAACGAACGAGTGTTCAACCCTGCTGTTTGATCAGAGAGAGAGAGAGAGAGAGAGAGAGAGGACAAGAGAGGGAGAGAGAGGGGGCAGAGACTAAGAGAGAGAAATAAACAGAGAGAGAGAGCAAGGGGGAGGGAGTGAAGGCTGCAGATTATGTTCACACATGACCAACAATGTGATTTTGATTTTTAATAAAAAGGCTCTTTATTTCAGCAGAAACTGCAGGAGAAACTGCCTCGCCTTAATTAGAAACCCTTTATTTTTTTAAAGACTTTTTAAAATAAAGGATTTCTAATTTGGTGTGTAAAAAGTGAACAAAAGTAAACAGTGGCTTTGAGTGGTTTTATGTCCCTTAAACAATTACATGTTTTATTTCACGTTCTTAACAGACCCATCACAGAAAAATGAGACAATCAGTACGGTTCTCTGCGGGTTTAGCTCTCCCATTGGTCAGACCTACAGGAGCTGGAATGAAATCTCACCTCCAACATCATAAGCATCCAATCACACACATAAGAGAATGGCATTTGTGTATCCATGTTTTACTTAGAACCGAAAATACCTTCACATGTACTAATGTTAACTTAATGCTAATACGCTTCTAAAATCCCACATAGAAGCTAGCGGAAGTTAGCATCTGACCATTGTGTATGATTACATCATTTTCTGAATATATATTTTGTGTGCGTGCAGTTGGAGGAGGGTCATACAGGTCGTCTGGAGAGGACTGAGGATCTATGGCTGCGGGTCAGGAAGGACCATGCCCCTCGTCTTGCACGACTGTCCCTGGAAAGCAGGTCACTCAGAGACGTCCTGTTGCATGGTAAGAACACACACACACAGACTACACACACTCACATACACACTGATTACACCATATACTCACTATATGTAGCCATGGCCAAAAGTTTCAAGAATGACACCAAGACCCTTTTCAGGCTGAATGGACAAAAACACAGAAAGGATGGTCCCTCTGTGTATCCATCAGTGCAGGTCAGACAGAAGGAGACATAAGAGAGAAGGGATGATCCTGTCATTATCATAAGAGAGTGTTGAGGACAAGGCTGGCGATCACTCTCATGCCGACTGAGTTACAACAGCAGACTGGCTGCATTAAATGGAGGGTAGTGGTTGAAATCATTGTTCTTCCTCTGTTAACCATGGTTACCTGCAAGGAAACACATGCAGTCATCGTTGCTTTGCACAAAAAGGGCTTCACAGGCAAGGATATTGCTGTGAGTAAGATTGCATCCAATCAATCATTTATCAGATCATTAAGATCTTCAAGGAGAGAGGTTCAACTGTTGTCTTCAGAGCGCCCATAAAGGTCCAGCAAGTGCCAGAACTGTCTCGTAAAGGTGATTCAGCTGCAGGATCAGGGCTCCACCAGTGCGGAGCTTGCTCAGGAATTTCACCAGGCAGGTGTGAGTGTCTGAACGCAGTGTGAGGTGAAGACTTTTGAAGGATGGCAAGATGTCAAGAAAGGCAGCAAAGAAGCAACTTCTCTCCAAGAGAAACATCAGGGATAGACTGATATTCTGCAAAAGATGCAGGGATTAGACTGCTGAAGACAGGGATAAAGTGATTTCTCTGATGAATCCCCTTTCCCATGGGTTCAGGACTTGGGGTCGGTCCTCAAGAGGTGGGTAAACAAAAACCCCCCACAAATTCTGCAGAGGTCTTGAAAAAGAAGTGCAAATATTCTTTTATTTACTCGTACGCGTGTCATTCTCAAAGCTTTTGGCCACGGCTGTACACACTACACATTTAAACAAACACACTACAGCCACAATACAAACACATACAGACACACACACACACACACACACACACATGAATACACATGGTGTGTGATATTTAGTGAGAGCATCATTTATTATTACAGTAAGCAGTCATGTTCTGCAGGCTGAATCTCACATCAAACCACCGTTTTACTGCATTATTCACATTTTTTTCACTCTCTCTCACATACACATATCGTGTTGTGCTGTGTGCACACACACTTGCATAACTGTCCACACACCTTAACCACTTTCCGGTCTGTGGGTGTTTTGTGGTGTGTGTGTGTGTGTGTGTGGGTGGGTGTTATCTGTAGTGATTGTTGTTCTCAGTTTCCAAACAGGCTTGATGCTCTTCTGCAGATTTAAAGTGACAGTTTATAAATCTCATGCTGTTTGTTTGTTTGTTTGTTTGTTAGGGAAGCCAAAGCTGGGCCGCGAGCTGGGCCGGGGTCAGTATGGGGTGGTGTATTTGTGTGACAGCTGGGGGGGGCACTACCCCTGCGCCCTTAAATCAGTAGTTCCCCCTGATGATAAACACTGGAATGACCTTGCACTGGAGTTCCACTACACACGGTAACACACACACACACACACACACACACACACACACACACAGCATTCTTTTCTCCAGTAGAAGATACTTGAGTAAAAGCTGAAGCACTGATACAACTACTTTACTAGTACAGGAATGGAGAGCAGAAAAGTAAAAAGTGTCTTTCTGCAGGACTTTTCTAGCATCTGTTTGAGCTGAAAGTGAACTGAATCTCACTCCATATTAATAGAATTCTAAAACTATTAAACCCTCGAACTTCAGCTCCAATAAAAACAATCTACTGAAAATAATGAACATGAACTTCACTGCTTCACTTCCATCCACGTCTCTACTAGTTCTCCTGTCACGGACATCACACTCAACACACGCCTTTTCTCCACCGTCCCTCTCCCTGTCTTCTCTCTTATGTCTCCTTCTATCTGACTTGCACTGATGGATACTCAGAGGGACTGTCCTTTCTGTGTTTTTGTCCATTTAACCTGAAAAGGGTCTTGGTGTTTGGAAAGTGATGGAAAATAAAAATAATAGAGAATCCCTCTCAAATGTGTTCAGACTAAAGGAGTCTGCTCTGAAAATGGAACAGATATTTGGGGGAAATGAATGGAGGAAAGGACAATGTGAAGCACAGACACCCGAGTACTGTACTGTACATTCATGAAGCTCTTCCTAACTTCTTAATTGGGCTCAAACAAAAACAACCACACTGCACCCTCTGCTGACAGGAAACTACAGCTACAATATAAACATTTTCCATTAATTCATCACATTGATTTTTTTTTTTAAATGCACACAAAAAATCCAGTTAAAGAAATGTTGATGATAAAGTTTTACAGGAAGAAAATGCCTGTATTTACCCTTCAGATGTAATTTGGACCTCTTAGTTAGGCTTGATTAGTCAAATGTTTTTTTAAAAATTTTTTTTATGAACTCTCTCTCAGTTCTCTTCCTAAGCATGAGCGGCTGGTGGATCTTCATGGTTCTGTTATTGATCACACGTACGGAGGAGGGTCCAGTATAGCAGTGCTGCTGATCATGGAGAGACTCCACAGAGACCTGTACACGGGCTTAAAGGTACACACACACACATTATTTTAATCATAATGGTGCTCTTTCTAATCACACCCTGCAATTATATAAAGTATATCTTTTGTGTGTGTCTGTCCACCAGGCCGGTCTCTCTCTGAAGGACCGTCTCCAGATTGCTCTGGATGTGGTGGAGGGGATCCGCTTCCTGCACAGTCAGGGGCTCCTGCACCGTGACATCAAACTGAAGAACGTCCTGGTGAGACACTGAAAATGTTCCATTATGTTCCATGAGATCATTCCGACAGACTGTAATATGGTGCAGGAATGGACTTCTACGTGTACTTTATAATAATATAATACTTTAATACAATAACATGCATATGATTCATATGGTCATTTTGAATGACTTTAATACACTACAGGAAGTGTAGGTGGAGATATGACTTCTGTCTGAACTTTATATTGCTTAATAATGTTCTTGTGATTGATGCGGTCATTCTGACAAACTGTAATACTCTGCAGAAACAAAAGGGGTGCTATGTGACCCACATGGTCTTTCTGACAGACTGTAATACTCTACAGGAAGTGTAGTGCTCTGCAATGCTCATATGAACACCTCACAGTTTTCTGAAAGACTATAATACATTAGTCTCCTATTTATCAGAGACAGAGGACAGGGGGACACCGATTAAGTCCTGTTGGTTCAAGATTGATTGCCCGGCCCAGCCAGACCCAGACTGATTACATACTGGATGTGCAAACTCTCCCAGTAGTTCTGGCATGCTGTGCAAAGGAAAAACCTTGTATATTTCATACGGATTTAATGGCTTTTTGTGTGTGTGTGTGTGTGTGTGTGTGTGTGTGTGTGTGTGTGTGTGTGTGTGTGTCTCTAGCTGGACAAGCAGAACCGGGCCAAGATAACAGACCTCGGCTTCTGTAAACCTGAGGCCATGATGTCCGGCAGCATTGTCGGGACACCAATACACATGGCACCAGAACTATTCACAGGTAACATGCACACGAACAATCACTTGCACTCCCAGATCATGCATTTCTGTTATTGTGACCACGTTTTGTGTGTGTGTGTGTGTAGGAAAGTATGATAACTCTGTGGATGTGTACGCGTTTGGGATCCTGTTCTGGTATCTCTGCACTGGTTCTGTTAAACTGCCTGAAGCTTTTGAAAAATGCTCCAGCAAAGACCAGCTGTGGACCAACGTCAAGAAAGGTACTCACACACACTCTCTTCCCCTCTCTTCCTAATCTGCTTAGAAATTCTTCCATGAGTCTGTCTGATAATACACTGTGTACAGTTATTAGGCAAGTGAGTATTTTGAGGATTCATTTTAATATGGAACAAATCCAGTGCTACCAGTCAATCCAAAATATTAACCCTGAAACCTAAATGTTTTACAATTAAATGTGTGTGAAGACTCTCAATGGAATACATGTCTGCACAATTATTACGCAACTAAATTAAAAACGAAAAAAGTGGAGAAATTCCATGCATGTGATGGATCCTGGATAAAAATCAAGAACTTCTTGAAAGATGCAGACTTTTTCCTGAACACTGCTTGAAGAAAGTGTCTTCTAAAAACTGGAAGCAGGTCTGGGAGTTGATTTTTGACTCCATCTTCATCCCAGAAAGGTCCAACTAGCTCATCTTTAATAATACCAGCCCATACCACTACCCCACCTCCACCTTGCTGGCATCTGAGTTGAAGTGAAGCTCTGTACCATTACTGATCCAGCCACGGGCCTACCCATCTGGTCCGTCAAGAGTCACTCTCATATCATCAGTCCATTAAACCTTTCAAAAATCTGTCTTGACGTTTCAAATTGTGTCTTGTTCAGTGGTGGTCGGGTTTCAGTTTTCCTTACCTTGGCCGTGTCTTCGAGCACTGAAAGCCTTGTACTTCTGGACACTCCGGGTAGGTTCAGTTCTGCAATCTGGCAGCAGATTCTTGGGTTCCTGGTAGCTTCATGTTTGATTCTTCTCCAGTCTTTGGCAGTTATTTTGCATCTTTTTTTTTCTCAACATGTTTGATGGTTCTTTGATTACACTCCAATATCTTAGCAATATTTTAGAGTGCTGCATCCCTTTTTACAGTTTTTTATTTTTCAGAGTCAGTTCTATCTTTTTTTGGACCATTTTGTCAGAGGAAAAAGAAGCTGCCTAATAATTCTTCACACGTTGAAATAGGGTGATGATCTCCTTAGGCCACACCCTCCCTCATTACACAAATACACATAACTTGATCTGCTTAAATCCAGTTAGAATTCATGTTTATACAGCTTGGAGTTGGAATACATCGATAAAAATGATGTGATCAAAACACTCACTTAATTGTGCACTCAGTGTATTGTGGTGATGGTGATGATATTGATGGTGATGAAGATGTTTTTATGTTGAGGGTACCTAGAGAGGAGTTGTGGTTTTGTATGATGAAGTGGCAGAGAAGTATGTGAGAGTAGTACAGGATATTTACATTTACATTTACAGCATTTAGCAGACACTCATATCCAGAGCGACTTCCATGTCCTAATTACAGGGACAGTCCCTGGAGACACTCAGGGTTAAGGGTCTTACTCAGGGACCCAATGGTGGTAGTGCTAGAGCCATAGGACCATAGACAAGTATCCTACCACTAGACCACCACTGCCCCATTTATGAGTACAGGGTGACAGTGGTAATGTCTGCAGTAGGAGTGATTTAAAGTACAGGTGGGGTTAAATCTCAAGGATCAGCATTGAGCCCATTCTTGCTTGCAATGTTGACGGACGTTGACAGTCATGGTGAGACAGATGCCCCCAAGGAATTATTACATTATGACATTGTGAACTGTAACAAGAGTACAGAGCAGCTTGAGGAGACACCTGGAAAGGTGAAGATCTGCTCTAGAGAGGAAAGAATGAAAGTCAGAATAGACTAAGATAGAGTACATGAGCGTAAATGAAAGGGAGAAAAGCGGGAATGGTTAGAAGTAGAGATGCCATGTAATGTTGCAATGTTGCAAGTTCTCTGCCAGAGCATTTGATCATTTTTGATGATTGTGGTGGTGGTGGTTGATGATGATGATGATGATAATGGTGGTGGTGGTGATGGTGATGAACATATTTATATTCATGATGATCATGATGATGATGGTTTTAATGTTCTCACAAGTTCTCTGCCGGAGCATATGACCATTTTTGATGAAGATATCGATACTGATGGTCCCCGGGCGCTTTCAATAGCTGCCCACTGCTGCACGGGTTTGAGTGTGCATGGGTTAAAAGCAGAGGTCGGGGCAGCGGTGGCCTAGCGGTTAGGGCGTTAGCCGCATGATCGAAGATTGGGGATTCAAACCCCTTCCCAATAGGTTGCCCTGAGGTACCCTTGAGCAAGGTACCGTCCCCATCACTGCTCCCCGGGCGCTTTCAATAGCTGCCCACTGCTGCACGGGTTTGAGTGTGCATGGGTTAAATGCAGAGGTCCAATTTCGTTGTGGTTCATGTGTGCTGTGCCATGACCTCGCAATGACAAGGGTTGTCACTTTCACTTTCACTTTTCACTTTTAAGATACTGATATGTAGGGGCAGCAGTGGTCTAGTTGTTTGGGACTAGGCCCCTGGATCAGAAGATTGTGGGTTAGATTCCCTTACCAGTAGGTTGCCCTGAGATACCCTTGAGCAAGTTACTGTCCCTGTTATTGTTCCCCAGGAGCTTTCAATAGCTGCCTCCTGCTGCATGTGTGTGTTTTTGCAAAATGCAGAGGTTGAATTTTGTTGCGGCTCACTTTGTGTTGTGCTGTTTCATAATGTCGAATAGTCTTTTTCACTTTCACTTATAATTGTGGTGGTGGTGGTAATGTTCTTGCAGGTTCTCTGATTGAATGTCTACCTGTTTTTGATGAAGATGATGGTGATGATAATGATGCTGTTAATGTTGTTGAAGGTTCTTACATGGAGTGTCTATCCATTTTTGGATTGATGATGATGATGATGATGATGATATTAATGATGGTGATGGTCATAATATTCTCTGAGGCTTCTTGGCTGGAGCATCTGTCCACTTCCGATGATCATGATGATGATGTCATATTCTCTTGTAATGTTACCACAGGTTCTCGGCCAGAGCGTCTGCCCGTGTTTGATGAAGAGTGCTGGCAGCTGATGGAAGCCTGCTGGAACGGAGACCCATCCCAGAGGCCCCTGCTGGGAATTGTCCAGCCAAGTCTGCAAAGCATCATGGTCCGGCTGTGTGGCGGCTCGGACCGTAAGAGCGGCAGCCTCGAAGACTCGAACTAACACACACTCATACACACACACACACACCCCAACACTTTGACTTTGACACACACACACACACACTGACACACTCCCATAGGAACACGATGAGAAGACGATGGTTTTTGGGGAAAAAAAAAAAAGAAGCATGTGTTTATTTTTTTGTGCACAGAGTGTTCTGAGAGCCCAGGAACAAAACCCAGTAAAGATTGAACTCTAATGTCCTGGTAGGATCCAAAAAGACACTATTTATGAGCAATTATAGATGGAGGACGCGCACAGTCTCTTGGAGGATGTGTTTTGTTTTGTTTTGTCTTGTGTTTGTAATTGTATAACAGTCACTCCCCACTCTGAGCTGCTTCACTACAGGATTGTTACCAGATGCGAGGAGTTTTAAGATTAGCCCCGTTGTTGCAGTATTACACACAGACTTCAGTTTTAGATGGTGTTTAGAACTGGTTTATCGCTTTTTTTAATAAAATGGTTCAGAGAAACTGCCTCGCTTTTTTTTTTTTTTTTTCCTTACTTTTTGAGATGGAGGTCCAGCTTAAAGGAACATTCCAGCCAGAAACTCCTGATTCACACCAGGGCTGCTGTATTTAGGACTGATTCTAGATCTGCTCCTGATAACAGACACTGACGCTACTGCAGTGATGAAACCAAAGGACTTTAAAACCTGCACTAAAATAGACTAAAGGGAGGAAGATTTGATCTTTTTTTAAGGGTTTTACTGTGATTAAAACATTCCTGTGGATTAGCTGCTCCAGCCCGCAAAACACTCTTACAGTAAAGCAGGGTCAGGGGTCAAAGGTCAACCTCAGATTTGGCTCCTTGTGTTTTTCCAGCAGGAGCGCATCAAAAAAGGCCGAAAGAAAATCTCAGCAGGGGTGAGTTTGAAGCAGTAGATCTTCAGCAAGAAGGTTGAGGGTTTGGTTTCTCGGTCTGGGTTCTTTCTGTGCAGAGTGTAGTGTTTAGTGGGTTCTCCGGGTTCTTCATACATTCCAAACACCTGACAAGTGGAATGAAGATGATAAACTGATGACAAGTGAGCGAAAAACTAGTGACTTGTCCAGGGCAATACTGGCAATTTCTACCACCAATAAAATAGTTCTGCTGCACTTAAAAGAGCATGCTTACAGCTGAAATGGTTACAGTGCAGGAAACAGGTGAGGGGGGTGTAAATGAGCACATTTTTGTGAAAGTGACTACACTTGTCATTGCGAGGTCACAGCACAGCACAACGAAATTGAACCTCTGCATTTAACCCATGCAAACACCGTGCAGCAGGGGGCAGCTATTGAAAGTGCCTGGGGAGCAGTGGCGAGGACAGTACCTTGCTCAAGGGTACCTCAATCTACTGGTGAGGGAATCGAACCCACAATCTTCCGCCAATGCAGGGACAACTCCCAAACCACTAGGCCACCGTTGCCCCATGATTTTAAAGGCCATGATGCAGCCGCTGCATCTATTTTGAGCTAAAACGTTGTCTAAAGCAGGAGGTTTTATAACTGCTTTCATCGTGTAGCTTTGAGGCTGAAACGAATGCAGGGAACTAACCAAACAAACAAACAGGCACTAAATGAGAACCCTTGAGTTCATCAACTTTCATTTAAAAAAAAAAAGATAAACATCTATTCAGAAAATTCAGAGCCCTGGAGGACAAAACCTCATAAGGCTAAAGCACAGGCCAGAACACTTTCCCTCCAGTTCCAAACAAACATTTGTCACTAAAAAACAAGAAGTCCGTTTTTGTCTGTTCCACTCGTCACGCAAACAAACTAGGATGTGCTAAAGATATGGCTAAACACTCAATCATTAAAACACGAGCTCATCTTTGATGAAACGTTTCCTCACAAAGTGAATGACTGGTGTCCATTCTTTCACTCCCTTCCCAGAGACAGAGACAAGTCCAACAGCATAGATCCATCGTCTCCTCCTCTGGGCTTTGTTTCTCTGTTGGAGTCTGCATCATTCCTTAGCATGTCCAATTACACAACTATCCAGCATTTTGGAGAAATATCCCTTCTAAAATTAAGTGGAGGGCAGTGAGAGGATGATCTGTTTTGCCCTCCAGGTGGGCGGGGCTTTAAATGTACAGTACTGTGCAAAATTTTAGGCAGGTGTGAAAAAATGCTGTAAACAAAGAATGCTTTCAGAAATATAAATAATGATTGTTTATTTTTATCAATTTACAAAATGCAAAGTGAGCGAACAAAAGATCAACCAATTTTACCAAACAGGTGCTGATGATCATCAGTGTCACACGTAGGTTGAAACACAGTCATGTTTGGAACAACCTACCAGCCGAGTTCCTTCAAAAACCGTGCAAGTGTACCTAGAAGAATTGATGCTGTTTTGAAGGCAAAGGGTGGTCACACCAAATATTGATTTGAAGGTGAAATTCACCGTCCGATCCGTTTTTCAAAACTGCGCAGTGCAGTTTCTGTCCAGCAGGTGGTGTTAGTGATGCAGCTAATAACCTAATAAAACAATATAAACCTCACACATTGTTCCAAGTGTTTTAACGTGACAAGATTTTATTACAAGAAAAAAATTACAGAGTTTTGATGTCAACATTACAGTAAATGGACGCTTTCTGGAAAAAAAGGTTAGGCAAATTTTTGGAAACTTTTCTAAAAAATATCTGAAAAATGTACATATAAAATCTTTTTCATTTTTTTTTTGTTTGTTTAATCGGCTTGACATTGATTGCTTTAGAGTGGATAGTACAGGAGGTTCCTCTTTTGGCATTCAGCTAAAACAACCAGATGGCTTGGTTTTATTGCGCATTAAAAATGAAAAACCTAAACTCTAAAGGGACAGATCATCCTGACACCATCCTCTGCTGCCACTCAGGAATTAAATGGATTGTTTAAGGTCAGGAAAATGCGGGTTTTTGTCCACCTATAAGTACAAAAAGTTATAATTAATTTTAAAAAATGATTATATTTCTGAGCATTTTTCACCCTGAATGCTGCTGGAATTAATTTCTATTTGACATTGATCTATTGATAGTGGCAAAAGACTCATTTTATTTCAGTATTTTGTCTAAACGGTGACTAATATTTCCAATGTTTGATGTTTCACAGAATTTCATCTCAGGTCGTGACAGCAAAAGTTTGAAGGAAACAGATAAATTTTAAGATGTTTTTTTCTTTTTAGAGAATTTTTTGTATAAATTTTTGAGAAAATATCTCCTTTGAGATAAGACATCAGTAGTTTAAGAAAATGTTACTGTAGGGAAAATTTGAATACATTTATTTAAATAGAACTGCAGACACATTGCTGCCAGACAGTTGTGGTGAAAAACTTTTTCTACCTGGCAAGAGCAGAAATATGTCAACGCCCCCTGCAGGATGGCTACAGTGTAATTCTCCTGAAGGTGATGTGGACGACTTTGCTTATGAACTCCCTGCTTTTCTGAAACCCTCTGGACAAGGAGTGAACAATTCAGCGCCGTTAAATATCCAAATGCTCGTCTTTTTCCAAAGATTTTCAGCAAAGAAACAGAATATTTACACTTTTCACATCAAAAGAATCTGTACATTTTAACAACTCCGCACAAACACCATATTTTACAGAGTCCTTCATTTCTCAGCTTGAAAATACAAAAACGCTCATCTTGCTCATCGAGTAAATGTGACGGAGGCAAAAAAAAAAAAAAGTTTAAAATTGGGAGACTCAAAATTATTCCCAGATAAAAAAAAAGTTTTTACGTCGTGTTTTCATCCTTCCATGGTATAAAATGAAGGCTGAGTGGTGCAGAAGGCAATGTGATGCCGCAAGTGTGTGTGTGAGTGTCTGCCAGTTTTGTCTTCCATCTTTAAGACTTAAATGAAGCACTCAAAAATTCCCACCTCCAGGCTCCATACATGTGTTCTTCCATAGTTACTGTTGCTAGGCTAAGCTTTTCAGGAGGCTGGGAAAAATCCCATTCAGTCTAAAGAGTAACTCCAGCACCTTGGTTTAGACCACCTCCACAGAGTGTGTGTGTGTGTGTGTGTGTGTGCGGGTGTGTGTTGGTCAGTATCTAAAACTCTGATAAATACATTTGTCATTCACAATGGTTACCAGTCAGACTGGACCATGATCCCATCGATCACTAACAACCACTTCATTCTTCCTCAGAGAGGAGAAACTGTCCATCATGTCCAAAAAACGCCTGACAATGACTGACAAATTTTGTTGTACATTGTTCTTTGTGTTTGAAGAACCGTTCCCTGATGTCCTCACGAGGACTGAGAGGAGAGAAACCAAGGACCAAACTGTGTCCAGAGATTGAGATTGTCACAGCTCCGGGATCTCCACTTGGAAACAGAAGGACACATGTAGAACAGTCAACAATTTTTCTTTATTGACGGTTCTCCCAGGAGGAGGCGAGCTGGAAACAGAGGGGTTGTTCCCACAGTTCAGTGACCTTGTCCTCAGTTCAGGTTGTCCAGCGTCCCTCTTTCTCTTCACCATGTGATACAAGGAGGCGCTCTCGTCCTAAACAGCAGTGACGTGAGGCTGGAGAAAGCAGGAAAGTGAAAAAGTGGATTTTCGTTCAGATGTTCCCCGATCATGTGCCACTTATACTGAGGTGGACATTAAGGGGAATGTCCTTCGGAAGGTTAACGTCGGCTTTTACGCCATAAATGTCTGCACGAATGCTGTGCCTTTTGGGGGACGCCCTGAAAATACTTGTCAATAAGGTATTTTAGCTCTTCAGTTTCTTCAGAGATGTATAAATAGATATATATGTTCAGCAAAATGCTTTAAGAAAAAATCATCTGCAGTCGAGATTTTTGCTTTACACACACAAACCCCCACACACACACACACAGAGAGAGAGAGAGAGAGAGAATTAAAGCGGGGGGATGAAAATGATGGGGGATGAAAAAAATGGAGGGAAAGACAAAAAAGAAAAAAATCAAAACAAGGTAAAAGAAAAAGCAGGATAAAGAATAAGACAGTAGAAAGGGCAAGAAAATAGAAAATAAAGGGAATGTTTTTGCTTTAAAACAATTACATTTTTCTGAGATCATTAAAGATTTTGTGAGTTTTGTTCTGATTTATTTGATTATTAACTTTAGCGATTTCGTAAGCACTGCTCTGATGAGGTCCAGTCTGTAGACTGTATGGACTCTTTTTGTCCTCTAGGTGGTGAATTTTTATTGACACTACACGTAAAAATGATGCATCAATTTTGAATTCTATAAAACTCAAATTAATGAGAAAAAAAACATCTGACCAGTTTCACACATGTGTACACACACACACACACACAAACAGTGTGTTGGGCTGAATTTGTTTTGTGAAAAATCAACTTCACAGTAACATCTATTGAAGAACACATAAGTAGGCAAAGCCTGGAAAGAGGGATTGTGTGTGTGTGTGTGTGTGTGTGCGCGTCTACAGAGTCGAGTCCTTGTGGCTTCATGAAGAAAATGTCCCTGATATTTTCAAACGCCGTCATTTCAGGCGGCAAAACCTGGGAAAAAATTCAGCATCTTTTTTTTCAAAAATCGATGGAGAGTCACATCCTGCAGGGCAGGGAATCCTTTAAGAAAGTGCAAAAATGTAAACAAACGAATGAAAAGAGGAACAACAGGGAGTGTTGAGTCTCAGCGATGAGATGCTGGAGGTTTGGCACGCTGGGAAGGAGACGCAGGAAATTGTGGGATTGTTCAGCTCCTCTGTGACCTGTTTGGCCCCTCCCCCCTTCTGTGGTGCATTATGGGCAGGGCTTTGGGTTGATGATTGGCAGGTCATCTTGGAATTTTAGAACCTGCAAAAACACACCCCTCTTGTCATCCAATCACATTGCAGTTTGGGAGGCAGCGCTGGCGGAGCGATGAGCAGGAAAAAAAACAAAAAAAGAATGAGAGAAAAAGAGTTAGAAATAAGGTAAAAAGAGAGAGAGAGAAAGAAACAGAAAGACAGACAGACAGAGACAGAGAGAGAGAGAGAGAGAGAAAGAAACAGAAAGACAGACAGACAGACAGACAGAGAGAGAGAGAGAGAAAGTAATTATGATTAGGATGGAATGCTGTTATGACAGGTGTTTTGTCCAATCAGGAGGCCCCAGGAGATTAAAATATAAGAAGGAGAAAGTTAGAACTCCTACACACTGTGATCTAATTCATTATCAGAAACGTTCACAGAAATGTTTACTAGTGTCAACCTGAGAAACAGGCCTGCAGTTCACAGTGTGGCTGCAAGGGGGAGACAAAAGTGATGGGATATGATCATCGCCCTCCAAGCACAGAAAACGTGAAACAATAATTAATTAAAAAATTAAAAAACTAAGTACCACTTTAAACTGAGACAGCTGTGAAACTCACTCGGATCCTGATGAATCTTCTTCTGCCTTTATGCTCATGGCCACTCCATTTAGCTGCTCTGGCATTGCTCCGGCACCTTGGCCTTCACTTGAGGAAGATCCTATGGAGGAGGCGGGGCCTGAGGTGTTGACTGACAGCTTGTTGTGGATGCGGTTGATTCCATTTCTCTCAGCGATCGGAGAGAGTGGCTTCTTCTTCAGAATTCCTGTGTCAAGAAAACCCTCATTGTTTTCATTATATAAATATATATAAGTGACGTGAACGTGACTATTCTTGTGATTGTGAAACACAACACACAGTGAGCCACAACAAAATTACACCTCTGCATTTTACCCATACATACACGTGCAGCAGGGGGCAGCTATTGAAAGGGCCCAGTGATGCAGACGGTATCTTGCTCAAGGGTACCTCAGTGCAACCTACTGGTCTGGGATTCGAACCCATGACCTTCTGATCCTGGGGCCTAGTCCCTAACCACTAGGCCACTGCTGTCCCAGCGGCATGCGTGCGTGTGTGTGTGTGCGTGTGTGTGTGTGTACCTTTGTGTGGGTGTGTGTGAGGGTTGTGTAAGCTGGGGAGGTGTGTTAAAGTGTTTTCTTTCCCATAATCCTCTGCTCTCTCCTCTGGAAGGGTCAGATTCTCCACCCTCAGCCTGGCTCCGCCCACTCCTGTCTCGCACTCACTGGACCAGCAGGGGGCGCCACTGCTGGAGTCTAATGAATACAAACACATTACACTTTATTCGCAATAATTAATATATTATCCTCATTTGCTTTATATGACTAGTAATGAAAACATTACGAATACATAATTCATGATTAATACATTTTATTATACTATTTTTACTGTAACTTTATTTAAAGTGTGTTCTATTTTCTGCATTTTGCCTCTGAAGTCCAGCAACGGGAGAGGCTAAACTATTATAGGTAGAGTGGGAGGGGCTATAAATGGGAAGAAAATGCTGACTATGCTGAATGGGTGGAGCTTAACTTCTGTTAACTAATCTTTGGAGACATTTAAATCTGTGGAGACATTTAAAAAGACGCAACATTTAAACTGCGGTGGTGGTGGTCTAGCGGTAGGGTACTTTGCCTACGGACCTCTGGATCAAGAGGTCCCAGGTTCGAATCCCACCTCTAGCACTACCACCACTGGGTCCCTGAGCAAGACCCTTAACCCTGAGTGTCTCCAGGGGGACTGTCCCTGTAATTAGGACATGGAAGTCACTCTGGATAAGAGCGTCTGCTAAATGCCATAAATGTAAATTTAAACAGCATTTACCCAGTAAATCAACATCTTTTATTCAAAAAACACGTCCCATCAGAAAGGCAAGACTTTATAAATGGGGTGTTTGTGTTTGTACCCTGCGTACTTTTGGGAGTGTTGGTTGCCAGGTTTTCCCAGCATTCTTCCTGTGGATACTGGTCCTCCTCCTCCTCGCTGTCTGAGGAGTGTGTAGAAGCATACGAGCCACTCTGGTCGTCCTCCAGCTCAGAAAGGTCACTGTCAGAGTCGGAGTCTTGATCTAAACACACACACGCGCACACACATGCGCACACACATGCGCACACACATGCGCACACACATGCACATTTGTTTTGGGCTCCACTTTATTCTTGAGCCACTCATTCCTGATCCAGATACAGGCATTCTTTTTTAATATTTTGTTGAGGAACAGTTCTCCAATTTTTCTTGGAGTTTTTGCCTCTCATTTTCAGTGCAGTCCCTGTACAGTTTCAGAGACAGAAACAGTTTAAAATGATCTCCACGGAGAACAGAGAACAAAAGGCAGCCAGGATCTGGTTCTGAAGATGACTTAAAGGCTGTGCTGAAGAATCATTGTGGTTGCAGCGATTATTGACTGGTTAGAATTCCACAAACTCTCTTTGTATTATAGACCGAATTTAAACTTTTGCACAGGATTGTATTTTCATGCAGTTAAGCACACACACACACACCTAGGGGGAGTGTATTATCTCTAGTCCACCTGTCCAGTGTTTGATCTTTGGATGGAAATCAACACAGACACAGAAGAATGTGATGTGCGTGAGTGTGTGTGTGTTGGTCTCACCGTCTCTGTGTGGTTTGGTTTCGTGGAGGCTGTGATCATCCAGAGCAATTTGACTGTTATTCAGCCCTCCGTCATCTCTGAAAAAACAAAATAGCATGTTTAAAGTGTGCTTGAGTGTGTGTGTGTGTGTGTGTGTGTGAGAGAGAGAGTGTGTGTGTGAGTGTGTGCACCTGAGCACGAATGGTAAGTAGCTGTGTTGGCTCTGCAGAGTCCCATTCAGAGACACACTGGACTCCACGAAGGGAAGAGTGTATAAACGACCATCGGCATAACTACTGCTACAGGTATACTGAAAGAGAGAGAGAGAGAGAGAGAGAGACAGAGAGCAAGAGACAGACAGAGAGAGACAGAGAGCAAGAGATAGAGAGAGAGAGAGATAAACAAGTGTTAAATACACTGTGTACAGTTATTAGGCAAGTGAGTATGGATTTGAGGATATATTTTAATCTGGAACAATCATAATCCTTCCATTCATGGAGTCTGTCAGTGGCTTGATCTGTTGACAATCAATTTTTTGTGCAGCAGCAACCACAGCCTCCCAGACTCTGTTCAGAGAGGTGGACTGTTTTCTTCCCTGTAAATCTCCCATTTAAGAAAGTCCACAAGTTCTCAAGAGGGTTAAGGTCAAGTGAGGAAGTGGGCCATGTCATTATTCTTTCGCCTTTCCTGGCGAGACATGCAGTGGATGTATGGATGCATGTGATGGATCATTGTCCTGCATAAAAATCATGGTCTTCTTGAAAGATGCAAACTTTGTTCCTGAAAGCGTCGTCTATAAACTGGAGGTAGGTTTGGGAGTTGATTTTAAGCTCATCTTCAGCCTGAAAAAAGGTCCAACTAGCTAATCTTTAAGAAAACCAGCCCATTCAAGCACCTTCACCTCCACCTTGCTGGTATCTGGTCCATCAAGAGTCACTCATCTCATCAGTCCATAAAAGCTTGGCCCAGTTTTGATGTTACGTATCCTATGTATCATGTTCAGTGGTGGTCGGGTTTCAGCCTTCCACACTTTGGCCATGTCTCTCAGCACTGAACACCTTGTACTTCTGGACACTCCAAGTAGGTTCAGTTCTGGAATGTGACAGCAAAATGTGCAAATCCAAGAGTGCTGCATCCCCCTGAAAGACTTTTCACAATTTTTGGCTTTTCAGAGTCAGTTCAGTTTTTGCATATTTTGTCCGAGGAAAAAAAGCTGCCTAATAATTCTGCACACCTTGATATAGAGTGTTGATCTCCTTAGGCCACACCCTCCCTCATTACACAAACACACATCACCTGATCTGCTTAAATCCAATCAGCATTCAAGATTATACAGCTTGAAGTTGGAATATATACAAACAGTAAATGTCTTGTCTGTGTGTGTGTGTGTGTGTGTGTGTGTGTGTGTCTGTGTGTGTGTGTGTGTGTGTCTGTGTGTGTGTGTGTGAGAGAGACTAACCGAGGGTTTGGATTTGATGGTGTGTTCTGGTTGTTTTCCACTACAGCAGTAGCGAATCGCACTACGAGCTTCTCTATTAAACACCACACGAAGGAAGAAGATAAAGGGACCCTGTGAAAAGAAAAACATGTCCATCAGTTACATCACTACATATAATCTGATTTACTGATGACATTTTACTAAATCACTAAAAATATCACAATGAAATAAAATATAAAAGTTTAAAGGTTATAGTGAATTGACTGTGGGGAGTAGGAGTACAGCTGTGGAATGAGTAGGTGTGTAGAAGTGTAACTGTACAGGTATGCTGGTGCATGGGTGTACAGGTGTACAGGTGTGCAGGTGTGTTGATGTGCAGGTTTGATGGTGTGATGGTGTACAGATGTGTAGGTGTACAGATGTACAAATCTGTTGATGTTTATGTGTACAGGTGTGTTGGTGTGCAGGTGTATAGGTGTGTTGGTGTGCACGTGAACAAATGTGTTGTTGTGCAGGTGAACAGGTGTGTTGGTGTGTTGGTGTACAGGTGTGTTGGTATGCGGGTGTGTTGGTGTGCAGGTGAGTTGGTGTGCGGGTGAACAGGTGTGTTGGTGTGCGGGTGAACAGGTGTGTTGGTGTGCGGGTGAACAGGTGTGTTGGTGTGTGGGTGAATAGGTGTGTTGGTGTGCAGGTGTACAGGTGTGTGGATGTGCAGGTGTGTTGGTGTGTGGATGTGCAGGTGTGTTGGTGTGCTGGTGAACAGGTGTGTTGGTGTGCTGGTGTACAGGTGTGTGGATGTGCAGGTGTGTTGGTGTGCGGGTGAACAGGTGTGTTGGTGTGCGGGTGAATAGGTGTGTTGGTGTGCAGGTGTACAGGTGTGTGGATGTGCAGGTGTGTTGGTGTGCTGGTGAACAGGTGTGTTGGTGTGCTGGTGTACAGGTGTGTTGGTGTGCAGGTGTGTTGGTGTGCTGGTGTGCTGGTGTACAGGTGTGTGGATGTGCAGGTGTGTTGGTGTGCAGGTGTGTGGAAGTGCAGGTGTGTTGGTGTGCTGGTGTGCTGGTGTACAGGTGTGTGGATGTGCAGGTGTGTTGGTGTGCAGGTGTGCCAGTGTGTGAAGTGCAGGTGTGTTGGTGTGTAGGTGTACAGGTGCATTGGTACCTGAATGCAGCTAAATGCAGGAAACAGATAGTGGAACACAATCATATCACTGTTTACAGACAGCAGAGAGAGCAGACACGTCACTGTAACCAATAGCAATACACCACACGCAGTCCGCAATCCATACCTATACACACACACACACACACACACACACACACACACACACAGAGAAGGAGAATTTAATGTGGGTTAATGTCAGCTCCAGAGTGGATGTACATACACTCACATACATATATTTGTGTGTGTGTGTGTGTGTGTGTGTGTGTGTGTGTGTGTGTGTGTGTTTAATCTACACTGGTGTTTTAGGCTGTTCGATCTGGAGAGAGCAGAGGCCTGAGGCCAAATGTACAGAAACAGGTCTGTCTGCAACACACATACACACACAAGAACAGATTACTCACATGGCAAAAATAAATGTGAATTTATAACATTATATTTATAAAAATTAAATATACAGAAGAGATTAATAATATATATTTATAAAAATAGTAAACATATATATAGTATACACACACACACACACACACACACACACACACACACACAATACAGAATATACCCTGCTCTTCATTACACTTCAGTTATGCTTCAATTATCGCGGCTTCACTCTGATGCGGTTTTTCAAATATATTCATTTAAAAGTAGATCAATATGGTGAAAAAATGATACAGATGCTTATTGCTTGAGTCAATTAAAAAATTTCTGTAATATAATGAAAATAAAAATTACTGCTCGTATGGACTGTAGGCCTATGTGTTCGAGCACCCCCACAAATCTTTCAATGCCAGGAGCAGCTGCTCAACTTCTCATTGTGTGTGGGCAAGACCTTCATTCCAAAAAAAACGGGTGTGGTGAAACCAAGCCAATCAGAGCGTGCTGTTTACTGACTGTCTATCCTATCCTGCCCCTGAAAGGCCCAGCCTCACGCAAGTTCGCTTCTGTCATACACGCTTCTACATCACTACGCATCGGAAGCATCTTTGCTCTTATATTTGTTTGTCGGTTAGCGTATGTAATTAAATCACAATATAGATGATTTGTACATCTGCCCTATTTGTCATACATATATTTGCATGGTGCACCAGACTAAAGGCGTTATTTGACGTCTATAAAACTAATAATGTTTAATTAAAAGCGCTATTTAGGTTGCAGTGAAGTTGGTACCTTAAAGAATAAATGCTTGATTTATAATAAGAATTTATCGCGGAAATTGCTGCAACTATCGCAGGAGTTCGAACCGGCTTTCACCCGTGATAAAAGAGGGTCATCGTATATAGATATATAGATTTCAATTAATGCTTTTTTGGCACCACTGCGGTGTAAGAAGAGTGCGTGTGCGCATGTGTGCGCGGCGCGTGTGTGTGTGCGTGTGTAAGACCACTGCCACCACAAGACAGAATCGCAGGGGCTCCAGATCAGTGTACAAGGCAGAGATCCAGAACAGAACTGAAGGCACATAACCTCAGGATCCGAAAACTAACAGCTAAATCGCACAGGCACAGTACATTACAACAAGAAGAAATAAAAACATTAATGAATTCAATCAAGGCCGTTTTCTTATTTAAGTGAGGCTCTAGGTCCTTATAATGCTAGGACGTCAGCGGAAAAGAATATGAATAATTTTGATGTATGTGTGTGAGACACCACGTTCCAAATTATTATGCAAACTGTATTTAAATGTCAAATATGAAATATTTTGTTTTTCAATTGCTCAAGTGGATGGTTTTAGTGCTCTGGAAGCCTTTTGATCACTGAAATCAATCTCTATACTCTGTGGATTAGTTAATAGGTGAGCTCTAATTAGTTGAAACTGTTCCACACATACAGACCACCATTTTCTGCCAATATGGGAAAGAAAAGGATCTCTTGCTGCTGTTAAGATGTTTCTTTGATTGAAATAGCTTTGATTTCAGTAACTATGCCTCCTAATGCTGCAAATTCAACCACGACCATTTTCAGTTCTTAAAACCTCATAAATGTTTTGAAACTCACGATTGTTATTTTGAAAACATAACAGTTATTGGGAGGTTTGTTCTGAGTAAAATTAGTAATTATCTAATTATTATTATGTTAATGACCTAAATTATAAGACGTCACTTCACTCCACATAATTTAATTATGTGTATGTGTGTGTAAACTGACCAGTGATGATGGAGGGAAGGCCCCAGCCAAGGAGGCATGCAGAAACGCATGGGGCCGTAATTAATGTCCCGAACTTCACTGAGATCCAGAACATGCAGTTCCTTTCCAGAAGAGCCAGATGAACACACATGGAAAGGCAGAGCAGGACTTATAATCAAATACAACTGCAGAGAGAGAGAATATTGATCAATCACTGAATGAATATTGTAATGAAGTGTGACCTCTTTTATCTATTTGTTTAGATGTTTACTGTTCATCACTTCGGTAACAAAGTGTCTCCGTGTGTGTGTGTGTGTGTGTGTGTGTGTGTGTGTGTGTGTGTGTGTGTGTGTGTGTGTGTACCTGGTTGTCGGGTCTGGTTGATGCCACTGATGAAGAGTATCTGGGAGATGAAGAGAGTAGCAGCTCCATTAGTGGTGATGCTGCTGCTGTTGCTGTTTGCTGCTCTCAGGCAGGTGAGGAAGATGACGGTGAGGAAGAGGAAGAACAGGGTCATTTTTCCACCGGCTCCACTGCATTACAGCTAATGGGTAAAATTCACCATTCTGAAAAGAAACACACACATAGTCTGGAGCCAAGGACCTGGGTAGAAAAACAAAGCCTATCTGTCTCTCTCACACTTACCATTCAACTGTGTGTGTGTGTGTGTCCTCACCTCTCTGTGTGAAATGTCCATAAGGACGGCGAAGCTGGTCATGTGGTAACACTGACAGCTGATGTGTGTACTGTTCCTGAACATGACCTCACAGCCTTTAGAGGACCACCCACCAGGACCACCCACACTACACACACACACACACAGAGAGAGAGAGTAAACAATAGTCTCACTGTTTAGTTAATGATAACACACACACACAATATAGACATTAGTGTGTGTATGTGTGTGTGTGTTTGTTGAATATTGTAATATTGTGTGTGTGCACACATATATATATATATATATATATATATATGTGTGCATTATTACAAGATATTATAATATTTCACAACACACATATATATTATTATATAGCAGTATATATATATATATATATAGGTAATATATATATTATAATATTCAACAAACATACACACATTATTATATACACACACACACAATATATATATATATATATTATTATGTATATATATATATATATATATATATAGTTGTGTGTGTGTGTATATGTGTGTGTGTAAAGTTTGTTGAATATTGTAGAGTTAGTGTGTGCACATATATATATATATATATATATATGTGTAATATTACTTATATATTACAATATTCAATAAATATACGTATATAGTGACACATATATATATATATATATATATATATATATATATATATATATATATATATATATATATATATATATATATATATATATATATAAGCAATGTGTGTGTGTGTACAGTGTTTTAATATTATATATTAAAATAATAACACAATGTTATATATATGTGTGTGTGTGTGTAGAAAGTACAAGCATGTATATTTAAAGAATATTGTAATTAAAGAACTATTTGTTGCACTAACAGATGAATTCAGAGCGGTCTGAAAACGGAACAGAACGTAGAAACATAATCCAGTGTGTTCCTGGGTAACGCTTTAAAATAGACAAATGCAGATGGACTGACTGATGGAGTGATTCCCAGAAGACGCAGATGGGTTTGGAGCGCTCCTCTGTGGTCACGAGGCGGAACTGCACTGTGATGGGTTTGTCCAGTGTGTGCTGCACCAACTCTTCATTATCAAACACCTAGTGATTATTCACAGGTGGGCATGACTGCCGCGAGGGAACCCTACACATACATACACACATACACACAATAATACACACACACATTATACAAAGTAAGGCAAAGAGTACACACAGTACATATACACACACACACACACACACACATATACACACACATATTATACAAATACAAGTATGCACAAAGCACACACACACACACACACACACACACACACACACAATACAATTCACTCCAATTCACTTATTTCTTGTATACGCCTTTACAACAAAAGCTGCCCTGCAAGGCACTTTCTTACATTGATAACAGTTACAGTGGAATAGATGTTGCCGACGATCACGGAGGTGGATGAGGAACTAAAATTCACTTCAGGAGAAACCTCTTGAGGGTCTAAGGTCAACCGCTACCCATACACACACACAATATACCCACTATACACTGCCTGTCCAAAAAGTCATCACCTGACGAAAACAGGCAGAGCCTTCCATTGGATAATTACTGCAGGGATGATTATGTTTCAGCTGCAAAAAGTTATTTAACCCTAACTGATGCAGTGATCAGCTTCTCGCTAATTAAAAAAACATCGCAAAGCGGCCTGTATAGGTGTTGGCCCTCAGACGAAGATTGTGGGTTGACTTCACCGTAGGTTGCACTGAGGCAATTCTGAGTAAGGTACCGCCCCTGCCACTGCTCTCGGCGTTTCAACAGCTGCCTACTGCTGCATGGTGTTTGCAGGGTTAAATGAGAATCACTCATGGTTCATTAACAGGAAGAAGTTGTGACTTGCAATGACTAGGTTGTCATTTCTTCTTTTTGTGTCAAAATCACAATTGGGTTAAGAATCAATGACAAGAAAACTGAACCGTCAGTGGAACCGTCAGTGGGGAACCGTCATCATCTTAGAAGAAATGTGGTCATAAAAAAACTTTTAATCTGATCTGCAATCACTTAAACTTTTGGTGAAATCAAATCGTAAAAACAACAGCAGAACTCACGGCTATGTTCACAATGAAAGTAAGAACATTTCCACACACATAATGTGAATGAATTCTAGGGATTGGGACTAAACAGCTGTGTAACCCTAAGAAAACTACTGATCAGTGAGGCAACACGCAAAAAAAAGGCTTCAATTTATGCTCGGGAGCTTAAAGATTAAGCAAAAAGATTAAAGATTAAGCAAAAGATACTCGGGAGCAAAGAAAAAGGCCAGTGATCTTAGATGAGTCCAGATTTACCTGTCTGAGATGATGGGTGCAACAGGGTACTATGAGAAAGCAAGGAAGATGCAACGACTGAAATGACAAGTCTACCTGCATGTTTCTGGGGCAGTGCTTTGAACGGGTGCTGCTGCAGTTATCAGGCCCACGCTCAGCAACGCATGCGCCCAAAGAAGGAGGCCGATTACCCATTATACTGAATGACCAGGTTATCCATCGCGTAACTTCTTCTTCCGATGGTATGAAATATTCCAGGATGACAATACCAGGATTTATGGGAATCAAAATGTGAGAGTGGTTCAGGGAGCATCAGCCACCACAGTCCAGAGTCCAGACCTTCACCCCATTGGGAGTCTTTGGGATGTGCTGGAGAAGAATTTGTGCAGCTGTTCAACCTCTCAATAGATATCTCTAAAGATCTGGCAAAATGAAATGCAAATTTGAGGAAACAAATGTTGTGACATTGCAGAAGCTTATCGATGCCACAGTGATTGTGTGCTGTAATCAAAGCTTAAGTCAGTCCAACGAAATAGTAGTGTGTGACTTTTTTTGAAGGTATAGAGAGCACAGTATCTCACAAAAGTGAGATATTTCCAGCACTAGTTTAATTTTCTGGCAGTATGGAGTTCACAGAGTCGTACAGGCTGCCACTGGAATCCTCTCTTCCTCTCCCCATGACGACATCACTTATTGGTAGATGAATTTGCACCTCCATCTTCCGTTTGAGGATGTCCCACAGATGCTCAATAGCATTTGGTCTGGTGACATGCCAGTCCAGCACCTTTATCCTCAGTTTCTCTAGCAAGGCAGTGCTTCAGTATGTCACAGTACATGTTGGCATTCATGGTTCCTCAATGAATCAGAGCTTTCTCTGAGCGCAGCACCTGCACTGAAGTCAGTCATCTAGTCAGTCCCAAACCATGACACTTAACACCATGCTTGATTGTAGGCAAAGACACTGGTTTTAATTTCACGAAGGGTTGCTGGCTACACACACTTACAATTCATCTATTTTAAAAAGAGAACCCTGAGGAGACTGAGCATGTGCACTCCAACTCTGGTATTTCAAAACTACAGCAGTGTCTGAGTGGAACCTGTCCTATTAAACCGCTGTAAGGTCTTGGCCAGCTCAGTTTCGGGGTGTTGGCATCTTCTTATATGGTCTTCTTATAGCCTTCTTATATCTTTTTTCAGATCCTCAGAGAGTTCTTTGCCATAAGTTGCCATATTGAACTTCCAGTGACCAGCATGAGAGAGCAGAGAGCGATAACACCAAATTTAACACACTGTGTTCTAATCTTGTAACTGAAACCTTGTAACACTACCAGTCATACACACTGGGATGCAAAGTAATATCAGTAATAATGTGGACATTTTCATAGTATACCTCGCTTTGTTGGTTTAGACTTTAAAGGTTGTGTGTTGAGTTATTTTGAGGAACAGTGAACTACATCATAGTATGAATAATGTGACTACTGGGGCTAACAAAGCCTGTTTTCTGTGTTTTCCCATGGAAATGATAAGTAATAAAATATTTATAAAATCTCATTTTGTGAGATACTATACATACTTACATGTGTGCAATCCACATGCACACTATACACTTACTTATGGTGCAAATAACATACACATAATTAATATATACATATTATATAATAATAATACATTCTAGAAGATTGTTATTACACATAGAAAAATATATATGGTGCATGTTATTATTGAATATGGATACTTAGATATACATAATATTGTGTGTGTGTGTAAAGGTAGTAAAAAGGTGTGCATATGCGTATGCTGCAGGGGTATAACAGACCTCTTGTCGGGGTCACCGGGACCCTTGCGTGTTATGGTCCGGTGCTGAAAGATTACTGCTTGACACAACCTGTTCCTGCTTGTCCGGGTGCCGCCTCTTCCGACGGGCTGACTGGTTCCCAGCAAGCTCCACAGTGCTCATGTGATGGCGATGGCCTTTGCCTTCGGGGGCGGGGATGAAGACCGAATCGGGAAGAGTGACAGCTGTCTCCAGGTCGAGAGGGCGGGGGCCGCGCAGCGATTCATAACGAGGGAGTTTGGCACCGGCAAAGTTCATCTTATCCAGACGATCGATGGAGAGAACTGACACCACACACAAACACATAGAACTCTTAACTCCTCATCCAATTTACAGTTCTCAAATGATGTCACACCCTTAAAGCCCGCCCAACCAGAAGGCAAAACAGCCTTCTACTGCCCTCCACTTATTTTTACCTAGTGTCGCAGTGTAGGGAATAAAAGATGGGGACCACGGTTCCTGGGTCACATATGTCCTCATTCATTGTAGGGAACTGTGATTTAATCCAGTGTGTGTGTGTATATGTGTGTCTTCACCTATGTTAGGTGTGACAATGGTGAACGGGCTAAGGTACGTCCTCCTCATATTCTGGGCGAGTGTGTGTGTGTATTCCTCAAAGTGCCTCAGGAGGGCAGCCGTCCCTCCCTCGACCTGCTGGATCTTCTCCCAGTGTGGATACGTCTTGGCTGCCAGCATGGCACTACTCACACGCAGAAGGTGCTATTCACACACACAGAACAACACAGAGAGTTTGCATGAGCAAATATACATGGACTCTCATGCCACTCTTGGCCACTTTATTAGCAACTGCAGACACTTTTGTGTGTGTGTGTTAGTGTGCACCTCGTTGAAGTGGACATCCTATGTGGCTGACAGGCCAAAGCCCTGCTGGCAGCTCAGGGGAAGGTGGGGCTCAGGTGGAGGCGGTAAGCGATCCTCACGTCGCTGCCATGGTAGGAGTGTGTGTTCATTGTGGCGTTAAATAGCAGGGCAGCTGTCTGCTGCACAACCGAGGAGTCCAACAGTGAGACATTGCGCTGTCTGGGTTCCACTGAGAGAAAGAGAGAAAGAGAGAGAGAGAGAAAGATAGATAGAGAGAGACTTTCAGTCTCTTTCCTGCAGGTCAGGCTGTGCTTTACATTGGAGTCACCAAACACTCTCCAGTGTTTTTAGTTTGGAGAAGGCGAAAGAGGTACAGTTAAAGAGGTCAGAGGAAGCCAGCCTGGTGCTCATCACAGTGTTCTAATAGCCGCACTTCAGAGATGAGAGACAGAGAGAACTGATCAAGAAAAAATAGTGTGTGAAATAACCTGATTGATCTGTTGCTGAGATGTTTACTGTTCACCACTGTGGCATCAACATATCTCCTAACATTCAATAAAAACAATAAAACAGATGAACAGAGAGAAAGAGACAGAAAGAGAGAGACACAGATATCATTCTTTTTATAATTAAACCTCACATCAAGTTCTGATGGTTTGAAGGAGAACTCATCATTTTCTAAAACCCCGCCCAAATTAAACTTAGACAGAACCTGATGGAACTGGCCCCTAGTAAAGTTAGAATGAAACCGGATGTCTTAATGTCATCACAGGCATGAAATGGTGGTAGATGCTGCATTATACCTGAAAGGGTGTTTTAAAGGGTGTACATCATAGTGGAGTGACACAAAGAAAAGCAATTTAGTTCAGCTGGACTATTTTACCATCATCACCGTCCCAGAGAGACACTCAGAGATATGAGGTGGCGGTGGTCTAGTGATAGGATACTTGCCTATGGTTCCAGAGGTCCCAGGTTCGAATCCCACCTCTAACACTACCACCACTGGGTCCCTGAGCAAGACCCTTAACCCTGAGTTGCTCAGGACTGTCCTAACAGTAAGGTAGTCGCTCTGGATAAAATGTAAATGTAAATATGAGAAGCTTCCCATGGAACATAAAATGCAGATTTGAGACGTCTGGTTCCATTCACCACCTGTTGTGGATATGAACCTTTCACACCAAATACCACTAAGTGTACACTGAACTACAGAGGATTAGTTAGATTTATTTTGACACGGTGTATGTGTGTGTTTGTGTTCACTGATGGAGCTTTAGGTGGAAACTGTCGCAGGAAACTAAACTTAGTCCTGCCAATTGGGATCTCTCCTCAATCTTTATGACAACTAATGTCATCATTGACATGATAGAAAGAGAGCTAGAGAGAGAACTAGAGGACAGAGAAAGCAGAGAGAGAGAGAGAGAGAGAGACAGAAAGTCAGCAACAAGTATTTGAATTATTAAGTGTGGACGTTACACAAGGGGTCACAGTGTTGTTGGGACCTCTCACCTTCATACACGCTAGCTGACAATTCTCAGCAAATGGATTGTCAGCAACGGTCACACTGAGACAATTTATGACCCCTGGCTTACACTGACACTGACCATTCTCTCGCTCACACTCTCGGGAGAAGGAGCCCACAGGCTAACACTCACACAGCAAACACACATCACTGCCCGCTGGACGGTAATGGTTGTCCTACACACACACACACAGATACAAGAGAATCACACATTATATAATAATAAAATAATAATCTAAAATGAAAATAAAGTAATTAGGCTTCTACAAATTATAAACATAACCATAATTATATATATACACACATTATAATTATATATTATTAGTTATATTTTTAGAAACTTGAAACTCAATTTATCATCATTGAGAAGGCACTTGTGTGTATGTGTGTGTGTGTGTGTGTGTGTGTGTGTGTTACCTTGCAGCGGCACTCTCCACTGGTCTTGTTACCAGTCGGAACCAAAGCCTTTATCAGTGGGACAGTTACACGGGCCGCACGTCTTAACACCCCACCAACCACGAGGACATGGCAGATCAGTCCTGATCACATAAATACACACACACACTATTTAAAATAGTTTTAAAGCAGTTAAAGTGACACACACACACATTAATTATATATATATATATATATATTTTAAAAGTAAAATTATGTCTGAGCCAAAACCAAAAGCAGTTGATCTGTTTTTTTCTAACTTTTTCTCGCAGTAGCGGCCGAAGTAGCTGCTGCGACAGTCGCAGGTGTATCCGTGGGCAGAGTTCGGCTTCCTGCTGCAAGCTGATTGGTGCTCGCAGGGGTTCAGAGTGCAGGCGTCTGTGCAGTTGTTGCCGTAGTAACCTGAGCGGCAGAAACATTAAGAAACCAATATTTCTGTAGATTTGATATGACACAGGCAGAAATACCCAAATCACGACACCGATATGAAGATATAAACTGAATTAGACTGAACACACACCTGGGCGGCAGGTGCAGGAGTGTGTCCCCCAGTGGTCAGTGCAGTAGCTGTGTGTGGGACAGGGGCTAGAAATGCAGGGATCCGGCAAATGGCAGCCGCTCTCCACGTTCAGTCTGAATACATTATACACACTCAGAGACACGGGACCAGATACACCCTGCAGAGAAACACAGAAACAGACACAGACACACACACACACACAGACAGATTAAAGACACTGCTGTGTGTTCGTTTGTAAATGTGTGTATTTGTGTATATGTGTGTGGGTGTGGGTGTGAGCTATACTTGTATGCAGCCACGGAAACCATGCAGCACTTTGTTCTTGCCAGCGGGAACACCACCAACACTCAGAGTCTTCAGCTTCACCTCCTTCAGCTTACTGTCCACCTCCATAGAGGACTAAACACACACACACACACACACACACACACACACACACACACATGATTACACATTGATGCACCGGAGGACTAGAACACTATTATTGGGAACAGAAGTGGTCCCTAATCTCTGTTCCCTATAAAAGAGCACTAGAACACCATTATCAGGAACAGAAATGATTCCAATCACTGTTCTCTAGACTGACACACTAGAACATTATTATAGGGACAGTTTTGGTGATATGTATGTTCTGTTGATATAAAAGGGACTGTAAATGTGGTACCATGTAGAGGCCTTGGTCAATGGTCAGCACTGCTTTATACTCCTCAGGGCCCTTAGTGCCACCTGCTGGCCCCAGTAACTCCATCCGCAGGTGATGCCATTCTCCATCATCTACAGACACGTCCTCCACCCGAGACACTGCAGAGTCCTCCCCATGCTGCCACATCATCAACACACTACCATCTCTGAGCTGCAGAGAAAGAGAAAGAGAGAGAGCTGTGAGTGTTAAACCTGATGTGACCAGCAGGGGGAGCTCATAGACCATTCACAAAATTATGTTCACTCCCGTTTCTCTCTCATTTTTTGGGGGGGGGGGCCCTATCCCAGCTCTCACAGAGCAAAAGGTAGGTACACACCTGGATAGGCCACCAATTCATCAACCAATTCATCACAGGACAGACACAGACAATCACATACACACAGAGCAACGGGCAATTTAGCATCTCCAACCCACCAGATGTGAACATCTTTGGATGTTGAGAGGAAACTCACGCAGACATGGGGAGAACATGCAAATTCCACACAGAAAGAAACCAGACCATCCCGTCTGGGAATCGAACCCAGGGCCCTCTTGCTGCGTGAGGACAACACTACCCACTGCATCTCTGTTCCACCTCAGTTATGCTGCCATCATTTATTGGTGTGTGTGTGTGTGTGTATGTATAGTGTGTGAGTGAGTGTATACTGTATGTGTGTGATTGTGTATATAGTATGAGTGAGTATGTGTGTATATTGTGTGTGTGAAAGTGAAAAAGTGAAAGTTAAAGTGACAACCCTTGTCATTGCGAGGTCACGGCACAGCACACATGAACCACAACGAAATTGGACCTCTGCATTTAACCCATGCACACTCAAACCCGTGCAGCAGTGGGCAGCTATTGAAAGTGCCCGGGGAGCAGTGATGGGGACGGTACCTTGCTCAAGGGTACCTCAGGGCAACCTATCGGGAAGGGGTTTGAACCCCGATCCTCCGATCATGCGGCTAACGCCCTAACCGCTAGGCCACCGCTGCCCCGGTATGTGTGTGTGTACCCTGCCTGTGTGTGTGTGTATTTGTGAATATAGTATGAATATGTGTGATTGTGTGAGTAAATGTGTGTGTGTGTGTGTGTGTGTGTGTGTGTGTGTGTGTGTGTGTGTGTGTGTGTGATTGTGTATATAGTATGAGTGAGTGTGTGTGATTTGGTGTAGTCCGTGTGTGATTGTGCGGAGTCTGTGTGTGTGTGTGTGTGAATGTGATTGTGTATATAGTATAAGTATGTGTGTGATTTTGCGTAGTCTGTGTGTGATTGTGCGTAGTCTGTGTGTGCGTGTGTGAGTGTGTGTGAATGTGATTGTGTATACAGCATATGTGAGTAAATGTGTGTGTGCGATTGTGTATATAGTATGAGTATGTGTGTGTGATTGTGTGTAGTCTGTGTGTGTGTGTGTGTGTGTGAATGTGTATATAGCATGTGTGAGTAAATGTGTGTGTGTGATTGTGTATTTAGTATGAGTGAGTATGTGTGTGTGATTTTGTGTAGTCTGTGTGTGATTGTGCGTAGTCTGTGTGTGTGTGTGTGTGTGTGTGTGAATGTGATTGTGCGTAGTCTGTGTGTGTGTGTGTGTGTGAATGTGATTGTGCGTAGTCTGTGTGTGTGTGTGTGAGTGAATGTGATTGTGCGTAGTCTGTGTGTGTGTGTGTGAATGTGATTGTGTATATAGCATGTGTGAGTAAATGTGTGTGTGATTGTGTATATAGTATGAGTGAGTATGTGTGTGTGTGATTGTGCGTAGTCTGTGTGCGCGTGTGTGTGTGAGTGTGTGTGTGTGAGAGAGAGAATGTGTGTTGTCTGTGTGTGTTTACCTGTATAGTAAAGTTATGGTGCTGGCTGCTTGCTAAGTGGAGGAGGGTCGATGTTGGTTGCCGGGTGCGAAACATCAGCTCCAGCTGCCAGGGAACGGTTACCACAGCAGCCAGGTTACTCCACAACAGCAGACTGTTGCCCTGGAACCGCTGAGGGTTAGACATCACTGCAACAGAGGAAACAAGAAAAAAGCAAGAAAGAATGAAAGAAAAAAAAGAAATGAATAATGACAAGAAAAGAGAAAAAAGTGATAAACTTTAAAACAGAAATTTGTTCCCCTTTCATACATGTGTGTTCCTCATTTCGTACGGGTGTGTGTATAATGAAGTGTGAAGTTTAATGACTCATTTGAAGTGAATCATTTGTGAAGAGTTGAATCAGAGTGAATCATGCTGAATCCTCTGCTGTTTGTATTCAGCTAAGTGACCCTCCTCCCACAGCATCACACACACACGCGCACACACACACACACACACACACACGCACCATCCTGTAGTAACCAGGCCGAGATTCATACACACAAACCTTTACCTTTTATCTGTAATCTCACCCACACACACACACCGCCTCCACTGCACTCTGTAAGGTGGGCATAGGTGTGTGTGTGTGTGTGTGTGTGTGTGTGTGTGTGTGTGTGATGCTGTGGGAGGAGGACACTTAAACTGTACTTAATATTGGAACAGATTCTGATTTTACACACACACACACACACACAGTTTTTCATGCTCTCACTGCTGTTTGAAGTGAACTGCTCAGCCATTAAGAGACGCTCTCCTGTTTCTTCTCAAATTTACAAACTACAGAGTAAAAATGCTGCTGGGTGTTAACCTTCAGTAATGGATACTGCTGAGAAACACACACACACACACACACACACACTGTACATGCATGTGTACACTGAGTTAAAGGGTGGGGAATGATCCTTCATCACCACATTTCATTTTGGGTCTTCAGTCGCGCACCTTTCTCACAGTTGCGTCCTCCGAACCCCAGGGCACAGTCACACCTGAAGGAGCCCCAGAGGCTCACACAGGTCCCACCATTTAGACACGGGTTACTGACGCAGAGCTGCCGCTTTGCTGAACATCCTGGGAAACGAGGAGGGGTTTTAATGTGGGTTTTTTTGTGTGTGAACTCATTTATTTTGTGATGTCACAAAAACCAACCCATTTATGTAGAGTTGTTAAGCACTGTCCTTTCACTGATGTTATAAGGAGTGTTTCAGACCAGACTACTTTCTTACAGTCCACAGGTGTTTGTGTATGTGTGTTTCACCTGGCAGTGTGCCATTGTTAGCAATGTAGGCGGCCATGTCTATGCGCTTGCTGTCGATGCGCAGGTCCTTCATGCAGCCAACAAACTGTCTGTTCTGAACAGGGAAATCCTCAGGCAGCCGCGGGACGCCACCCAGCAGAAGTGGACCTGTCAGATCCAATGACCTATGCAAGGGGGAGGTCCATTCAGTCCCACTCAGTCCCACCCAAACCCAAACTCACTCAAAGCCAGTCAGTTCCACTCACTTCTAATTAAAAGGTTAAACAGGATAATTGATAACTGATGGGGTACAAGTGTACACTTCAGGTAACACATTGCTAATTGGTGGGGTATGTTTTGTACTATGTTCTGGCTGCATTGGGAGTTTGTTCTTACTTTTTGGATCCTGACTGGCTGCCCTGAGCAGAGCACAAGTAATTGCCGATCACATGACCAAACCGGAGAGCCACTGGCATGTCACAGTTATCCACGGTTACCACAACAACCTTTTGATCCGATGGCCCTTGAGGTAGACCTGCCTGATTCAGGATGGGCTGAGAGAGAGAGAGAGAGAGAGAGAGATAGAGAGAGTTATTAAAGCTGCAAAGCTGTATATACCCTGCTCAAAAAAATGAAAGGAAAACTTTTTAATCAGAGTACAGTATCAAGTCAGTTAAACTTCTGGGATGTTGATCTGGTCTGTTCAGTATCAGAGGGGGTTGTTAATCAGTGTCAGCTGTTTTGGTGTTAATGAAATTAACCGGCAGTGAACGTTATGAACGTTATGAACGTTATGGATGGATGGATTTTTTTTTCTTTTCTTGCCAGTTTTTGCTTTAGATGCCCCAGTATAACATTGACACCGCAGAGACTGTGGTTACTTAGCAACCATTGCTCAGTGGAGGGATACGGTTACTATGGTATAATATAATGTTCAACGTGTCTCCTCTAGGCCCTGTAGCTGCTGATCCCGGGTCGTCGCCCCAGTTTATCAGCCTGGGTGGATTTATTTTAAGGTCTATTCCACTTAGTGAAACGTGAACATATGTTTGCCACTCAGTGCAACTGCAGCGATGCAAATGTTTCACTCTTACAGGACTCTGCTAAAAAAAGATCAGTTTGAAGATACTCTTCACTGATGGCTTCTAAGAGGCTCTGTCTGATGAATTCCTGCGACAGCCCATTTCCCAAAATTCTTCAACTGAGGGCTTTTTGCTCTCCGGGTAAATATAGCAGGCTGAGAGCCGCTAAAAATACATAGATGTAATTATTCAGCTGGACGCAGATACAGCACAGGCACAATGGAGGAGTGTGTGCCGTCTGATCTCATACCGGGGCACAACTCTGCTAAATCAGATTAGAGATCATTAATCAAAACATGGTGCAACACCATGCAAAAAAAAAAACTGTTGATACATTTATATTATCATTTTTTAAACATTTTGGGCTATTTTCCAGTTTAAATAATATTTATAAACTGCTGGATGTATTTTTGTAAGTTTCATTGCAATTTTGGGGGCAGCAGTGGCATAGTGGATTAGGGACTAGGCCCCAGGCTTGGAAGGTCTTTGGTTCAAATCCCAGATTAGCAGGCTGCCCTGAAGTACCCTTGAGCAAGGTATCGTCCTTACCACAGCTCCCCGGGTGCTGGATATAGCTGCTCTGTGTGTGTGTGCATGGGTTAAATGCAGAGGTTGCATTTCATTGTTTCACAGTGTGCTATCAATATGTGTGTGCTATCAATGAGTGTATTATTATGTAATAATGTCATCTTAATATCTTCTTATGTATCTTGATTAATTAATAAAAAAAACACACACACACACACACACACACACACAGAAGAGACTGTGAACAGAAGGGTGGAGGTAGTGATGATGTCATCAGTAGGGGTCACAACCTTTTTTCAACATGAACTGAGTTCCCAATGGGTCAGACACACCCACTCCAACCCACAAATCAAAACTCTCACTCCTACCACAAACACACACACACACACACACACAAAACCACACCAAACAGGACCTCCACCTGCACACCCGAGTGGCAGGGAATCGTAGAAAAAAACTTGTGACTGCGCCGTCGCTATGAAAACCGCTGCATCTCCATGCCACTTCTTCTTCTCTATGCGTGTGTGTGTGCATGTGTGTGTCTGTATTGAGCAATGCCAAGCACACTGTAACCATTCACCACCATCATGCATATGCACACACACTCACACAAACAAACACATTCTCACACACACACACACACACACACAAAACACTATAGCCACAAAGATGTGGGGGGTTACTATTCATCCTCTGGACCAATGAGGTTAGAGGTTGTTGTGTCGGATCTGGGCTGGAACATATAGGTCAGCCTGTATAGCGCAAAAAAACATGCAGTATAGGCCATTAAAGATATTCAGGGCTTCTTAACCCTTTCAGAAAAGTAGCTTCAGGCCTGATTTGCCGGAACGAAAAACAAGAACAAACAAACAAAACCCCACCAAATCGATTGAACCAGAGCCTCCATTAGTAACACTGGGTCAGTGGAGGCTGGAGAACCCCCAAGCAGAGGGGAGCTTCACAGAACATCTCAGACCTGGCAGTGTAGGGACAAGGTAATTTTTCAGAATTTTCAGTTCCATACAGGTGGTGGTGCCTGAGGCTTCAGGCAAAATCTTCACTCCACCCACTCAAACCTCTTCATTAAGGTGGAGCACACTTGTAGGTGCAGTTTAGGACATAGTCAGCAACAAACACCAACTGAACTCCATTTTTACTTAACAGAGTGTGTTTTTAGGAATTTAGAACCTTTAGAAATTTAGTGATGCCCATGATGTTTCTGTCCTAAACCACACCCACAGTCTAACACACATTGATGAAAAGGTTTGAGAGAAGTTTAAAGGAGAAAAGATCTGGGTATTTTTGCTGGGTAAGATTTTGCTGATGGAGCAAATCTGGGGTCAGTGGGGATTTAATTTCTAAACTGTTTCTTTAATAAATAAATACAGTTTTCCAGCAGGCACAAGCTGAAAAACTTTTCCAGCTCACGGTGTGTGTGTGTGTGTGTGTGTGTGTGTGTGTGTGCGCGCTCCACTGGCTCCAGCTCTGCATGCCTCCGTTATCATTCACACAGAACTGAATACACACACTTAGGGGGGGTTGCCTGGCAACAGCATTCTGATGCAAAGTGATTTCCTGAATGGAATGAAATGTCACATCCTGTATATGTGTGTGTGTGTGTGTGTGTGTGTGTGTGTGTGAGAAAGTGTTGCTGTCTGCCCTGATTGATATGGTAATTACACACATTTAAAGGACAGACATATTTGCTCGTTAGGTTCAAAGGTCACAGCAGGAACTTCAATAGCAGACTATACTGACAATTCCCCTGGAAATGATTCAGTGAATCATTTTGGTGTCACTTACAATCACTTTTCCAGCTGTTTAAAAATAAAACTATAAAAATTAACCAATTGAAGATACAAAAAAACACAACAATAATGATAAAATGATCATTAAAAAAATTGTTATTATGTTATTTGGGAGCAGCAGTGGCCTAGTGGTTAGGGACTGGACCCCAGGATCAGACGTTTGTGAGTTCGAATCCCAGAGCAGTAGGTTGCCCTGAGGTACACTCGAGCAAGATACCGTCCTCATCAATGCTCGCCAGGAGATTTAGGTAGCTGCCCTCTGCTGCACAGTATGTACGGGTGAAATGCAGAGGATTCATTTTGTTGTGTCTCACAATGTGCTACATATATAATGTAAATAACGTTGGGTGTAAGCAGTTTCCACAGTTTTATCATAATTTTATCAAGAAATCTGAGTAAAATCAAAAGAATCAAATCTTGGTGTAATTAAACAAGCAGCTCAAATCTGAATTGACTTGAGTCCTGAATGAACTAAACCCTTTCCTGAGTCTAGACCAGGGTTTATATGTGAGCTCAGGTAAACATCACACACTAAATCCTGAGCAGCTCACCTTGTTGTAATAGTGCACCTGGACTGTGTGCCAGTGGCCGTCGCTGACGCCGCCCTGAATAAACGGTGACACCGTCGTCTTTGTTTCACCTGCAGGGGGCAAAAGGTCAGGAGAGGAAAGGAAAGGTCATGCAAGGCCTTCATTTTCTATCCGGGACTGAGACAGTGAGGTCAAATTACTTCACACACATTCAGGTCAAAAATCCTGTCCATTTTTTTTATCTAACTTTTTTTGTTCCAAATACCTGGGAGTAGCAAGCAAAGTTACAGAGCTGGAACAAAATCCCAGACTGGATTTCCATGTTCTATTATACATAAAGAATTTAATATGTAAATAAGCTCTGTTCTCATTGACTACCTCATTTATAGCTTCAGAAAGAGTGGGTGTGGCCAAACAGTGTTATGGCTGAACAGGATTACAGGAAAACCTATTTAAATGTTGTTGTTTTATTACAAAACCACGCATTCCCTACAGGCTATTTTTGCAGTGCTAAGCTGGAGGTTGTTCTGAAAGCAGCCAAAACAGATCTGGTCTCACATTTACCTGCTGAGAAGGTGAGCTGGACCTGCTCGTTAACAATCTCCATGGCGATGAAGTCATGCCTCTCGTTGAAGCGGCCGTTATACAGCAGCAGGCCGTTCGGTTCTCTGGTGGCAAACCTGCGTGAACGAACAAACAAACAAACATCTTTATCTCTCTGGGCTCTGAGTGCATTATTTATTTAGGTCATTATTTGGCTCTAATAGTACATAATAGTACATAATATCGGGGTCCATCTTGAGTTATTTCATCAGAGCCTCTGATTGATCGACTCAGCAAATCACATCATGATGGTTAACAACCATGTTAACCACCACCCTGGGGAAATGGATCAATAATCCTAGAATCCTAGAATTCAGGGCCAGTGGTGGCCTAGTGGTTAGGGCGTTGGCCACAGGATCGGGGGTTCAAACCCCTTCCCAATAGGTTGCCCTGAGGTACCCTTCCTGTGATAGGCTGGCGACCTGTCCAGGGTGTGTCCCCGTCCTTCGCCCTGTGTGAGCTGAGATGGACTCCAGCACTCCCCGGTGACCCGCTTGGGACAAGCGGCAGAGAATGACTGACTGACTTTCAGTGCTGGATTTAATTTCCATATACAAATTTTTCAGTCTCCATTTTTTGGATAACTTCTGAAAGGGATCCGATCAGAACGGAACCCTTATTGGAACAACACAGCACTCCCTTCAGGAAAAGTGTTTCTCTAGAGCACAACAATCCTGAGATGGAGGGCACTGGAGGTCTTAATGGTGTCCAAAACAAGGACGTCAGTGTTCACTTTAGAGTCTTCGATGATAAAAATAGGCCTTATAAGCTCTACCCCCTCCTCTAGCAGTTTGTTGGCCAGATTATTGGAAACACCGCTCCTCTAGCTCCCCCTTTTTGCCCACTTTATCAGAAATGTATCTTCTCTGTCGGCTATCTATTGCTGCAGACTCAAACAAACACACACACACACACACACACACACACACACACACACACACACACAAATAAAACAACATTAACAACATAAAAACTATGTAAACACACAAACTATGTAAACAACAAAAACAGTACAAACAATATAAACAATGCAAAAACATCTGCACTGCAGTACAGGGAAGTGAATATTCAGGGGCTTATATAACCTATGTACACATGCAAACACACACACGAAGGCACACACACACACACACACACACACACACACACACACACACACATGCACACACAGGATATTTTCCCTCCAGAATGTTCAGAGTATCTGACTTTAGCTCTAACAAGCCTGTCAGAATATAGAAGTCACATGAAAAAGAGAGACAGAGAGAGAGAGCGAGGGAGAGAGAGACAGAGAGAGAGTTAAAGAGAGGACAGGCAGAAGGCTCTCTGAGTTCTGAGTTATTAATGATTCTAATGTTCTCTCTGGATGGTTCTCTCTAATCTCTCCGATGTTACTGTAGATTTGCCGTGGGCAACGGCTCTACTGACCTGCTTACTCAAGAAATGAACGTGCACACGCGCGCGCACGCGCACACACACACACACACACACACACACACACACACACACACAATCTCTCTGCAGCAGAAGAAGTCATTATCTATTACAGCTATTAACAATCTATTATTATTACTTAATTTGAGAATTAAAAATGGACCAATATAGGATTTAATGATTTATTACAATTACAATATTGACCACTGGTTAATATTACTGTTACTGAGAGCCGGTTGGCTAATACTGTTCCTCATTCCTGATTGATTATCATTATTGTTCCTAAGAACTGATTGATTGACACTGTTACTGAGAACTGAACAATTAACATCACTGCTACTAAGAGCTGATTGGTTAACATTACTGCTACATTACTGCTGATGGGTTACCCCTGTTATTTAGAGCTGATTGTTTAATGCTGTTTCTAAAAGTGGTGGCGATGGTCTAGCGGTAGGGAACTTGCCTACGGTCCTCTGGATCAAGAGGTCCCAGGTTTGAAAGGTTTGAATCCCACCTCTGGCACTACCACCACTGGGTCCCTGAGCAAGACCCTTAACCCTGAGTGTCTCCAGGGGGACTGTCCCTGTAATTAGGACGTGGAAGTCGCTCTGGATAAGAGCGTCTGCTAAATGCCGTAAATGTAAATGTAAATGTAAATGTAAAAGCAGATTGGTTGAATGTCCTAGGCAGTAATTTAGAGGCTTGGTCATTCTTCCAGTTTGAGTGGCAGAATCCAGATCCTTTCTGGAACTCTTTTGGTGAACAGTTTCCAAAAACGCTGCTTATTTTTCCCTATAGAAAATATCAGCCCTGTGGATCCTTATATGGCATGATGCCGAGCATGGAGGTATGCATGACCTCTGATGTCCAGTTCGGCATTTGTTGGTTAAAGTCATTAAATTCTCAACCATCTTCGGTGTGTGAAATCCAAGAGAAAGGACAGCAGGGTCAGACTCCATTAGTACACAATCGCTTAACATGGCAACCCTCTGGAACATTGCAAAACTCCACACTTTCTCCCCTCTCCCTCTCTCTCTGCCTCTCCTTCTATCTCTCTCTCTCTCTCTCTCTCTCTCTCTCTCTCTCTCTCTCTCTCTCTCCCCCCCCATTTCTCCTTCTTTCTGCTTGTTGTTTGAAGAACAGGTCAGAGCAGTTTTCTGGCTTATCCACCGCAATCCGAGCCTCCATTCAGAAACCCTTCAGTTCCTTCATAGCACAAAGGTGGTCGGAGCCCCAGAGGAACCATTAACACACAGTGACAGGACAGGGGTGACGGAGTCGATAGAGTTGATTCTTGGATAGTTCTGCAGGCGTAGTTCACTTAGCTACTACAATTGGAGGATTCTAGAACTTGAGATCAGTGTTCTAGAACTGATTGTTGAAGAATTATAGAATATCACTCAAGTAATCAAGTAGTGACTGCTGAACTATTCCAGAACTTCAGTCCTGTAATTTTGAATGGGTTATTGGACAATTATAGGACTTCAGTCATGAATTCTCAAACTGATTGGAGTTTTAGAACTTAAGTACACAGTATTTGGCTGTATATGAGTTTGTTTATGTGTATGTATGTAAATGTATGTGTGTGTATTTGTATGTTTGAATGTGTGTGTACACATATATTATATATATATATATATATATATATAATTATATATATATATATATATATATATATATATATAATATATATATATATATATATGTGTGTGTGAGTGTCTGTGTGCACATGTTTGTGTGTATGCATATGTTTGTATTGTCTGTGTGTGTGTATGTTTGTGTGCACTCACGTTAATGACAGTGTGAAGTGGAACCGTTGGCGGAGCCCCCTGAAGGTGATGAAAGAAGTAGGGGGGAAGCTGCGGGTGCTGATGCTGCAGAATGGGTTCTCAAAGCCGCCGGGGGGGCAGTCACAGCGGAACCCCCCCACCAACAGGTTCACACATGTTCCACCATTCCTACACACACCGTCTACACACCGACCTGACCGGGAGGACACTTCACACTGCTCTCCTGAGAGACAGAGAGAAAGAGAGAGAGAGAGAGAGACAAACAGACTCAGAGAAAGAAGGACAGATAGCCAGAGAAACACAAAGAGACAGAGAGACGCAGAGAGAGAGACGTAGAGGAAAAGAAAGGCTCTGGCACATAAGCTATTTGGCACATAATCAGACAGATGAATACCACCACAAGCACACTGAAACACCCCACAAAGACAGAAATACATACTTTGTGTGTGTGTGTGTGTGCGCGCATGTGTGTGTGAGAGAGAGACAGCAAGGGAAGACAGTGACGGAACAGGAGGAGACATAAGACCTTAATGATTCACACTGACATACTTCTCTTTTTCTCTCCCTCTCTCTCTCCCTCTCTCTCTGTCATACACACACCCACAAACCTACAGAAACACACTGACACACTTTCCCTTTCTCCCTCTCTCTCTCTCACACACACACACACACTTTCTTTACAACATTCAGAAGAGCGCAGACATAAGACAAACCCATCTCAACACCCAGATGAATTTAAGAACAGAATTCCCTCCATATTTCTGTGTAAACTCAGAGGTGTTTGGTGTGAAATGGTTCAGATTGTCTTTCCAATGGCGTTAAATGGAATTGGACATCCTAAATATGTGCATCTTATTTCCCTCAGCATTGAAGCTCAATGTGTTTTTGAGTATCTCTGTGGGGCAGTGATGATAAAATAGAATATCCCATCATTAACAGGTTTTAGTCCAAAATCCCTTCCAAACTTCAGGCATTTCATGTTTGAGGGACATTCAGACATATGGTTCCATTCACTGAGAATGGTACTGACATTCTTTACCTTTCTTCCACACACCCCATTGCTCTTAACTGTTGATCCCATTTTAATTTCTTTAGCTTTGTTACCCCTACTGCCTGCAATCTAACCATTCAACCGTTCTCCCTTTCATTTACACTCAAGGATTCTGTCTACTGACTTTCATTCCTCTCCTGTCTAGAGCATATCTCCACCTCTCCATGGTCTCATCAAGCTGCTCCCTACTCTCGCTGCAGATCACAATGTCATCTACAAACATCATCGTCCATGGGGACTCCTGTCTAATCTGGTACGTTTGCATCATTTCAAACAGGAATAGGCCCAGCGCTGATCCTTGATGTAATCCTACTTCTACTTTAAATGCATCCATCGCTCCTACTGCAGATCTCACCACTGTCACACTGCCCTCATCCATATCCTGTACCACTTCATACTTCTCTGCTGCTCCTGATTTATGCATACAAAACCACAACTCCTCTCTTGGCACCCTGTAACTTTTTTCAAATTCATAAAGGCAAAATGTAACTCCTTCTGACCTTCTCTGTACTTCTCCATCAACAGCCTCAGAGCAAACATTGCATCTGTAGTGCTCCTTCTCAACATTAAACCATACTGTTGCTCACTAACTCAATGGCTTCAAACTCATCACCCTATCTGACAATCTCTTCACCTCCAAAACACTCTTCACAGACTCTTCCTTCAGGATAACACCTACCCAATTTCTCCTCACATCTACACCATGGTAAAACAATTTAAACCCTCCTCCAATACACCTGGACTTCCTACCCTTCCTTCTAGTCTCTTAGACAGTAGCCCAGTTTCCACCCGCACCCTCTTGGTTAACAGTTCTGGTAGTGGTTGTTGTTAACACGGGCCTCAACCCATCCAGTATGGAAATCTATTTCATTGTCTGCATATACTTGAATTGATTTGACAAAAATGTTACACCGGATGCCCTTCCTGACATCCGCATCCGCATTTATTCAGGCTTGGGATCAACACAAAGAAATACACTGGCTTGTGCATCTATAGTGCTGAGGTTTATTATTGTTTATTATTGTTATTGTTTATTATTGTTTATAGGTTGTTATGTAGACATTTCATTATGGGGGTATTTTTGAGAAAAAAAAAAAAAAGGAAATTTTGCAACTTTAGCATTCAGTTCTTTTCAACACACTTAAAAAAAATCGACTTAAAAAAGGTTCTACCAGGAACCTTTCAGGGTTCTTCAATCACAGTATTGTTATATATTAATAATGGTCCCCACAATGAGCTGAATACACATTCAAACAATGTGTCACAAAGAGACAGAAAAGAAGAGGAACAACACATTGTGTGTGTGTGTGTGTGTGTGTGTGTGCACGTGCATGTGTGTGTGTTTGCTTTATTCAGATGGTTGTGATGAAGTGACAATGTGACAATTAGTTGTCAGTCAATGCTGCCAGTGTTTTTGAATGTACATGCGCACACACACACACACACACACACACACACACGGGTTTTCAATGTGCAGAATAGTGGAGAACTAGTGTGTGTGTGTGTGTGTGTGTGTATGTATGTGTTTGTTTATTTTCATGCCTTTTTAAAACAAAGATGACTCTGTAGAAAACAGTGGGAGGTGGTTTTGATCTAGTCTTGAATAAAATCTGTATTCGTTTTAGTCACAGTGAAAACTATTCACATAATAATAATAATAATAATAATAATAATAATAAAATACTTCTTCAGTATAGCCTGAACACTCCTAGACAGGCTTTTTAAAATTAATCTTCAGCAACAATTCTCCATGTTTCTTGAAGGATGTTCCAAAGCTCTTCTTTGGACGTCAGCTGCCTTTTGTTTTCCGTTCTCTGTGGAGATGATTCCACACTGCTTCTTTCTCTGAAACTGCTCAGGTACAGAGACTGTACTGAAAATCTTCTCCCTCTGTCGGCTGCTCCCTTTAGGTGTCTCCACAGCGGATCAACCGTCTCCATTTCTTCCTGTTCTCTTTCACACTGTCCTACTGCATGTCCTCTCTCATCAAATCCATCAACCTCCTCTTTGTCCATCTTCTTCTCTTCTTGCATGGCAGCTTCATCCTCAACATCTGTCTCCAGATATAATCATCGTCTCTCATCTGCAAACCTGTTCCTAATCCTGTTCATTCTCATCGCTCCCGTTGCAAATCTATCACATCTCTGCCACCTTTCTTTTCATTAGCACCACCGTTTCAAACCCATATAGCACTGCTGGTCTCACTACCAACCTGTAAATCTTCCCTTTCACTCTTGCTGATACCCGGGAAACCGGGACTGCACTGAAATTGAGAGACAAAAATTGAGAACTATTCTTTAACATAACATTCAAAAATACAAGAAAGTCTGGATCTTTGGAAGCAAAACATGAAGAAATTTTTGCACAGTATATATAAGAAGTGCATTCTTAGGAAGAGTGTGTGAGTGTGTATAATGTAATATTCATCAGAAGGAGGCAGTTTAACCTTGCCCTGGGAAGCAGCTCTTTGATGAAAAACGAGGTCACAGAATTAAAAATGTGGGACACACTCCACATCAAAAGCGCCTGATCAAATAAACCCTCTTGCAAAAGAACTGCAGTGGGGTTTGAGAAAAGGACCTGAGAGAGACCAGTCAGATCCCAGCCTCTGAACGGCTCACAGTGTAAGGATTGTGAAGAATTGGATTAAAACCCACTCAGACAGACGAGGCAGGTGCTCCGCTCGCTGTGACTTGCTGTGAAGACTTGGTTTTAAAGGAACCAAGCTGGTCAATTTGCGCTGGAACTGCAAGGATAACATCCAGTTCCACCTCCTGTCTTTTCATCAGCTCCCCCGTCTCCAACCCGTATAACAAAACTGGTCTCACTACCATCCTCTAAAACTTCCCTTTCTCCTGCTGGTACTTGTCTGTAACAGATCACTCTTGCCACTCTTCTCCACCCATTCCAAAATGCCTGCACTCTCTTCTTCTCCTTTCTTGCACACTCCTCATTACTCAGATCTGCTATAGATGTGGTGTAGATATGGTGTGGATCTGCTGTAGATGGTGTGTTGATCTGCTATGGATCTGCAGTGGTTCTGGTACGAGTCTGCTGTTAATCTTCTGTAGATTTTTGGATCTGCTGTGGATCTGGTGTAGATATTCTCTAGATCCACTGTAGATCTGTTGCTTCTTTGTGTAAACATTTACATTTACGGCATTTAGCAGATGCTCTTATCCAGAGTGACTTCCACGTGCTAATTACAGAAAGTCCCCCCTGGAGCAACTCAGGGTTAAGGGTCTTGCTCAGGGACCCAGTGGTGGTAGTGCTAGAGGTGGGATTCAAACCCACCTCTAGCCGCAGGTCCATAGGCAAGCACCCTACCACTAGATCACCATCATCCCCACAATAAAGCTGTGTTTGTGTAACTTGTTCGAGATGCTGGGTTCTAGATTTAGTCCCTCAGTTTAACAGCATCAACACTGAAGAGCTAAAACCAGGAGAACCTACTGCATATAAACACAAACACTTTCAGAGGGAGAGGACGTCAATGGGAAATGTAGGAGTGAGTGTGTGTGTGTGTGTGTGTGTGTGTGTGTGTGTGTGTGTGTGAGGGAGAGAGAGAGCTTTAAAGCCACTTCACCCACGCAGCTACAATCTGACTGACTCACCATCCCACTCTCCCTCTCACTCTCTCTCTCTCTCTCTCTCTCTCTCTCTCTCTCTCTCTGTCTCTCCGTCTCTCTCTCTTTCTCTCGCTTTCCCCTTGAGATGACTGAGCGGTGTTCTCTGTTATTTATCTGTCTCACCTCCCTCTCTCCATCTGGACACAACACACACACACACACCAGGCAGTAACAAACCCAATCAGACACTGACTTACTTCTCGGTGGGTGTTGGTCAAATCCAACACTCAATCAGACTGAACAGCAGGAGAAAACACACACACACACACACACACGCACACACACACGCGCACACACACGCGCACACACACGCGCACACACACGCATGCACACACACGCACGCGCACGCACATACACATTGAGAAAGATTGATGAAGACCATTGTGCTGAGCTGACATGATCACTTCCCACCAGAGCAACATGCTGCCCTGCTGTCCCCATGACACACACATACACACACACTGGCCATGTTCTACAGCTCCAAAATCCACATATAGTCAAAGTCCTGCTCACAGTTTCACTCTGCACGTATATATATATGTAAAAACAAAGAAAAAACAGATCAAACCTAAAGAACCAGAATTATTATTATTATTATTATATTATAATTATCATTATTACACACACACACGCATGCACATGCACACACATGGATGCACACACACAACCTTAGACCACACAGAAGATAATCCACCAGCCTGAAAACACCTCTGCACACTCAGTATTCCAGAACTGCTGTAAAGGATCTGAAACCGAGTTAAAGGTTCCAGAACTGCTTTATTGGTTCTAATACTCTTGTAAAGGTTCTAGAACTGCATACAAATATTTAGAACTGTTGATAAACGGTTGCAAAATGACTGTAAAGAATCCGGAACTGCCTCCTTGATTCCAGAACTGTTATAATGAGTTTAAGAACTGAAAATGATCAAAACCTGATTATTAATGCTTCTTAATGGTTCTAATGGTTCAAGAACTGTTGCAAATGACCCAGAACTAAATTCATTATTCCTGAACTGTTCTAATGGTTCAACTGCCATAAAGGTTCCAGAACTGCTTCATTGATTCCAGATTCTAATGGTTCAAGCGGTGCTGTACTTGATCTGTAACTGTGTTAACGATTCCAGAACAGTTCTAAAAGTGTAAAGGAACTGCATTAAAGAGCCCAGAACTACTGTACTGATTACATGTATTGGATGCCTGGTACTGGATCAAGGCCTGGGATAAAGGGCTTATATTTTTGCACTGGTTCTGTTCCACACTTTTTCACCATCTTAATTTCTGTTATCTAGAACTAAAAAGGGTTGTATTCTATGTATTAATGCTTTGTCTCCTGAGCTCAAATTTCTCATCATCTGCTAGAAAGAGAGCATATTTAAGTGTGTGTGACCTAAAGTTTGAAAACCCTCCTGTTAAAGATCTACAAGTCTAACCAAAGAGCTCTCAGATAGTTCCACACAGTGTTTAGAGCTCTGGGTTCCAGGCTCCTGCTAAGTAACAATTGTGGAAAAATAATAAAGGTTGGGTAAGGGGGGTAAGGGAGGTAAGGTTGTAGACTTGCAAGTTAAAATTCTGCAATTGCACTAAATGTTCTGGACAGGCAATACAGGTTGCCTGTGTTAAAGGTTCCAGAGCTCCAGTAACTGTTATAAAAAAAAAAAAATAAAAGCAGAAATGCTTGAAGAATGGGATTTAGGATTCCAGAACTACAGAACGTACATCTCCGGGTTTACTTAATTTTGGTAAAGGTTCTTTAACTACACAAAAAGGTTTCAGAACTACAGTAAATGTTCCAGAAGTGACATCTCGGGAAGTGAGCTAAAGGTTCCAGAACTATAATGGAGGCTCCATAACTGCAAAGAAAAATTCCAGGACTATAGAAATAATCTGAGAGCAAACTAACAGTTACAGAATGATAAAGGTTCTAGAAGTCATTAATGTTTACAAAATTAAAATAAAGGTTAGCACAGGTCTATAGACTCATGATAAAAGTTTAAGAATCATACTAGGGATTAAAGAATTAGTATAGGCAGAACCATAATAAACCTTTCAAAACTATAATTAAGTTCTTGAGCTAGAGTTCTGAAAACTACAATAAATGCTCTGGAACTACAGAAAAGGTTCCATAATTATGTGAAATGATCCACAACTACACTAAAGGTTCCATGACTATGTTAAAGGTTCTACAATGACAGTAAAGGTTCCATGACTTTGTTAAATGTTCTACAGTGATGGTAAAGATTTTATTACTATGTTAACAGTTCACCAATGACAGTAAAGATTCTGTGATTATGTTAAAGGTTCCACAATGACAGTAGAGGTTCCATGACTATGTTTAAGGCTTCCTCAGTAACAGTAAAGGTTCCATGACTATGTTAAAGGCTCCACAACTATGGTAAAAATTTCCAAACAGACTTTCTACAGTGCAGTACATGTTCTAGAACTGTGTTAAAGGTTCCACAACTCTCCATAGCTAATGCGGCAGGAGTATGCAGAACTGCAGCAGAACAGGGTGTGTTGGAGAGCGACACCGGAGGGCTCTAACAGCGGGATACGACTGCTTCCATCTGTACTCATCCATAATTAATCAGTTCCAGCACCGACTCCTCAGGGAGTAGACCTGCTCCCAGCATTCTCCTGCAAACACACTTCTAGCTTCTAGCATCTCCATCTTTTATAAAATACCAGGGAGCAAAACACTGGAGGTCCAGAACTCCTCCATAACCTCTAAAGAACTTAACAGCCAAATCTTGTGAGATTCTCAAAAAAAATCTTTAAAAAATGATGGCTGCAAAACATTTATTTGAGAGATCACTTGGTCCCTAATGAGGGAATGGGTGGAGAAAGGGCCCATTTTGATTGGTCGAGCCCCTCTGTTGTTATTTGGTGGGGAACCTTCTCACAGTAACCATAATCACTCCTGTTTTGGAATTACATACACTGAAATCTGAATTGAATCTGATACACCTCCATCTGGAATGGACCTACTTTTTCTGGCAGAAGGATATTAAACATCATAGCTGGGAAGAGCTGCTACCCAATCACAGCCCTGACATTATGGGCAATAATGCAGTTCCTGTGGTGTTCTGGTTTTCTTAAATCTACTAAATTAAACATGATCTGGACCTCAGAACTGACAATATGTGTATCCTTTCGTGCCTAGGCAATGAAAGCACATGTGTTCGCCATTAGTGAACTTTCAGCTCACCTGTGTAGTCATGGAGACACTCGCAGGTAAACCCGCCCTCGTGGCTGCGGCACACTCCGTGGCTCCCACAGGGGTTAGAGTAGCACAGGTCGATCTCCGTCTCGCAGTAATCTCCAGTGAAGCCGGCCGGGCAGCGGCACCGCAGGCCTGCGATGGGGTGTATTGGGCGGAACAGAATGGTATCGGATGCAACAAAGGGCGCCAGGCTGTCAAACTTCAGCACTGACACACACTTCATGTAGTTCTCACAGGGCTCACGCAGGCAGATGTTGTCGTCGAAAGGGAGAACCTGCTGTGAGGAGATCTGTGCCAATAGACTCCGATTCAGGTACAGGCGCTCCTGCAGCTCCTCTGAGCCGAAGAACTCCACCCCGCCTGCCCCAAGCCGCGGGAACGCTGTGGACCAAACCACAAAAATTACAAATCCCACAAATTCACATCATTATGGGGGGGGGAGTAACAAAGTAAAAACACCTTTCCTCTCTAAGTTTGACCCAAAATAGACTCCTTCCTTTAGTCTGAACACATTTGAGGGAAATTCTCTGTGACTTATTTTCCATCACCTTCCCAACATCAAGACACGTCCCAGCCTAAATGGACAAAGTTCATTCCTGTACTTTTTACTTTCGTTTTCTGAGTACATTACTGTACTTTTTACTTTTCTAGGATGCAGGGAGAAAAGGTGACAATGGTGGTGGAATTTAAATACTTGAGATCAAGAGTTGAGAGCAATGGCGAGTGCAGAAGAGGTGAAAATAAGAGTGCAGGCAGGTTGGAATGGGTAGAGAACAGAGGCAGGAGTGATCTGTGACCGACAGGTACCAGCGAGAGAGAAAGGAAAGGTTTACAGGATGGTAGTGAGACCAGCTATGCTATATGGGTTGACAGTGGCGCTGATGAAAAAACAGACGGTGGAGCTGGAGTTGGCACAGTTACAGAGGCTGAGATGTTTGCTGGGAGTGACAAAGATGGACAGAATTAGAAATTAATATATTAGACAGACTACTCAGGTTAGACATTTTAGAGACAAAGTGAGAAGTAAGACAGCATTGGATTGGACATGTAATGAGGTAAGACAAGGGTTATATTGGGTGAAGAATATTGAGGATGGAGCTGCCTGGAAAGAGGAAAAGAGGAAGACCAAAGAAGAGGTTTCTGGATGTGGTGAGAGAGGACATGCAAGTGCTCGATGTGCATTAAGAAGATGCAGAAGACCAGAAGAAATGGAAACAGATGATCTGCTCTGGCAACTCCTAAACAGGAGCAGTCGAAAGAAGACAACTCTTAGTACAATCCTGTCCTTTTTCCACTTATGCTGAGTAAAGTAAATCAATACTTCTGATTTTAACTCATGTATCTTCTACTGGAGTAGAGAAAGGTGGGACTTTTGCCACCTTCTGTTTCCAAAGCATTAACCAAACAGTGTTTTGAATTTTTTTACTTGAAGATATGTAGAAAGCATCCCTGGAGACTCATGAAGCTGATTTGTTGAACTTCTATGGTCTTACCAGGGTCAATCCTTCCTCGTGCCCCTCCAGCAGGAATCGCCACACTCAAGCTAACATTCAGGATGCTTGCGTTTACATCTGTGTCATCCTGGATGTTGAAGACCACCACGTCCTCACGGGAGGCAGAGAGAACCCCGGCCACGCCCTCCAGGAACTGGACCAGTAGGACGGAGAGGAAGCGCTCCTGGGAGGTGTTGGCCAAACGCAGAGTGATACTGTTGGACAGCATTTCATCTGTAATGATGGTGACCTGCAGAAGACACTGGGCCGAGACGGAGTGAACACCATCTAGGAGAGAGAAGGAGAAACATTCAAAAGTTATTAAAAACCCAGATTTGGCAATAAAATATAAACTTGGTTATTGAATCAAAGAGAAACTTTAATTGAGATTAAAAAAAAAATGCATATTGGTGTTCTGGGCGGCCCTCCCTTTCTCCCATCACTCAACATAACTGTTCTCTCTCTCTGTAGGTGGTTAGGCTAGTCCTCCCTCTCCTCCATCACTCAGTATAACTGCTCTCTCTCTCTGTGGGTGGTTACGCTAGTCCTCCCTCTCCTCCATCACTCAGTATAACTGTCCTCTCTTTCTCTGGGTGGGTGGGTATGGCAGTCCTCCCTCTCCCCCAATCACTCAGTATAACTGTCCTCTCTCTCTCTGGGTGTTTAGGTCGGTCCTCCCTCTCCCCCATCACTTAGTATAACTGTCCCCTCTTTCTGTGAGTGGGTAGGGTGGTCCTCCCTCTCCCCTATCGGTCATTATGAAGAAATAAACAAACTGCAGACAAGCCGGATGTTCAGAAAAACAAACAGACTAGAGGAACGAACTCTAACAAGTCTAACAAGCTACACTCGCTCATTAATAGCACTCATTACTCTACAAAGGCTGAGCTGGGCAGCCTAGACATGAATAAAGGTCATTAATCTCTCATACACACACACACACACACACATATACAAAAAGAACAGCCTGGGAACGCAGTGCAGGAAACCGAGTGTGTATTTGCGTGTGTGTGTGTGTGTGTGTATACACTAACCCTTAGGCCTCAGTTTGCTCTTCAGGCCAAAAGGGGACACAAACACACACTACATTTAATCAAATTAAAAGCGTCCCGCTAACACAAGCCACGGCCTTCCTCCACACACACACACACACACTCTATCAACACACACTCCATCAATGGCCACCTTTGTGTGGAGCTCTGGACACAGCCCAGTGAGCAGAACCCCACAAACAAACACACACACACACACACACACACACACACACACACACACACACACACACACACACACACACACAGAGGTTGTGCGGTTTGGAACACTTAAACAATTAAAAATGAACACAGAGATCAGAGAAACTGGGTGTATAATGAATTAGCTTTAGCATTAGCATCACTTTCTTTTATTATTAAAATATTAATTAAAGATCTTCCACTACATATTTAAGACAAATATCCTTTAAAATCGGCTAAATTTTTACTTTTATACTAGAAAAACTGGGCAGACTTTTAAACCACTGATGTCAGAGATATTATACGGCGGAAGGAACATCCTTTCGCCCTCCAGGTGAGCTTTAAAGGGGTCATGTCACTTGAAAACTTTGAATCGTCAGCAGAGAGTGAGGTTCTGCAGCTCCACATTCACACTGATCATAACGGACAAGCAGCACACAAAACATCAATAAGATACAAAGTAATAAACTGGCATTTTACATTGGGACACTGAGAGACACCCACAGCAACGAGTTCTCTGAAGGGCTTTAATGCTAAAAATAAATAAAAAAATAAAGAAAGAAATAAAAATTACAACCTAATTTATCACACTTTCTGCTCAGGTTTGACAAAAAAACTTTCTATATTAATTCATATCAGCAGAAACAGCTGCAAAAAATATCATTGGAGCACAGACTTTGCTGATTTTCCCCTGAAATTCACTGTAAATTCATTAATATATATATATATATATATATATATATATATATATATATATATATAATATATATATATATTTTTTTTTTTTTTGCTAGAATACATATTAAATGGATCAGTCAGATGCACACATACACACACACTCACAAACACGCACAAACACACACACTCTGGTGCCCCAGGACATGTAGGACCATAAATAATAAACTGAAAAGAGTGTAGAGAATGAGAGCTACATTTCCTCTCTCTCCCTCTGTCTCTGTATCTCACACACACACACACACACACGCACACCTAAGAGTCACTCAGCCACACAAGAGTATGAAAAACAGGAGATCTCACGCAATGCTCTTCAAAAACGTCTCCCCCCCAACACACACACCCACTCCTTGCCCCGACACACACGCACTTTTGACATCTCTGTGACTCTGTCACTTGAGGTCGACGGGATTCGTAAAATCTCACATTTTGTTACACTACTGTTCATTTTGTTACACTTCGATTTGATTCATTAGAACACAAATCTTTCTCTCTCCGACAGACAGTCGAGCGTGATTAGATTCTCTGATTCAGATTCATGAGCCCACATAGCGGGAGGGTTAGTTCACACACACATACACACTCTTCACACAACACACCAGCCTGAAAAAATAAAACAATAAACATTCATGTCGTTTACACCTTCACATCTGCACATCTCTCGCTCTCACACACACATATACACTTTAAACACTGATCTGCACTATATCTGCACTCATCCCCACCCAGTGTGTCTCCCGTGGGGCTGAGAAGCAGAGATAAACAAGCTCTTTCCTGTAAAATATTAAAGCATTTTTACAGACACAGAAACACCGCATCAGCTCATACACACTCATGTGCTGATGCTGATGATGGCCAGAATATAGGTCAAACCACTGACCATCAGAGAGAGAGAGAGAGAGAGAGAGAGAGAGAGAACAGAGAAAGACACGGTACCAAAACACACAGTATCAGTTTGTGTGTTTTACTATGAAGATCATTGATGTGCAAGAAGTACTCATTATCTCAGTTCGGACAGAAGAGGGGCAGAAACCCATAAGCACACACACACACACCCACACACACACATACACACACCCAAAAACAGAGCGGTATGCCATGATGCCCTGAAAAATGCCAGCTGAGTCAGAACACATCAGACTCACAGGAGCAGAAACACACACACACACACACACACACACACACACACAGCCACACACAGACAGACAGACAGACACACACACATATATATACACACACACACACACACACAGACAGACAGACAGACAGACAGACAGACAGACAGACACACACACACACACACACATATATATATACACACACAGGAGTAAGTCATCAGTGCATTTGGAGTACAATCAAATAACATCAATCTTTTTTTAATCTATCAAAACATTATTACTGTGGTCTCTGTGCTCTGAGTGGGCGTGGCTAAACTGCTGCATGCAGATTTATGTGAATGTATTGGCATCTTGACATCACTAAAGCAGTAAATTCATAATCACTTTTTTCTCATGCAGCCCACATCAAACAGATGATCAAAGAGACCTCATTAAAACAAAGACAAAAATAAATAATAAAAAAAAACATCTGAGGGTTATTAATGAGGCAAACAAAGGAGGAAATATTCACAAATCATTCCTGAGACACACCCCACCACACAGACACACACACGCTCCATTTTTTTTCTTCCATTATCAAACAGGAAAAGAAAATTCCATAACATTCCAACAATTTTTATTCAATAATGAGGGCAAAGAGCTGTGACCTACATTCACCAACTCTAGAGTTCAAAGGAAAAGACAAGACGCACGCACACGCACACACACACACACACACACACACACACACACACACACATCCCAAAAATCCTGCAGCAGAGCACCGTGCCTGCAGCTCATCGCAACAGCAAGTGTAACGTTCCAGAAAGGGTTTGTGAGATTTTGGCATCATGGTAATGGTGGATGAGGAGAAAGATTTTTAAAAAAGGATAATGGATTAATTATAACTAAATAAATATATATTCCATTATTTAGAATATATATATATAAATAATGGAACTATTTGCTGGCATTATATATCATATTACATGATGGAATAAAATGTATTCATTATATGATGGCACTATATGCTAGGATTATATGGTGGTTTTATATAGTGGGACCAAATGATGGTGGGTTGTCTGCAGCACTTATATACTGGGATTACAGTGAGGAATTTTATGATGGGTTTATATGCTAGGTTTATATGGGTTAGGGTTAAGCCTGTGTTAAATGCTGGAATCATCTATCTATTTACTCATCTATCAAATTGCATGCTATCTCATCTGTCTACCTATGTACCTGTATATCACTTCACCTGTGTATCCATTCACCCAGCTGTCTGTCTCTCTGTCTGCTGAGCACATGTCTGCTCATCAGGTGGATTTCCCTCAAAAGCAATCACAAGAACATTTCAAAAGAGGGCATGGCATCCCTAAACCTTTGGCAAGCAGTGTGTACATCTCCTCGGAGGTATGTGTGTGGTGTGTGTGTGTGTGTGTGTGTGTGTGTGTGTGTGTGTGTATGTATGTGTGTGTGAGATGTAATTATACACCAGGCTCAATCAGTGCAGCAGTTGTGCCTTCATGCTGACTGAGTGTAATTGCGGCACAGTTTCTATAAAATCCCTGCACACGTGATCGGAATAAATCACTTACAGTTCACTTACACTAAAGAGTTGCTCCCTCTCATCCCTGAGAGACCTTAGAGCAGGTGTGTGTGTGTGTGTGTGTGTGAGAGGGAGGGCCAGTAAACCCACCCTGGATGCCCCAAAACTCCCCAAAGGGTGCACACACACACGGACACGTACACACACACCATTAGGGACCATCGCCATGTTGCTGGGGGCGTCGGGTGTCATGGGAACCACGTTAGAATTCTCTTCCACCTGAGCTCAGATGAACACAGCAACAGAGCAAGCTCAGCGGGCGGCAGACTTAATACAGCCCCTATGACCAATCAGCATGCAGCGAGCCCTCTCTAATCAAGCCTCATCAGAGCTTTGCAGAACCCACAGGTTACACCAGGGTACAGGCAAGTTTCAGGAGCTGGAGAGCCAAAAAAACTTCCAGAAACTTCCCAAAGCTACAGTTCCACTTCCAAAACTCACACTCTCAATCCTTCCTGATATTACAGATTATAATAATATACAATAATAATATTATAATAATAATAATAATATTGTAATAATTTATTTAAAAAAACATTTAATCCCACTGTATTTAATTGCTAATAATAATCCCACTATATTAACCCAGGATATAATCCCATCAAATATACTCTACATATTATTCCAGTGTTTTGTCCCATCATATAAAATGGATATATAATCCCAGCAAAACATCCAAGCATATAATTGCTGCCAATAGTCCCAGCATTTAAATCCACTTCAAAAGTACTGGAAAGCTGGAAAAACTTCCAGAAACTTCCCGAAGCAGGATTAAAGAACAGACAACAACTCCTAAAAACACCCTGTGGTGTGAAAAGGCTGGAGTTTAGTAGATGTGTGCAATTGAGAGAGATGGGGGGAGGGGGGAGAGAGAGAGAGAGAGAGAGAGAGAGAGAGAGAGAGAGCTCTAAGGTCACTAGGGAATGAGAAAGCTGCAGGAGGCAGCGCTAATCTTGGAAAGTTTGGGAGAGTGCACACACACAGACACACACATGCAGATAGATGCTCCACATGAGTCCTCATGTCCTTCTGTGTGACCCCCTAAGGACCAGAAGCTACCACAAGAAAAGCGTCCTTGCTAATACACACACACAGGGCTGGACAGACCACTATGTTGGGATTGTGTTGCTATATGTTGTGGGTGTGATGCACCTTCAAAACTGCAACACAATAAAACACTGGCCAGCAGTTCATTATTGTTATTATTATAACTGTTTGTTGTATGTGGATGAAGATGGTTTCTCCTCAGAGACGTCTGATGCTCCAGCAGATCTCCCATTGCCCATTCTGCTCTCTCTCTCCCACACACACACACACACACACACACACACACACACACACAGACACAGACACAGACACAGACACACATGCACACACACACACACACACACACACACACACTCAACTACAATAAAATCATTACTGACAGCCCCTCACACACTCTGGTGTGTGTGTGTGGGCTGACTGAATATTTTGGGATGGCCCACAAACCCATGATGGAAGCTTTGAGGAACAATAGAGTGACCCCCCATGGAGAAAAGGGAGTGTCTGTGTGTGTGTGTGTGTGTGTGTGTGTGTGTGTGTGTGTGTGCACAGAGAGAGGAGAAATGATCATGATCTGGTGGTTTAGAATTGAACAGCATTGGACAGCTGACAGCACAGGTCACTGTGAAATGTTTCACTCCTACGCAGCAGATTCCTCCTGCTGTTCCTGTCACTGATATTAATATGAATCTAAATCAATCAGCTCTAATGGATTCTGGCGATAGAGACGAGCCGAATCAGAACCGATTCATCTGAATCACTTCAGGACAGTCAATCAACTATAATCAATCAATTAGGTTTACATTCCTTATAGCTCTTACAGCCCATTATCCCCCTCTGTGTAAACAGTTCTCTGTGTTCAGTGTATTTTAAACAACAGTCTCTTAATTGGACACAAAGAATCAATTAATACTGATCCAATGAATCGTTTGCTTAAGAATCATATACAGATCGAATCCCTGAAACAGATTTACCCTTTTTTTGTACACTCCTGTTTGTCTCTCTCTCTCTCTGTCACTCTCTCTCTTCAAGGAAAACTGATGCTTTCTCATATTTTTCATAAGTGTGTGTCCTCAGCAAACTGCAGGTACACACACACACACACACACATTCTTCACATTTCTCCCTATTATGGGATGGTGGAGGGCAGCCAGGTTGACCTCAGTGCCTTTTTGTATGACTGTATTACCATATTAAAGGACACACACACACACACACACACACACACACACAACTCCTTCAGTGTGGGATTCCAGGCTACGCCCACACAAGTGTTCTTTTGAAGCATCAGTTACTAAGCCAAGCTTTACAGGACGCTGGTAAAAATCCATGTGGACAATTTGTCACTTTAGAAAATTATCCTCCCTTAAATAAAGACTGACCAGAAATGCACTGACCAGAACAGAACGTTATGGTTTGTGTGCGTTTTACTATGAAGATCACTGATGTGCAAGATACACTCATTATCTCATATATATGCTGGGGGCAGCGGTGGCCTAGTGGTTAGGGAGTTGGCCCCGCATCGGAAGATTGTGGGTTCGATTCCCTGTCACTGCTCCCCGGGCGCTTTCAATAGCTGCCCACTGCTGCATGGTGTTTGTGTGCACGGGTTAAAAGCAGAGGTCCAATTTCGTTGTGGTTCATGCTTGCTGTGCTGTGACCTCGCAATGACAAGGGTTGTCACTTTCATATATATACAGATATTCTGCTATAATTTAGCACTATTCTGCTATGATTTATGGATGGGAACAAGTTAAACAGTAGCAGCAATTCAGTTGGAATATTTGGGCAAAATGAGGGGATGTGATTGGCAGCAATGGGAGCTGTGCGCCCTGTTTTGCTGACAGCAGCTGAATAAGGGGGATGCTGTGTGTGTCCAATAATGTCACTCACATATAACACACACACACACACACACACACACACACACACACACACACACACACACACACACACACACACACACACAGAGACACCCACACACACATACAGCCATACAACTATGCAGAAACACATTTCTGTCTCTAATCCAACACATACCATCTGCCTACTAATCAGATCAGACTGTCCCGCCCATCAGCACTTAAATGTGTTTACTCTCTTTAACTTCAAATATGACACTCTTTGTAGTGACATCGCTTCTTTTCCTTCTTTATTATCTAATGTGGACCAGAGGAGGATGGGTCTCGGTTCCTCCCAAGGACCTTCTTCCAGTTCTAGAGAGTTTGTCGCTCACTAGGGGTTCAGTGATTCTATAAAGCTGCTTTGTTGACGACAGCTGTAAAAAGTGCTTTTGAAATGAAAATAACTTGACTGAAATGCTTAAAATAAAATCTAATAAAGGCAGAATTTAATGAAACTGAAATCAATGACACCACAGAAGTGTGAGACTGTTTTTCAGGGAGTAAAGGTCTTTGCATTGTTTTAAAACTACTTTAATTGCAAAAAAAGTAGGGACAGCGGTGGCCTAGTTTTTAGGGATCTGGCATCAGGATCAGACGGTCATGGGTTCAAATCCCAGACCAGTAGGTTGCCCTGAGGTACCCTTGAGCAAGGTACAGTCCCTGTCACTGCTCCCCGGGCGCCTTCAATAGCTGCCCCCTGCTGAACGTGTGTGAGTGTATTGGTAAAATGCAGTGGTGTAATTTCGTTGTGTTTCACTGTGTGCTGTGCTGTGTACGCACAATGACAAAAAATAGTCACTTTCACTTTTCTTCACTTTCAGAAAAGTAAAAAAAAAAAAAAAAAGATTGAGTTTGATATGGACATTTTTTTTTTATCTTAAAAGAGCACTCATACTACAGAAATGACTCAAATACGAGGGGAGATTCTTTTGACCCACTGCACACACACATAGAGACAGCATGGCCAGCAAGCACAACACCTCTAATCCTCCCCACACACACATCCCTTTCTCTGTCACACACACAGATGATGTCATATCCTACCCATCCAGATCAACAGAGCAGAGATGCTATTGTGGGAAGAGCCAACGGCAGGAAATCCAATACTTCACACTCCGCAACACACACCTAACACACACACTTACACACCTACACAAATATAACACACAGGTGTCATATGGTAAACGTTCTTCATCTAAGACAACAGAAACTTGCCATCAATTTGTATGCATGTGTGTGTGTGTTTGTGTGAGAATGTGTGCGACTCCCCCCCCACCCCGCAGTAGTGTAACACTCCCCTGATTACCATTGTGTCCAAATTATCACAAAATCGCCTAAAATGTGTGAGTCCAGTGGCCTCCCTGAGTTTATCTTCCTACCACATTAAAAGGGTCTGTGGTTGCATTTTAACAACTGCCTCATTTAAGGTGGATTGAATTTTTTTTTACCACCTCCAAGCGTTTTCTGTGATCTCCGACACTGTATTTATCCCCGTTATCTAGAACCATGGAGTAAAGCAGGGCCAAAATTTGGTCTTCTGAGTAGCTGCTATTGTTTCCAGCTATGTACTTTTGCCAGGAAAGTAATGTAAAGTAAAAGTTATTGATAAAGCACTTTAAAAAACTACTTTTGTTGACCAAAATGCTTTACAAATAAGCAAATAAACAACAAATCACAAATCACCCTGACAAAAGTTAACACACTGAGGGAGTAAATGTAAAGCGGAGTCGAAAGCTAGTGAATAAAAAGTTAGTTTCGAGTGTTGATTCGAAAGCGGACACTGAAGCTGAATGTCCTGATCTGGACATGGCTCCACAATCAACCAAGATAAGGCCCAATCAACCTGCACTATAGGAACCCAGACATCAAACCTAGAATGTCCTCAGGGTGGATTTGGGGACAAATTTGGGGAAAATTTCATTCTTGGCTGAACTGCCACTTTAATCTACAAATTCAGAGACCTGAAAGAGTCCCGGCTACAAGACACCCCCCCCTTAAACTGCACAAAAGGAGATACACCCCCCAAACACACACACACACACAATCCCCACCCATCAGCATTTCCCAAGCATCGCTGGGGTCACCATGACAACTCACTGCTTAACAAAGCATTTCTCTTAGCTATTCTCTACTTCACAGTGTGTGTGTGTGTGTGTGTGTGTGTGTGTGTGTGTGTGTGTGTGCATGTGCAAGTGTGTGAGTAAGAGAGAGAGAGGGATGGGGGCTGGGGATAGATTGGTGGGGGAGTGAGAAACTTACAGAGAGAAAGAAAAGGAGAGTGAGAGAAGAGTGATTGCTGGATGAAATGACACCAAGAGAAAGAGAACATGGAGAGTGAACCTGAGGTGACTCTGGAGGGAGGTAATGGGGGGAATAGAGGAGTGAAAAACAGAAAGAAAGCTGCGTTCTCACATTCCAACAAGGGCTTTGACTAATGACCCCCAGAGGATAAAAGAGAGAGAGTGAAAGTTAGAAAAAGTAAGAAAAAGAAGAGAGAGAGCAACAGACACAGAGAGAACACAGAAAGAGAATGAGAGAGCAAGACAGAGACAGAGAAAGGGAGAGAAAGAATAAGGAGCGAGAGAGACAGAGAGAGAGAAAGAGAGGGGGAAACAGAGACAGAGAGAGCGAGAGAAAGAGAGACAGAAAGAAAGATAAAGTCAGTGATTAGTGAATATATACTCGTATATAAAGTAAGTGATTAGAATATATAGGCTTGTATATAAATTAAGTGATGTGTATACACACTTGTGTATAAAGTCCTTGATAAGTGTTTATATACTTGCGTATAAAGTCAGTGATTAGTGTATATAGGCTTGTATATAAATTAAGTGATTAGTGTATACACACTTGTGTATAAAGTCAGTGATTAGTGTATATAGGCTTGTATATAAATTAAGTGATTAGTGTATACACACTTGTGTATAAAGTCCGTGATTAGTGTATATAGGCTTGTATATAAATTAAGTGATTAGTGTATGCACACTTGTGCATAAAGTCCGTGATTAGTGTATATAGGCTTGTATATAAATTAAGTGATGTGTATACACACTTGTGTATAAAGTCCGTGATAAGTGTTTATATACTTGCGTATAAAGTCAGTGATTAGTGTATGCAAACTCATATATAAAGTCAGTGATCAATGTATATATACTTGTAAATAAAGTCATTGATAAATGACATATAAACTCCCATAAAAGGTCAGTGATTAGTGTATATATTCTCATATATATAGTAAGTGCTTAGTGTATATAAACTTGTGTTTAAAGTCAGGGTTTAATGTATATAATGTTGTATATGAAGTCAGGTGATTAGTGTATGAGAGGTTGTCTGATGATTGAGAGGTTGAAGATCTAGAAAAGAGAAGAAAAGCTCATAAAAGTTTAAAAAGTTTAAATCCTTGCGTGAAAACTGACCCTCTGTTTCGAGGAGCCTCACCGAGCCCCTGGCAGATTATATTACAGTGGGGGCGCACTAAAACTTCTCTATTTGTCCCTCTCTCTCTCTCTCTCTCTCTCTGTACATGCGTGTCTCCCTATGTCTTGTCGTCTATAAGATATTTATTTATTATTTACTATTATTATTATTTTATATAATTATTATTATTATTATTATTGACTCCCTGTGTATGTGGTTATCTTTCCTGTCCTTATATTCTTTATTTCTTTGTTAACTGCCCTGTAAATATGTGTATGTATATATAGCTATATATGGCTATATATGGATGTCTTTCCTTGTTTTCTATATATTTTATATTCTTTCTTTTTTTCTTGTTTTTTCTAGTTAAAGAGCCCTGTAACACCCGAATCTCTAATTCGTCGGATAATAAAGGATTATTCTATTCTATTCTATTCTTAAAATACTTAGTAAAAAAGGTCAAACTGCCTTGACAACCTTGCAGGGATCAATAAATGAAGTGTTTTCTAAAAACACATACGTGTAAAATAGCACAGGTGCACCAATCAGACACCCAAGCCACACTAATGCACCGGTTCATGGCTTTTTTTCATGCCTTTTCACTCTGAAACACAGATGATAAAGGTCTAAAACTAAAAAGCCTAAGAACTCAAGTTCATTTTAAATCATCCAGAAATGCTGGATGAATGAATTCCAGACAATTCATCAACAGCTTTATGCAGCATGTCATTGAGCACTACTAAAGACCAACAGTGTGTGTGTGTGTGTGTGTGTGTGTGTGTGTGTGTGTGTGTGTGTGTGTACGGCTGCTAATTCCAAACAAATCCCGTCTGAACATACAGGTCATGCCTCTTCCATCCCAAGCGATTGCTAAAATAATGGCAAGCATGGAAAAGCTGGACGCCCACATTAACAGCAAGAACACCATGAAAATTTAAACATCTAATTATGGAGACAACCTTCTGTGTCCAACAGCCAAGAAATCACCCACCGGATCCAAAAAAAAGGATTCATGTAAAAAAAAAAAAAAAAAAAAAAAAAAAAAACAGTAGCCAATGTCTATAAAGAGAATAATGGAGTCTTTCTCTAAGCCAGTGAAGGAGACAATTTAGGGGTCAGAGGTCAAAATGCATCCAATTCACCGAAAATATGGCTTTGGCTGTCTAATGGATACATCCTTAATGTATCATTCACACTTTCTGACTCCATTTTGTCTAGAACCTATACTCTAAGGTGAAGAAGGTCCATCCCTTCTTTCCTCCCTTTGAAATGCAGATACTTGGGCAAGAGTAAAAGCCTAGAAGACTGATTCAACTACTTTACTCAGCATGATTGAAAAAGTACAGGAAGGTACTCAGAGTTGAAAAGTCTTGAGCCTCTCACTTTTTTATATTTTATATATTATTTAAACTTAGCATTGTTTTATTTGTTAATCCACACAGTGACAGATGTATACATTTCAAATAGAACATCCAACTTAAATCATGAAGTGCCTGGAACCCTTTAATCTAGAACCTTGTATCTTTAGTTTTATTGACTCAATATGATAAAGAAAGACAGTCCGAGAGGCAAGAAAACAGGATTTTTACACAGAGAAGGTGATTCCCAGCAAAATATAAAGAAACAAGGGGGAATATAGAAAATATATATATATATATATATATATATATATATATTCCAACGTTGAAACAGTTTGACGTTGTGGACCAAAGCCCTCCAGGTATAGGTCTGAACAGGTTCTCAAGCCACACAAACACACACAGACACACACACTAATCTCGATTTTCAGTGCTAATTACTTTCCAGTGTCAGTAATTAAAGCCTATTACTGAGTCATTACTTTCTAATCCCTTTAATAAATCCCTGTATGAGTGTCACACACTTTTAATCCACATTAATCCATAAATCACATGTGTTCACTGTGGTTTTCTGCCCTCAGGCACAGAGCGGATGTTACTTAAAGAATTCCACTGGGTGCGTGCATGGTTCTGTCCAGCAGGTTCTGTAGTTCAGTGCTTTTTTGTGTGTGTTTTCTTGTCTTTACTGTTGTTCTGTAAGACGGATACAGCTGTGAAAGACCAGCAAGACTGAAAAAAGGTTTACAGGACGGTAGTGAGACCAACTATGTTATAGGGGTTGGATGCTAAGATTTGCTTGGGGCGGGAGGAAGATGGACAGGATTAAGAACAATTAAACAATTAAGTGCCCGAAGAGCAGTGATGGGGATGGTGCTTTGCTCGAGGGTATTTCAGGGAAACTGACTGGTCTGGTCCCGGGCCCAGTTCCTAAACATTAGGCCACTGCTGCGCCATAATGTTTGTGTCTTTCTCAAAATTGTTGGGTTTACACAACTGCATATGGGGAGTGGGATGTTGAGGATGGAGCTGCAAGGCAAGACAAGAAGAGAAAAGACAAAGAGGAGGTTTATAGATGTGGAGAGGACATGCAGGCAGAAGAAAGAGGAAGATGCAGAGGACAGCAAGACATGGAGACAGGAAATCCACTCTGGAATCACTTCACAGGAGCAGCTGGAAGTAGATGATGATTTGATTTGAAGGTTTAAATATTTTGAAATATATATTACTTATTTGGGATAAATGTTAAATGGGTTTAATGTTCCTCTCTGTGGTCAGTTAGACTGGAGGTAATTACAAAACCGGAAACACAGGAACAGAACACACACAGGCGCGCGCACACACACACACACACACACACACACACACATCAAATCACTGCCAAATTATTGCATCATCATCAAACTGATACTTAATAAAGAAATGAAGGACACTTAACCCCCACTCATGCTCTCAATTCAGTTTAAATTTCTTAATTGCCATGTCCTTCCCTCCCTCCCTCCCTCCCTCCTTCCTTCTCTGCCCCCCCCCCCCTCTCTCTCTCTATTATGTTAAAAGCATCATCAAACTGAGGGTAAAAAATGAAGACATTCTCTTCTAGCCTTTGTCTCAATTTCACCCCCTCAGACCCTCTCACACACACACACACACACACACACTCCCCCAGCAGGTGTGAGACGGGTATTGTTTCCTGCTCTCTGATTGGCCAGTAGAGGAGGCCCAGCTGTTGCTCCAAACAGCGCCTTTACCCAGAGCCCAGCATCCAAATCGACCTGTCCTCAATATCTTTATCTGTCTGTCTCTCTTTCTTTTACCCTCCCCCATTTTCTCTCAGTCTTTCTTTCCATCTCTCTCTCTCTCCCTTACTTTCTCCTCTTTCTCTCCGCCTCTCTATTTCCTTCTCCTTTTCTCTAATAATAGTAATAATAATGACAATATAATAAGCCATATGTATTATTTTTATATATATATATATATATATATATATATATAAATAAATAACATGCACACACACACACGCACACACACACACACACACACACACACACACACACACACACACACACACTGTGTATGAGTACAGGGACCCTTTCATCCTCCTTGTGGCCGTAAAGTGACTTCCAGCCATAAAAACTAAGTCTCTGCCATTGTGTGCAGCTGCTAATGAACCACAGCACTAAGGGCTACTGACCAGTCTGATCTCAGTCCAGCAGGTCTGGGGCCCCTCTGTGACCTCCCCCTCCCCCATCTCCCTCTCCATATCCCCCCATCCAAGAGATCTGAAATAAAGGCCGAGCTGCTCTCAGGTCAGGAACGACTCAGCAGGAGCCCATTACTCTGAGTCTCTGTGTGAAAGCCGCCCACCCGACTTTGCATCACAATCGAATCTACTTAAAGCGACAGTTCGGTTAAAATGCATTGACCCCGCCCTATTTGCACCCCCTCTGCACCCTCCTTCAAACCCCCATCACTGCAAACGCAGTCGATCCGCCTGGACGGGCTTGGTGTCTGCAGTTTCCTTCTTGAGCTTTAGGTTTAGACTTGCAGGCCTGAAAGTGGAGGTGTTCAGTAAATCACTTGTTCACGCTGTTTCTGACCCTCTAACACGCACTGTTAACTAGAACCGGGGACTAGGGCATAAACATACTGACAGACAGCCTGGAGCCTGATTTCAGTCTGGACTTTAGTCCAGGTTGTCTTATAATGGAGTGGATTTGGTTCAGATTTCTATCCAGTGGTGCTGAATGAAAATAACATCCCAGATATGTGCATTTTATGTCCCCCAGTGAAACTCCACTTGTCTCCGAGTGTCTCTTTGGGACAATGGTTATGGTAAAACAATCCATCTGAACTAAATCACCATAACGGGTTTAATTTTAGTCCAAAATCTCCACCAGACTAAAACGTTCCAGGTGTTAGGCAGCATCTTCACCACCGTTTTCAGACGTCTGGTTCCCTTCGCCATCACTTTGACAAACCGTCTCCACAACTTCGTCCCATTTATTTCTCATCAATAAAAGGAAGGCTGTAATAAAGGAGTGCAGATATGGACACCCCATCATACGAGAGTCTTAGAGCTCATTTTTATACATGGTTTAATCCTGGTTTTCGTCTGAAGTGCATCATCAGTAGAGATTTCCTAAAGAAACCCTTTTGCTGCTCAATGATATGGGACAGATGTTTAAATTCCAGTATTTCAAACTGATATGCTGACAGGCCATGGATTACATTCTGTCTCAGGTGTGAAAGAGAACAGTAAGATGGACGATCTGTGATGACAGAAACAACTATTTATCAGGATCAGCAGAAACGCACATGAAAAATATTGAATTTCGAGCCTTCTGATCGCACATTGGTGCAGCCTTGGATTATGAACCTGTCACTAATCTGGAGCAGGGAGTGAGTTTCTGTATAGATTGGACTGAATCACATCCCTCACTCAACAGACACAGCCAATCAGGAACCTTCCACAACTTTTAGGGTTAGGAATTGGAAGCTTAAATCAATCCGCCTGGTGTCAACTGCAGGCCTGAATGTAGAGATGATCAGCAAAACACTTTTGCATGCTGTTCCTGACACATAGTGACCATAGTAAACACAGTTCAGGCCTGAACCCTGAATTTTTATTCTGCACTTTAATCCAGAGTGTGCAATAACAGCCTCAGCAGGTCAGATACTCTGGGGGAAAATTTATTTTGAGCAACATAAATCCAAACTATCGCTTTAAGCTCCAAAATATACAGGTTATGAAATGCAGAGTGGTACTTAGAATACCACTACATTAAAATAATGTTACAATAATATTACAATTTGTGTTGAATTGCTCGGAAGGTCAAAGAAGAAGCGTAACTTCAAAAAGGCATGACTAACGACGCTTAATAACTATATTAAAAAGGACAAATTTCTCCACACACAAACACATTCCTGATCTTTTTTCAGTTTGAAATATTCAGTGCTGTTTATTAGGTCACTTTAAATGATTCAAGAGAAACTCCAAACGCCACACAATTTCCTGAACTTGCTTCCAAAATTCAGTGTAAAAGGAACGTGTTTCACACCAAACAGTTTTTCATTGACATAAAGGTCTCAGTTTCTTTGAAATGATGACATCAAAATGCTCCACAAACGCAAAATAAAAGGCAGTAAATCAGTTAGAGCCTGCGTGGCTTTACAGCAAGCAGAACAAACACACGGAAAAACACAGGATAAAGATTTTACTCCCACTGGAGCATTTCTACTTACTATTGATCCATTCAGCATAAAAAAAGGGTGTAAACTTTCATTTCATTCACTTTACACACTCTCACACACACACACACAAACCACACATACAGACAGACAGACAGACAGACAGACAGACAGACAGACAGACAGCCATAATCCTTCCATTCATGGAGTCTGTCAGTTTCTTGATCTGTTGATGATCAACTTTTTGTGAGGGCCCACAAGTTCTCAACAGGCCTTTACTGGCGAGACATGCAGTGGAGCACTTCTAAGCATGTGATCCTGCATAAAAATCTTGAAAATCTTCTTGAAAAGATGCAGACCCTTTCCTGAACCATTGCTTGAAGAAAGTGTCTTCTAAAAACTGGAAGTATGTTCGGGAGTTGATTTGGAGTCCATCTTCAACCGAGAAAGGTCCAACTAGCTCATTTTGAATAATACCAGCCCATGTCAGCACTTTCACCTCCACCTTGCTGGTGACTGAGTGGAGCTGTGTGCCCGTTTCTGATCCAACCTTGGGCCCATCCATCTGGTCCGTCAAGAGTCACTGTCATCTCATCAGTCCATAGAACCTTTCAAAAATCTGTCTGGAGTTTCTTGGCCCAGTCAACTGATGTGTCATGCTCAGTGGTGGTGGAGTTTCAGCCTTCCTTACTTTGGCCATGTCTCAGAGCACCTTGTACTTCTGGACACTCCAAGTAGGTTCAGTTCTGGAATATGACAGCAATGGAGGATCATGGGTTCCTGGTAGCTTCACATTTGATTCTTCTCAAATCTTGGGTAGTTAATTTACATACTTTTTCTCAACACATTTCTTGCGACCCTGTTGATTATTTGCAACAAACTGTTTGGTGGTTCTGTGATCACGCCCCAAATCTTTGCATTGCAAAAGCAATTTCAAGAGTGCTGCATCCATCTGAAAGACTTTTTACAATTTTTGGCCTTTCAGAGTCAGTTCTGTCCTTGTTTTTGCACATTTTGCACGAGGAAAAGAAGCTGCCTAATAATTCTGCACACCTTGATATAGAGTGTTGATCTTCTTAGACCACACCGGAGTGAAGATTTATTACACAAATACACATCACCTCGTCTGCTTAAATCCAATCAACATTCAAGATTATACAGCTTGGAGTTGGAACATATACGTAAAAATTATGTATTCAAATTCTAGAATTCTAATCTTTTTAGGTGAGTCTGGTACAGTGTGCTGAAATTTTGGCAAAACAAATTGAGTTCTAAATATATATAGGTGATTTTTTAATTCACACTAAATAACTAAACATAACATTTCCTTCTCAATTATTTACATAATTTAAACTATCAAAAATAATATAATTAGTATTAAATCTTTATATATCCAACATCAGATGGACAAACAGACATTTCCAACACAACTACTCATCATAGACACACCAGCAAACCCCCAAAACCCCTCTGACCTGAGTGAAGGTGGAGATAATACAAGTGGGGGAAAAAAAAACAAAAAAAAAACAGAAAGAGGTGGAAAAGGAGGGCATCTGTCTCGAACTGAGCACGATCAGCAGTGAGTCACTGGCTCTTATAATGAACAAATAATAAACAAAAATAAAGTGAAATCAAAAGTGAAAAGCTATTTGTTATAATGAACACACTACAGATTACAGTGAACCACAACGAAATGCATCCTCTGGGAAGGGGCCGCCATATCCAGCACCCAGGGAACAGTGACGGGGAAGGTACTTTGTGCAAGGGAACCTTAGGGCCTCAAATATGACCACACACACACCAACACACAGTGTGGAGGACCATGAGGAAAACAGTGTCCACATGTGTGTCAATCCTAGGCCTGTCCAATAGAAGATGACCTAGTGCTCACTGTTGCTTACTTTGTTTCTACTTTATCACCATATTTCTCTGAAGCAGAACCTTGTTGGCAGGACTTCAGAAGTTGAAGGAAAGCTGGTTTAAATGCCTGTTCAAAATAACTTAATCTCTGCAACAGATGCAGCAGTCAAACACTGTTCCTCGGTCCTGGAGCACTCCTGTCCACACCTGACTCAGCAAACAATGAGCCTCACATGACATGAATGAGGGGCATAAAAACAGGACACTCTAAAATGCGACCAAGGTTGGACCTTTGCATTATATATTGTTAAAATTATAAATAAATAAACTGCTAGACCAGGATGTTTGCTAGGTAAGGACCGCTAGTAGAATTTTTAGATCTAGCCATGCATGAGGACAAGGATTTATTGGAAACAGGATTTCTTACCTGAAACAGCGATCCTCATGGAAGCCTCCAGAGGCCGGTTGTTGTCGAGGGCACGGCTCAGCCGAATCTCTCCGGTCGTTTGGTTCAGAATGAGCAGCTTCAGCTCGTTTCCCGCCTCAAAGGTGTAGTGCAGCTGGTCTGAGGCATCCGGGTCGTGGGCCGGAATGCGCCCAATTACTCCAGTCGGGAAGCTGTTGGACCTGTCAGTCACATAGTTGTTGAAGATGATCTGGAAGTTCTGGAGAACGGGTACGTTATCATTCTTGTCGATGAGCTTGATGTGGACTGTGGCTCGGCTGACCAGTGGAGCAGACGTGGCCTGGACCACGATTATGTACTCAGAGCGTGTTTCATAGTCAAGGTCCATCAAAGCTGTGAGCTCACCGGAGAAGATGTCCAACTGGAACACCTCCGGTATGTTGCCTTCAACTATCTGGTACATGATCTGTGCATTGCTGCCTTCATCTGGGTCTGTGGCAACAATGTGGGCCACGACCAGCCCAATGGGGCTGTTCTCCTCCACATAGATATCGAACTCGTCCTTTTCAAACACCGGCGGGTTGTCATTCACATCCAGAATCGTGACCTGAATGTCTATGGAGGTTCTGAGAGCAGGTAATCCTTTGTCAACTGCAAAAGCCTGAAGGTTGTAGATCGGAGTGTTCTCACGGTCCAGACGCCTCAGCGTTCGCACAATTCCAGATGTGGACTCAATGATGAAATCGCCATCGCCGTCATCGCCTCCCTGAAAGGTGTAAAATACTCGTCCATTCAGACCTGAGTCTCGATCAGTTGCGGATACCTGGACGACACTTGTGTAGACAGGTACATCTTCCATGACCGAGCCCAGGTACCGATCCCGCAGGAATCGAGGCGAATTATCATTTACGTCATTCACCAGAATCTCCAGGTAGGTAGTATCAGATTTTTGAGGTATTCCGTTGTCACGGGCTGTGATGGCTAGCGTATATGAAACTTGGTCTTCGTAGTCCAGCTCCATCTGTGTTGTCACAGCACCCGAATCAGAGTCTATGTTAAATTGAGGAATGCTGTCATCCATAAAATATGTGATCCTGGCGTTTTCCCCAGTATCCTCATCTGTGGCACTAATCACCACGACGGTGGTGCCCACCAGACGATCCTCATTGATGTTGACGGTGTAATGTGAGCTCTGGAACACAGGCCGGTGTGTGTTAGCGTCCGTGACATTGACGTACACCTTGGCCGTATCAAATCGGGTGCCATCTGAAGCAGTGACGCTTAATACATACTGCCGCTCCAGCTTGTAGTCCAGTGGAAGTGCCAGAGTGATTAGCCCTCCACCGCTCTGGCTGGTGATGGAGAAGCGGTTCCTGGTATTTCCACTAGAGATCTGGTATGTCACAACGCTGTTTATGTCCTGGTCAACCGCGGACACCGTTACCACGCTGGTTCCGACAGCTGCATCCTCATTCAGACGCATGTAGTATGCCTTCTGCGTAAACTCAGGATTGTTGTCATTCACGTCCAAGATGGTCATGCTAATGCTAGCAGAGGATGACATAACTGGTGTTCCGTGATCCCGAGCTTCCACTCCAAAGTTGTAGAAGTCCACACTCTCCCTGTCAAGCTCAGCTGCCACTATTATCCATCCGGTGCTGTTGTTTATTGTAAACGGGAAGTTTGGTGTTGTATCTGTAAGCTTGTACTCCAGTCGAGAATTTTCACCGGAATCAGCATCGACGGCCTGGATGTGTATGATGGAGTATCCAACAGGAACATTTTCCAGCACTGTAGCTTGGAATGGGGTGCTAACAAAAATTGGAGCATTGTCATTAACATCCAGCACCTGCACAGTCACTAAACCTGAGATATTAGACAACGGTGGACGCCCGCCGTCTTGCGCCCTGATACGCAATGTGTACTCCTTGTTCATTTCGTAATCCAGCTGGCTCACAAGATCCATTTTTCCTGTTTGTGCATCTATATAGAACTGTCCTCTAGTGTTACCACTCATGATGCTGAAGTGAACAACAGCATTGCTGCCTCGGTCCTGGTCAGTAGCAGTCACCTGCAGGATCTCTGTGTTGGGCACCAGATCTTCAGGTACCTGCACAATGTAGCGCTTTTCACTAAACTGTGGTGCGTTGTCATTGTCATCTTCCACCATGATGCATACAGTTGCCGTAGCAATGCGGGGACCAGGGTCCCGACCTTGGTCGTTGGCTTCAACCAGGATCACATAGGACTCAACTGTTTCGCGGTCCACAGAGCCACGTGTCCGAATCACTCCTGACCGCGAGTCGATCTCAAACACCTCATTGGATCCGTTGTTGTTCAGGATGTGGTAGAGGATGTTGCCATTGATTGGAGCATCTCCATCCGTGGCTCGGACCGTAAGCACTTCATAGCCAATCTCCAGGTTCTCCCGCACACTCTCTTTATAGTCCTGCTGCTCAAACACTGGGTCATGATCATTGGTGTCGCTCACCGTTATGGTCAGAGTTGCCATGGCTGTGCGTCTCGGCGTTCCGTGATCGACAGCAGTCACCCGGAATACATGTGTTTCTTTTGTCTCTCTGTCCAGCTCCTCCACTGTGGACACCAGGCCACTTTCGGTGTCCACAGCAAAAAGGTTGTTTGAGCGGCTGTCGAACAGGGCTTCAATTGAATAATCCAGTCTTCCTGCCTCGCCCTCGTCCGTGTCCACTGCTCTCAGCATGAGCACGGAAGTCCCGGCTGGTTTATTCTCTGGGACAGACACCTGGTACATGGGGGGCTGAAATTGTGGGTTAGTGTTAGTGCTTCTCTTCCGTCTACTCAAGAGCCCAGACTCTGAATGCTCTGCCGCACTCCACAGCAACTTTTCCAGGTAGCTCTGCCTGAAGGGACCCTGACCCAAATGCCAGTGGACATGGACAGAAGTGCCTTTTCCCAAGCAGTGCAGATCAAACTCCAGCAGTGAGTGGTCCTGAAAACACAGTGATGAGGAGATGACCAGCTTCCCAACTGCAAAGGACAAAACCGACGTCCCAGTGACATTACAAGACAGCCTGTTAGTCCTACCACCAGGCAGCACATCCTGCAGTCGGAGAAGCCCAGTGCCCGTTTCCAGGCATCCAGGTGCTTGCAGCAAACTCACAACTTCCATGTCCAATTTGTCCATGTGCAGGCGTCTGTGGGCACAACCAGAACCCCAGATGTGCACCAGGTGCCGACCCACGACCAGGTGCCGGAGCTGGACCTCGGGCACAGAGCTGGGGCAGGCCGCCACTATGTGCAGTGGGAAAGGGTTGAAGGGCAGCGACCTGCACCTCAGCCGGTCCCCAATCAACACAGTCCCGGCTACGGCATCCACATGCAGGAAGTTCCTGGCGAATCTGGGACAGATGACCTGCTCCAGGACGCAGGACGCGGCGCTGGCAACCACCGTGCCAGCTGGTGCGTCTTCACCCAGGTGGACAACGAAGCAGCGTCCAGTGGAGAGGAGCCTGAAGCAGCAGAGCAGGGGGAGAAGCAGCTTCATGCCTTGCATTTCTACAGCTCTCTCACACACACACACACACACACACACACACACACACACACACACACACACTGTTCAAACTTTCCCTCTCCTCACGCGTCCCCGCTGGTGAGGGTCCATGCCCGGACCGCGAGCGCAGTCCGAGTGCCGAAACCTCCCCTCACAAATACACACACAAACTCCTCCTCTCACACACTCCTCTCCTCCTCTCACACACTCCTCTCCTCCGCTCACACGCACGCACGCGCTCGTGCAGCCGCTCGCGCTCAGCCTCTCATTAAAATGGCTCCGACCAGCCCGGTGCGCGCGTTCACACGGACCTGTTCCAACACGGCGCGAGAGGCGCGAGAGAGAGGAGGAGGGGCGGGGAGGAGCAGGGGGCGGGCCTTCTGCGACTCAGGGGGCGGGATTACTGAGTTAGCCCAATTAGTTAAACCCAAAGTGAGGACTGAATTTGAGCTTAATCTCCGGAAAGTGGCAGTCAGCTTTACCCACTGAAGAGAGAGAGTGTGTGTGTGTGTGTGTGTGTGTGTGTGTGTGTGTGTGTGGAGGAGTCAGATGGGTGTCAGTATGTTTCAGTGTTTTATTTTCTAAAATATCAAAAATCAAATAAATAAATAAACTGCACACAAAACAAACAAAATGTTTCTAAATAAGAAAAAGTGAAGAGTAAGAGGGAAGGAAGAAGAGAAAGCAATAAGGAGAGAGAAAGTAAGAGAGAAAGTAGGCTGAGAAGGAGGAGAGACAAGAAGAAAGATGAATGAAACGAATGGAGAGAGAGAGAGAGAGGATGGGTAATGGGTAACAAAAAGCAAATGGGAAAAAGATGGAAAAGAAGCGAATGAGGAAAAAGAATAAGGATGGAGAGAGAGAGAGAGAGAGACGTGGTAGAGAACAGAGAAAAAGAAGGAAGAGAAAAACAAAGAGGAAAGGAAAAAGAAGTGAAGAAATGGACCATCATGTGTTCCGCTGCAGAACAACAGGCAGGACACACTGGTTTTAATCACCCTGTGGGGACCCAGTTTCACTTGTTTCTTCAAAAGCCTCTTTTTTTTACCAGTGCGTGAAAAGCCCCAGTGTCTCTCTCTCTTTCTTTCACTCTACAAGGTAAAAATGTCTGAATGACTGCAGCAGGACTTCCTGTGGATCACTAGCACAGTCATGCCGGTCTTCTCCGAGGACAGTCCAGCAGCCGCACCTGCGGGCGAGTTGAAGGCGGCAGCTCTCTGTCGCGGAGTTCTGGCGCCCCCTGCTGTTCACCAAGCGGCAGTGCAGGCGGCGTGGCGCTCATGCCCTTCACAACACGTTTATGCAATTAATCCCAATTCTTTACATTTTCTTTCAAGTGATTAAGCCCTATAGCCTACTCCCCGTTTTAGTTTTATTTTGAAATGATCATGCCCTACACATCATGTTTATAAGTTGTCATGCTCTATTCTCTACACATTGAATCATTATACCTGCAGCCTAAGCCCTACATTTATATAAGCAATTCCACCTACATCCCTTCACTTTAAATCTATAGAACTATGCACCCAGCTCCCTGTATTTTACACATGCACTGTTTAATGTAGAAGTGATGTGCCCTAGAGCCAATGTTTTATTTGTGAGCAACAATTTCTGCTCCCTACTTTGTTTTATTTGTAAGTGACCATTCACCACACTCTACTCCCTATATTTTATTTACAAGCAACCCGGGAGGCATCCTTATCGTCCGCTTTATGGGTATTCTTGCCCCAGAATATCTTCATTTCTGCAGTTCCCTGATCACATTTCAAGTAAGTTACCCAAAGCTTTTATGCAGTGCACGAATGTGCACATTAATATCCTTCCAAATGCACATAATTTATTTTCTGTAAAGGAAAGAATTTCACTAAATTCACAAAAACCTTTTAGGACCTCTTAGGAACGGAGAACACTTTCAGTAAACCTGTGACAAGTTTGTACAATGTTTATGGGGTTTCTGGAGCTAGAGGGAGAAAATTATCAGACTCAGTCGTCTAAGAAAAATTTTATTAGTTTTCATTCCTTTTGGACTCCTGGGACGCATGTGAAAGTGTGAGACACCTTCTCGTACACTTTTAAAGCTCGGGCCATTTCAGGACTTGAGACATACAATTTTACAGTTTTACAATTTCAGGCATTTTACTGTTTTATTGTTGCTGGAGGCTCCAATAATACATGAACTGTAAGCTTTACAAAAACAAAAAAACAAGGGGGGGGAAAAAAAAAATAAAAATAAAATAATTCCACACAACATCCCACCCCCAAACAAAAACAACAGAGTGCAAAGCTTCAGACCACAGAGGAAAAGAGAGGGGGGGAGAGAAAAAAAATAAAGAAAAAAAAAAAAAGTGAAAGGATAGAGTTTCAGTAAATGGAGTTTCAGTAAATTGTTTTTCCGATGAATTCAACACGTCCTCAGACAAAAGGGCTACAGGACCCGTCTCTCATACCACAAAATGTTCCTCTAACCGTCTTATTATAATGAGAGAGAGAGAGAGAGAGAGAGAAGCATTTTCTCCTTTTTCACTGTTTGATTTCCACAGACAGGGACGGACAGACGACGCAGCAGTGATGGAAGAGATGACAAAAGCAGAATAAAATAAACATGAGGTGGGAGAGAAAGAAGAGAGAAGGAAGCGAGGGATGATAGTGACTCTAGGGTGTCTGCTGTTTGCGTTTGTTTAGCGCCCCGATCAGGTCGGTCCGGAGAGCCTCCTGCTTGGACTTGTCAGCCAGGGTCTGGACACTCCTGCAGATAAAAAAACAAAAAAAACAACAAGAGAATAATTGATGAGAGGAAGTGGGAGAAGGGGAGGGGAAACAAAACAAAACAACTGTAGGGTTGGTGATCCCACACACGTAAACTCAACTTTTTCTCAATTACCAGAGAAAGAGGTGAAAAACAGAATTTAACATGCAGCAGTGGTCTAGCGGTTAGGGGACTAGGCCCCATGGACCAGAAGGTCATAGGTTCAAGTCCTGGACCAGTAGGTTACCCTGTGGTTCCTTTGAAGGTACCGTCCCCATCACTGCTCCCCAGGTGCTGGATATGGCTGCCCCCTGCTGCACGGTATGTGTGGGTTAAATACAGAGGACATATTTCACTGTGGTTCATTTTGTGCTGCATCACATCGACAAATAACGACCAGTCCTACTGTTCTCTCCGTTCCATTTAGATGGGACGCTACCTTCATTACACAACCTGCTTTCCCACATTCCAATTTGAAACTTCCAGACCCTACGCCCCCTACATCCCCACGGCCCTCGCGCTGCTCCTTGTCCCGCTACCCTTGCCCTCGCCCAGATGCTCTCATACAGTTCCCCGAGTCCAGATCCCATCTCCCTACTTGTCCTCCTCCCCTTCCATGCTCCCCAAACCCATCCTCCTTCACCAAGCTCCCTTCGTCCCACTCTCCTCAAGTTTGGAAAGAAATTTTCAACCAGAAGACTTGTCTCACAGTGCAAACTTAAACGGTCAGATTTACTTTTAACCAGACTACTGCAACATCGTATCTGTACAAGCTCACTGCACCAGAAGGGGGTTTTAATCTGTTCTTAGCAAGCCGTCAAGAACCGCACAGGACTTTCAGGAGCGTTTGTGTCATGATTCTGTTGAATGGCTTGTTTCCCTTCAAATCTGCAATTCTTTAATTAAAGGCTCAGTATCTTAGTATTTATTTTGTGTTTTAACTATTTTATTTAAATTTCGTGTTTTGTTGTGCTGTAACTTACAGCCTGTGCAAGTTTAGTAACAAAGTGGGTTACTTTTAAACTACATGGGAAACACACACACACTCCCCCTTTTCACAGCAATGATGTGTTAAGCTACTTTTATAACTATTTTGTAAGTTTGACAGGCACATGCACAGAGGTTTGAGAACCTTCCATTCAGTCACACATCACTGCTGGCCCAAGATGAACACATGCATCCTCACGATCATTCCCAAACCATGCGCGCGCACACACACACCAAGCCCTATACCTCCAGCACTACTCTATGAAGATCTGGCGCTGAGTGAGAACCTGAGACAGTTCTCTCTGCAACTGCCTGTATTTCTGATTATCAGGAAGAGACTCAATTGATCTGAAAAGAAAGAGAGAAATGGAAAGTGCAAGAGAGAGTTGATAAGCACAAAAATAGATGAGAAAAAGGTTAAGAAATGCATAGAAAGGGAAAAAAACAAAAAAACAATAGTAGATAAAAAGCTCAGGATAAATGAAAAAAAGGTGAGAAGAGAAACTAACAGCAAAGCACAGAAGAAGAAAAATAAAAGTACATAAAAACAAGAGTAAATGAAACAAAAAAGAACTGGGAAACAAGCGGGAAGGAGAAGAAGAGAAGAAACTGAAGAAGTCTCTGTTAGGAAACAGCTTGAATTGATAAGAGTGCACAACATCCTTGCGAAGGGTCTTCCCTCTCAGACACAAACAAAATATGGTTAGAAATTCACAACCCCATGTATTATATACACCCTGAAGAGAAACAAAATTAATCTAATCTCCTCTATTATTCCTTCTAACTCCCCTCACAGAGCATGTGTTCCTGCCTGTCTGTAGAAGAGTGGGTTGATGATCAGACCAGTGCAATTCCTAAAAGGACTGATGTATTTAATACCAGAGGGCAAAAAATAAATGAGCACTAGAAGAAAACAAAAGAGGAAACTTATTTTTTTAATCTGATGTGCTTTATGTAGTAATAAAAACAAAAACCAAAAAAATGATTTAAAAAAAAAAAAATCAATGCTAAAGCAGTAGTGTTTTTTCTGATATCTTTGTACTAAAAGTGCACACACACAGACACTTCTCTCATACCTCAGTCCATTAACAATGTCCTTGGTCTTGCCAAAGTAGATCTCGTTTAGGGTGGAGCGAATTTTGTTCTCCATGTCCTGAAACACACACACACACACACACAGTTAGGAGTGGTAACACTGAACACTCACATTTATGTGCTAAATGACAGAATTCAATAATGTGGGTGAGATAAAATTCGCATGAGACACTGTAGCTGAACAAAGGGGTGTGGGTGTGTGTTTTTACCTCTACCAGGCGGCCGATGTTGGCAATGTGTGGGGAAGACTCGCTAACCGTTTCATCTTTCTCCATCTGGGTAAGAGAGATTTTTAATGGTTGTAAAGTCACAACCATGAAGACATAATTGAGTTGAATTTAAGTGTTTTTATTATAAAACCCCCACAAGTGTGATGTATAAGCAGCAGAGATTCACCAATGAACACAAAATTCTGAGGGCTGAAGGCTTTTTAAAGCTACACATCTCCTGAAAAGCTGCAGCAGAGAGATGAAGTGTAGTGTTATGAACCCATATTTAGGTCGAACAGAGCACTGAGGTTTCATGTTGAATTTCATGATGAGGTGTGAAGCATGAGGATGGAAAACTGCTGCGCATTTTTTAACACTGAGGTGTTATCATAACATGCTACCCATCACCCACCATCACTGAATAAATAACAAATAAAATACCTTTCTTTCTGTGCTACCTGGCCGTTATAGTAACCTGCACATGTGCATTACCTGGTCGCAATGGTTACCCACACTTTTAACTACTTAGTTGCTCAAATAACCAACATGTTTGCCTCACCTGGTTGCTATGGTTATCCCACGCGCTGAGATACTTCACTGTTCAAATAACTGCCGTGTGTGAGCTACCTGGCTGTGTGCCTTGTCTGGTTGTAGTAACACGAATCTCTTCAATACCCAGCCATTAGAACTACCATGCAGGTATTACCCTGTTGCTATGGTAACCCGCTGCTTGCTTGTTATAATAATGTGAATCGCTACCTTACCGAACCGTTTTGACTACCTGCGCATGTGCATTATCTAGTTGATGCGGTTTCCTGTGTTTCTAAGCTTCTAAAATTTATGTAAAATGCATGTGTGACATGCCTGATTGTCATAGCATCATAAATCTGACCACTATGACTGCTTGCATTGCCTGAGTGTTTTGCTTACCTGTCTGGTGAGGCTTCCACCAAGGTTCATAGTTCCGGAGCCAGTTTTGGTCGTCTGGAGCCACAGCATCACAGTGGATGTGAGCTTATAGTGAGCCGTGCGGCCACTGGACTTTTCCTGAGTTTGTGTGAGTGTGAGTGAGGAAGAGAAAGAAATAATTGATAGATTAATGAAAAGATAAACAGGACTGAAACTTCAACTTCCTGGCATGCCAAGCTCTCACCTGCACCTCCACCACATGGATGGAATCCCAGCAACCTTTGATTTTTTTGGAGCCGTCTCCGGCCTTCTTGATGAGGATGACTCCAGCGAAACCATGATCCAGATCCCACAGGTACACGGATGACACTCCACCCTCAAAATACCTGCGACACACATGTGAGCACCATTTTTTACCCTTAAAAAAAAAAAAAGCAGATATACTCCTAAAGATGCAGCCAATTTTAAGTGATTTCCAAATAAAGGGAAAAAACGATGGGATTTTTTTCACAAAACTGACTGAGAGCAGATATGGCTGGGTTTATTGAACTCTCTTCCAAAAGCAGGAATTTGATCGGTTGATTTTTTTTTTTTTTATCTGCTTAACTTATGTTGGTAAAAAACAAATGCTGATAATAAAAAAAAACAAAAAAAAAAAACACAAACAACCCCTCAAAATTATTGATAGACTGATTTTTGGTCAATACTCACAGGTCCCTGTACTGGTCAAAGGCATTGTTGGCTTCAACTTCCAGCTTCCTCAGGCGAGCCGAGGGCATTGCGCCATCATCAATGGGGGGCTCGTACTTATTACTCCAGGGAGATCTTAAAAAAAAAAAAAAACAACAACAAAAAAAAAAAAAGGCAGTAATAATAAGCAAATAAATAAATATGGTTTATTTAGGACACCCATTGGTGTCAAAGTGGGAGGTATAGATTGTTTGACTGGGACATGACATTAAGGAGAAACAATGGTGAAAATCCTAAAAGAGAAAGTCAGTAGTTTCACAAAATTTGTTGTTTTTGTTCAGCACATCTGTTCAGGTAATTTAGCTTTGCTATGATTTCTGAAAGTTTTGAATTTGATTTGAAGCAGGGCCATCAAATTCCAGTTAGATCTGGGAGAGGCCACTGAATGTGGTGAGGGCCTAAAACAGTGGCTTGGATTAGTTTTTTTTGTGAAAAAAGCTCTGGGGGCTACTTGGGGGCTTTTGAGTGAAAAGTGAAGTTTAGGTTCTGACCTGTAGGAGTCGCCATCACGGTTATAGTCACACAGCAGGTAGTCTTTCCCTACCACCTTGTCCCTGGCGATCTTCAGAGGCTGATCCACAGAGGACAGCAGGTCCTCACACAGACTGGGCACCTATATACACACAGTCAATTACCGTTACAAACACAGTCAGTCACACTCAATCAGAGCCAATCAGTCACAGTCAGAGTCACTCAGTAGCAGTCAGTCACTGTTGGAAATGTGTCAGTATCTCAAAAGACCAAGGAGTGGCTCCAAGAAATTGAATAAAACTCCAAAATGAACAGAAACACTATTTATCAACTACCAAGAAACCAAAAATCCTTAAATAACTACATGTCTCCATGACTCACAACCAGGCAAACCTGCACTCTATCTGATTAAATAAAAAAAAAACAAAAAAAAAAAACAACCCTTTGTAACAACAATTAAGAATGTCTTGCTTTTAAGCAGTTAGTCTCTTCTGAGCTGATTTTCCAGATATCTGTTGAGTAAATAGATGTTTACTCCACAAATAAATACATTTTTCTCAGATGGCTAAAACATTTGGAGAGATCTCTATCACAGCTGAGTGTGAAAAAGAAGTAAACCATAATAAATGCTCACTGATAAGATAACTGGAACAAAAGAAAACGTAACCCAACAGAAAGGGCTTGGAGACAAATGTTTTTGTTGGTATCGGAACATGGCTGTGTGTAAACTGTCCCGACATAGTGCAGGAACACTACAAACTAATTTTACCAACTTAAGCACTTCCACATTTTCTTTAGTACAGACCTCCATCTGCTCTGTGTGAAGAAACAACTAAATGTTCCACAATAGAGAGGGACTCAATAATGATACCATCTGTGCAGATACCCAAACAGAACCAGAACAAAACCCACACGCTAGACTCTCACTAAAATACTCTTCTTAGTCCTATTCACAACCATTTAGGCCTTTCAGATTATTAAAAGGCTCTTTATCACTTTTATTAATTAGGACAATGCTGTAAAAGCTTCAACTCAGGTAAGCAAAACAAAACAGTTCATGTACATTTTTGCCCTATTAGGAAAGAAACTTCATGATAAATATTTCAGCTGTATCAGTCTCAAAGAGAAACCTGGTTGGGTTCTCTGTCCCACGCACACACAGACACACACACCTCCCTGTGAAATCTCCACAGTGCACTGGTTTCCTGTTTCAGAGCCCAGTTTGTTTTATCGGTTGGTGAATCTGTCACACTGTAAATCTCAGGCTCTGCACACACAGCAAACAAATCGAGTCACAGAGTGCAGTAAAGTGATTTTGTGACTTCATTCGTATGATCACATAAAAGGGACTTTATTCATATGATTTCAAGCATCTAAAGTTGTCATGTTTCATTTCCTGTGGTTCCTCAAATAAACAGATTGAGATTCTAACACTGGCACTGGGGGCCTAGTGATTATGGATCGGAAGGTCATGGGTTTGAAACCCAGACCAGGTGGCTGTCCTGAGGTTCTCCATCACTGCTCCCCAGGCACTTTAAATAGCTGCCCCCTGCTGCACAGTTTGTGTGGGTGAAAAGCAGAGGTTGAATTTTGTAGTGTCGCACTGTGTGCTGTGCCGTGTTTCACAATTAAAAAAAGAAAAAAAAAGTCACTTTCACCGAAATGTGGAAATGAGCTGTGGGCTGATTGGGTGTCCTGCGTGCTTCATTCCAAAAGCAGCACTGGATAATCGCTTTGACCGTATCAAGAGTGGCTGGGGGGACAACGTGTTCCAGGTGCATGTGTATGAGAGAGAATGAGAGACAGAGGAGCAGTAAGAGAAGGAGACAGAGAAAGACAAAGAAAAGAGAGAGTTAGAGGTAGACAAGATGAGAGAAAGAGGGGAGAAAAAGAGAACTCCGGGGCTACATCTGCTCCTGGAGAGTGAGTGACAGCTATGCTAATGGGTGCTAACAACGCAAAGAGAGAGACGGAAAGAGAGAGCAAGAGAGGGGAAGGGAGGGAGTGTGCGAGTTTGATCAGAGTTTAATCTGCAGTGATTCAGTAATGACAGAACAGCAGGTGTTTCAGCATTCATCTGTGACTGTGTGATCACCACTACATTCTGATTTAACTGGAAATGTGTGTGTGTGTGTGTGTATATATATATATATATATATATATAAAAACAAATCCTCATCCATGTTCCTAAATTTCAGTGAAGATGGCGAGACATGAACTGAGCGGTTTGGGTTGTTTTGGTTCGAATGTCTGAGTCTAAACAACACACATGAAAGTGAAAGGAACCAGACGGCTGCCTTTAAAATCTCCCTCACATTAAGGTATCAGAGTTTCTGGGAGAGTAACCCTTCATACTTCAAACATACAGAAAATCATGCTTAATTAAAACCACATTTGTGCTCATCCCATGTGACACAAACACATACTGACCAGGTCAATGAGGTCACTGAGATTCTTCTCAATTTGCTGCGGAGGCAGACGCCTCATCAGGTCCAGAGCACAGTCTAACTGTTGATCGTTCTGTAGAGTCAGGGAGAGAGGAAGAGAGACGTATTATGACAAAATCATCTGAAAAGTGTTTATATATATATTTGTGCATATATAAATGTATATATATTTAACAGTTCACAGTAACAGCGAGTGTGGAAGAGCATGAAGAAGAGATTCCAGGCAGGTTGGAATGGTTGGAGAAAAAGTGGCAGGAGTGATCTGTAACCAGATCAACCAGACAGTAACCAGCACGAATGAGAGGGACAGTTTACAGGATGGATGAGAGACCAGCTATATTATTCGGGTTTGAGACAGTGGCTCTGATGATAAGACAGGCAGCAGAGCTGGAGGTGTCAGAGTTAAATATGCTGAGATTTGTGTTGGGAGAGACAAGGATGGACAGCATGACCTCTCTCACAACTTCCTCTTTGCCTTTCCTCTTCTCCTTTTACCTGGCAGCTCCATTCTCAACATCTTTCTTGTCTCTCCTCTGCACATATACAAACCAACACAGTCTTGCTACTCTCTGTCCCTCTAATATACTTCCTAATATAAGTTCCTAATTCTGTCCATGCTTGTCCTTTCCAAAGCAAACCTATACATATTTAACTCCGACACCTCCAACTCCACTGCATGTCTTTTCTTCAACACCACTGTCTCCAACATATAACACAGCTGGTCTCACTAGCATCCTGTAAACCTTCCCTCACTGATATTTGCTGGCACCCATCTGTCACAGACCACTCCCGCCATATAAGCTATGGCCCCAAGGGAATGTGGAAGCATGAGAACATGGACTGCAGATACAGGAAGTGGTGAATTAAAACTGCCCGACAGGCCAAAAGGTTCTTCTTCAGAGAGAAGCAGAGATACCAAAAGAACCCAGTTTATCGGGGTCTGATTTCCATAAATACACACAGGCGCATGCTTCCTTGCAAAGCATCGACCCACAACCAAATGATCCTTGGCCATCACTTTAATTTTGTGATTAGACTGAACTTGCCATCGTTTTCCACAAAAACCATCGCTTCAGTGACTTGGGTAAATATACACGGTCATTTTACAGGTTTTTGTTAATGTAAACAGGCAAAAATGAGTAAAGCTCCTCTATGGAGAACCAATAAAAAAAAAAAGTGCTTGTTCAAAATTTACGTGTACATTTAAATTTTCCCTCTGTTTAAAATACAAACTTGACTATAATACAAATACACAGTATTAAAAATCATTAAAATGTTTGAATTGAAAGCCCTCCCACTGTGTTTATATCAGACCTGTAGAAAACACAAACTGTGATTAAAACATCTCCTCATAATGACCCACCTTTATGTCATAATGTCATCATGATTATTGGGAGCGCAGTGGATCAGCAACCGAAAATCAGGAGTGGTACCGTTTTTTTTTCTTTTTTTTTTTTTTAAAGAAAAAGAATAGAAAGGGACGCACTGTCCGTCTTAACGAAAAATGCAGGAAATTTCACACACAAAGCAACAAGGCCTCACACAACATGTCCACACAGTCACCTGACCTCAGGAATGAAGGAGAACGTGCGTGTGTGTGTGTGTGTGTGTGTGTGTATAAAGGTGTCCATAAATATAACATTTCTGTTCACTATAAGTGTTACAGTGCTTCAATGTAGGGAACAGTGATTAGGGGACCATTGTCATCCCCTATAATAGTGTTCAAATGGAGGGAAAAGCGCTTAGAACAAAACACAGATTTAAGGTTGTAAATCTCTTCTGTATGAGTGATCGATTCTGCAGATATTTCCTTGAGTAATGTTTGTGGAATCTATGTAGGAAATTCATACCATTTCATGTCCTCAAATTAGTAATTCTATGGATCTCGTCAAGTTCTGGAGACCTTCAGAAAATGTGTAAAATGCATCCAGATGATAGCACCCACCAAAAAACTGTCTAAGTAAATGCCAAAACTCACCTCCATTGCTTTGAAGTAACAGGCAATCATCTATGGTGGGGCAAAAAAATGCTGACACAAAATGTATCTGGTTAAACCAGCTTAAAAAGTCCAACAGGGACGATTTCCCTGTTTATAGTTTGCAGTCATGGGAATAATTAATAATAATTGCCTGTGGATAGATTTAAAGCTTGGAAAAGTGAATTTCCCCTCCATTCAAAACAAAAAGATTTAAATATGTGATCAACAGAAGAAAAAACAAAGATATGTGGACAGAATTCTTGGATCTCGATCCAGCACCTGTCGCAGTATATCAGTCCCTTAAAAAGCAAAGTCCCTTCCAGCGCTCCACTTTGGAGACGACAGCATATATCTTGCAGAGTTCAAAGGAGGACAGACAGCTATGTATGTTTTCAGGGTGGACAGCTAAATGATGCTACCACTAGGAAGACAATAGGTAAGAAACCCTTTGGTGTCAAAGTAAAGAAGAGTGATAATAAGGTAACCACCTCTTCTTTGGAAAATCAGCCGTTAAATATTCAGTTAAAATGAATCTTCCCTTTAAGTAAAGAACGTATTATTTATTTCTTGTTAAAACACTGTAACCAGAACTTGCTGTGTCCCAAACTGCACACTACGCACTAAATAGTGTGTAAAAATGGCACACAACTTTTGGACACACACTCAGTACTGTAGTGTGTAAAGTGTATAAGTGTGCCATTTGAGATCAGCTCACTGAAGACGAACCAGAATGAAGTAGTGTCGATGCAACTAAAATCATTAAAACACTGGAGCTCATTGATCAAATGTTTCAAATGCCACAAAACTCCTGCTGCTTCTGGTGTTTCCTCATATAAAACCTTGATGCATGATAAAAATGTATTCAGTTTTTGTTTTTAATTGTCTTTTAATGTACAATACAGTACAAATACAGTTGAGGTGGGTTGGCAGCAGGGACAAAGAAACACATTGTTTTTTTGGAAATCAATTTGTAACATTGTATGTACAAAAACGGCAATAAATCAATAAATAAATAAGCACACACACCTGTGTATGTGTTTGTACGTATTTATGTATGTATAGCTATATACACACAGGGCAGCATTTTAATCAGTTGAAGCAGATCATTTAAGGCCAACATCAAGTAGAGGGGTGTGCCCGTTTATAATCTGAACGTGCCCCGAGGGGGTGAAAAAAAAAAGTATTGATGTCTCCCTTTATCTCTCTGTCTATAAGAAAAATTAACCAGTTAACTTTATCCTAAGGGTTATCTCTAGACTTAGAGGCACTACCCCCCAGCCCCCATCTTCATCAGGGACCCCAAAATAACCCCCAACAAGTCCAACTCCCTATTGGCCCGTTCCACCTTAAACAGATGCCTGTCACTGTTACACCATGTAAGGTGTAGGAAAACAACACAAATATTCTCCTTTACAAATTGTGCAGCAGTGAAAGGCATCTTTTAAGGTGGAGTCGTCCGGTCCCCCTAAAACGCTGCAGGGCACCACTTAAGGTAGCGCGAAAAATCAACAACATTACGGTCCGTCACCCGCTCCATTTAAGGTAGATTCGTCCGTTCCACCTATAATGGTACCTGTCAAAAGTCGAACTGTTTAAAGGTTGGGGGAGGAAAAAAAATAACTATTTTCGCTCCACCTTACATGGTACACAGCTGACATTTACCACTGACGAATGTGTACGTTTAAAAGTAGACAACCTGTTTGCCACCCGCTCCACCTTAAATGGTACATGCTACCGCTGCAACATTTAAGGTGGAGCGAAAAATCCGAGGTTGTAAACGTCAAATGCCGCTTCCAGACAGTTTAGAGAGGAAAATGTCCAAAATCAGAAACCTGACACCCGGGAGAAGATAATATATTATGTTTTGGGTGAGATTTTCGATAGGACAGGAATAGTTTGGGAGGCGCCGGATACTTCCTATAAAAGGCAAGCGATTAGCTTAGCCTAGCCTAGCCTAGCCCAGCGTCCCTAAGCGGGACTTTTCACGCCTCTTACCATGCTGGCGGCGGCTGGAGTCGCTCTCGGAGAAATGTAGGAAACCCCGGCAGGTGGACTGGGTCACTGTTTTGGGCCTGTTTTGCGTATTTTCTGGCGTTTTTGTCCGTTTTGTTGTCGCCGCCGCGCAGCCCCGTCAGCGAGTTCACTTCGCTGAGAGAAAACACTTACACATCCGGGTCATGCAGCCTTGCTGCCAGCCGCCAACCAGAGCGCGCATGGCCTAATATGGAAAGCAATGGGAGGGGCCATGGCGCTAGCAGGACGTGTACGCTAGGGGGAGCCGAGAATTTATATTTTAGGAGATGAAATTAGTAAATTTCATAATTGTTTGCTGTATTAAAATGTAACTCATACATGATTTAAAGTAAAGCACTTTTAATTTTGTGAAGTGAAAGTGACCATTCTTGTCATTGTGAAACACAGCACAGCACTCAGTGAGCCGTAACAAAATTAGACCTCTGCATTTTACCCATACACGTGCAGCAGGGGGCAGCTATTGAAAGCACCCGGGGAGCAGTGATGGGGACGGTACCTTGCTCAAGGGCACCGCAGGGCAACCTACTGGCCTGAGATTGAATGCATAATATGTTAAATTAAATGTTCATATTTGTAATCTATGATGCAACTTGTCTTGATTTACTTTAAGTTCCATAATATCTATAATAATATGTATATATGCAGATTCCAGAGAACAAAATTTGATATTAAATATATGACAATAAAAATCTACTCGACCTAACTTCACTGATATAATGTTAACATTTGAGTTAATGTGTTTGCAATTTTGTTATAAGGCTGTACCACAATAAGTTCACTTATTACATGTTGATGGCTTTATGGACCAATAATGTCAATCTAATTTAACATGATCTCTCATTTTCCCTGTGAACATCTGCATTTTCCTTCCAGTATAATCATATGCATCTTATCTAGGACACTTTATATATTAATCTGTTCTTATGTTATAAAATTTATTCTTGGATTTTTGGGTGCCCTTTTTTAAAATATAAATCAAATCACATATTCTTTTATTATACTGAGAACATTCATTAAAAGAAAGGGAAGATCTGAGCTCAAAAACATTTAACTTTTTAACTCTGTTAACATGTATGTGATTAGTTTTTTCAGTAAAATGAATGATTAAGATTAAAACTGATCCATACTATTCACTAATCAGAACTGATAAGTATTCATCAATACTGACCAATACACTGATATTGATCACAGACACACACATAAAAGTACAGGAATGGATAAGTAAATAAGTAGATAAGTAAAAAGTGTCTTTCTGCAGGACTTTTCTAGCGGCTCCGTGTGCTGAAAGTGAACTGATTCTCACTCCATATTAACACAAAGACTATTAAAGCCTTGAACTTCAACTCCAATAAAAACAATCTAAAACAATCTACTGAAAATAATGAACGTGAACTTTACTGCTTCACTTTCATCCACATCTCTACAAGTTCTCGTGCTGCAGACATCACACTCCTTTATGATACGTGCCTTTTCTTCACCATCCACTCACCCTCTCTTCTCTCTTACATCTCCTTCTGTGTCCTGCACAGCTGGACACACAGAGGGACCGTCCTTTCTATGTTTTTGTCCATTTAGGGTGAAACCGGTTTTGATGTTGGGAAGGTGCTAAAAATAATGGAGAATTTTCAGAAAGACAAAATTTAGGAGTCTGTTCAGAAAATGGAAGAAAGGACATAGATTTGGGGTAAAATAGCTCAAAGAATGGATTGATTACTATGTTTAAAGTAAAGCAATATAAAAAGTATTTGCACTGTGTTACCTCCCATTTGCTTTGAGAAATATGAAAAAGCACACATAAGAAAAGCACACAGACCCTGTAAACATTGTTCTGCCCTCATAGGACAGACTAAAATAATATCATAATTTTCTGAAAAAATGTGTTTTATTGTATTATCTCTGGCCTAAAATACTATGATACTTGCTTTACACACCTGCAGCAGGTTTGCGGTGGGAAAGTAGCTGTAGAGGAGCATCAGGGAGTTCTTGGTGTTGCAATACTTCCCGTTGACGGTCTCCAGAAACTTGTCCGTCCTCCAGTTTACTGTTGTTTTAACTTTCTGACTGTCAGACTGTTTCCAACAACAGCAGTAGGATTAACGGCTCAGAACCTCTCCCGATACCTCCTGCTCCACTCGGCCAAACACTGTTACCTCTCCAGTTTCACACACAGAATCTGACCGCTTTCTTGTTGTCAAACTGGGCCTGAAACCAAGCATTTGAGGTTTTCACAAACCTCAGGTTTTCACATTTTGTGCTTATCGTTACTGTGATATTTATCCCTGTGATACGGATATTATAATACAAAAAAAACTAAAAATCTAGTATACATCCCTATACACAATACACAATGTCTCACACTACTGAGTTCGCAGTGGACGTTGTGACCAAAAGTTGAACCCAAAAGACAACAGGTCTGACTTAAATCTGAACCCAAATGATGACTACCAGACATACTGTGAGCAGTCATACCAGTTTACACACCAGTGTGAATCTAATTATGGTTAAACCTAATTTAAAACTCATAGGGAGCCATGGTTGAAAAAATGGTGGCAGTTAAGGCAGGAGGCCATCAATAATAGGGTGACAACTCTCAGACTTTTGCTTATTGGTAAAGGCAGAGAAACAGAATGTATCAGTCTTGGGAACGAGAGTAAATATTGATGAAAAATCAATTGGATTCATGTAAATTTCAAAGGAGGTGGCAAATGTTTGAATTGTATTTAGGGTCTGAGGTTAGGATGAGCAAACTGGAGCTGCTCCCACTGGACCATGACTACTGGAACTTGTCATTAAAGTGGTTTGCTGCATTTCTTTGACTTTCTTTGGTTTCTGACTTAGATTTGTACTTAGGCTCACACTCCAATCCTCCACAACAATATCAAAGAAGACTGAAATTCTGTTTCAGTAAAGGGCAGCAAATTGGTGCACTGGGAAGCACTGTCACCTCTCTACTACTGGGTCCAGGGTTCCAGGCGGGACGGTCCGGGTCCATTTCTGTGTGGAGTGGACTTATTCTCCCTGATCAGGAATCAGAATGAGTGAGTAAGTCAGATTGGCCGAGCTGTTTGTGCAAAGCCCACATTTCTCATTTTCCTGTGGTTTGTGTGGGTTTGTGCACCAACAATATCATTTATAATTTATCATCATCCTTCACTCCATTTTCCAACCTCTGTTTATCCCTTAGAATGAAAAAGACTGTCTGTTTCTATGCATTTAAGACTAATTTACAGTCCTGTGTTGAAGCTGTAAGCCATTTCTTTCTATTCTGTAGGAAAATGAGACAGTAGGTGCAGTAATTTCTGTACAAACACACTTGTAAATCCAGTCTAAACACAAAGAGAGTTTGTAGAATTCTAACCAGCTTAAAGTCAATACTCGCTATGACTACCGTTATTCTGCAACATTGATTCTCTTAGACAAGCTTTCTTTAAGTATGCTTCAGGAACTGTTCTTCTTGAATGGGGAGTGTGGAAGAGGAGTAAAGAAGAGCGTGCAGACAGACTGGAATGGGTGGAGAAGACTGGCAGTAGTGATCTGTGACAGTGAAAGGTAAGGTTTACAGAACTCTAGTGAGACAAGCAATGTTATAAATGTTAGAGATGGTAGTGCTGACCAAAAGACTGGTGGCAAAGCTGGAGGTGTCAAAGTGAAGGATACTGGGATTCTTTATAAGGACAACTCAGGTTGGACAGTCTGAGACAAAGTCAGAGATGTAAGATTGTGCTGGTTTGGACATGTGCAGAGGAGAGACAAGGAGTATATTGAGAGAAGGATGTTAAGAATGGAGCTGTCAGGCCAGAGGATAAGAGGAAGGACAAAGAGGAGGCTTATGGATGTGGGGAGCGAGGACATCCAGGTGGTCAGTATGAAAGGGGAAGATGCAGAAGACAGAAAGACATGGAGAGGCATGATCAGCTGTGGCAACATCTAACATGGACAGCTGAAAGAAGGAGTTCAGGAGTTCCAGTTTTCTGCAAGAGGATGTGTAGACAGTAAAAGAGCAAGACATGGATATGCCGATACCAATGCCATCATGCATCCCTGAAAACTACACTTGCCAATCCATGCAGGACATTGTGAGGTGCTGATGTAGATCAGATGGACTTTTTCACCTTGCATCACCGTCCCACAGAAACACTTAGAGACACATGGAGGAAATAAAATGCACGGATTCGGGACATTCAGTTCTATTTAGTTCTGTTTATCACCATTTCTTTTTTCTTTTTTGCCCAGAAGGCCAGTGGGGATGGTGATGGGCAAGCCCTGGGCCTATTAGATCCTCACATGTGGTTTTAATGAGGAATCCACAAAAGAAGTGATTCGCCTCTCTCCTTGCAGGCACCACATCGTAAAGCATCCCGTCCTAAGAGCGCAGAACCCGACTTGGGCCAAGATTTCTCACAGCCGGCCACAGGCCTGAAAGTTGGGGGTGGTGGTTGAAGAAGGTGGAGCCTTTTAGGAGCCATTTTAAAGGAGAAGTCAGGCGAGAAACCCATTTCCCAGACTCCTAGAGAACGTCAAGTTGCAGACAAGGAATGGAAGTGTGAATCCCACTAATTAACATGAAGAAAAGTGTCTCAGGGACTATCTGATGAAGATGCACAAATGTTTTAAATGCAGCAGCATGAGGCACCAGAATGAAACTGTGGCACAATTTAAGGTGGAAAAGAATGATGGAATAAAATGCTGCCAGGGTGGAAACAACAGAAGGAACAAAAAGAGGCAAAAGGAAAGAGAGGGAGTGGAGGGAGAGGGGGTTGTGAAGGAGGGAGGGAGAAAGAGGTCAGAGTATTATAATGTCTTCAGGTCTGTTGATAATGGCATTATGGATATTGTGGCACGGCATATAATTGGCAGACTTCTGCTGCTGTTCTGTACTGGATGAGAGAGAGAAAGAGAATGAGAGAGGGGGGGGAGATAAGGGAAGATAGAAGAAAAGCAATGAGAGAGGCGGAAAGGGAGAAAAACAATGGGAGATGGAGCTAGAAGAAAAAGACTGAAAAAAGAGAAGCACAGATAGAAGAAGAGGAAAAGGGGAAGGGAAAGGAATGGGTGAGACTGAGAGAGATGTAAGAGAGGAAAAGAAGGAGAGAAAGAGAAAGAAGCAAAGAAAAGGAGTTAATGGAGAAAAAAGCAATGAGGAAGAGAAAGAGAAACATGGAAGAGAGTGAAAAGTGGGAAGAGAAAATGATAAGAGAGGGAGAGGGAAAGAAGAGAAGTGTAAGACAGAAAGAGAGGACAGGGCCAGAGGAAAAGAAAAGGAGATAGAGGGAACTGAAAGGAGAGTGAAAGGCAAAAGGGGAGGAAAAATGGAAGGTTGATAGGGAGAGAAAAAATAGAGAGGAGGAGAGAAAAAAGAGCAAAAGGACACAGAGAAAGAACAAGAGAGAGAGAGAGAGGGAGAGATAGAGAGAGAGAGTTGTGGTCTTTCCGTCTGTTAGACTGAGTGCTGGAATGTTGTTTGGTGTTTCTGTGGTGTGTGTTTGTGGTATGTGTGTGTGTGCGCGTGTGTGTGTGTGTGTGTGTTTGGTTGTGTGTGTGTGGTTGTGTAATGGGCCTCAGTGTGTCTGGCTGCAGAAATCTCTCAGAAATCACAAACGTGTGGGTTTAACTTTCACTGCTGGCTGCAGGGAGATGGGCGGGGCTGAGACAGAGGAGAGAGAGAGACAGAGTGAGAGACAGAGACGCTGTAGACTGATTTTCACCATCAGCCATAACATTAAAACCACCTAAGTCCCCCAGTTCTGACCTGTCTATGTCTGCACTCCATCAAGCATCGACCCTTTGTGTCCTATAGGTTGAGATGAGGGAACATGGATGGGGTTTGAGTTTCTCCAACAGATGCTGGCTGGGACAAAGATGTAGGAAATTTGGAGAAACACCTTGAGCTCTTTGTTCCTTGGTTAGTTCCTGAACAGTATTTGCAGTTTGGCAGGGAGTGTTATCCTGTTGAAAGAAAACTCAGCCTATAGGGAGCACCACCACTATGAAGAGGAAACTTGGTCTTGGGCAGGACCCAAAGTTTCCCTGCAGATCTGCACATCTCTACACTGTCTTCAGTTCCTATGGTGCAGTCTCTTCAACAGGTTAGGAAGCACAAACACCTGGGAATCCACATCATGGAGAAGAGAATGTGATCCATCAGAACCAGCCTACCTTCTTCCATCGCTCCGTGGTCCAGTTCTGATGTCCATTTTGGTGGTGGACAGGGGTCAGCATGGACAATCTGACAAGTCTGCAGCTACTCAGATCCTAACACTCATCCATTTAGTCCTGCTTCCAACACTGACTGAAAGACAAAGATAAAGAGAGAGCAACAGGGATAAAGAGAGAGAGTGAGACACACAAACAGGGAAAGAGAGAGAGAAAGAGAGAGAGAGCGAGAGTGGAGAAAGGAGGTGGTCATATGAGGAGATTTGAGGTCAAATAAAGACAAAACAAAATAAGTTTTCTTCACTAATTTCATTTCTAAACAGTATTCACAGTATGTGTCTATTTTCCTTTCTTTCTTACATTTACGGCATTTACGGCATTTTTCTTACTCCTCTCTTCTCTTTTCTGCTAGTTCTATTCTCTCTCTCTCTCTCTCTCTCTCTCTCTCTCTCTCTCTCTCTCTCTCTCTCTCCTTGTTCTGCATTGTGGGATTATTTTCTGTCTGTGTGAGAAACTTTATTAATAAATAGTTTGACGGGAGTGTTCGAGTTTTTTCTTTGATCAGAAACACTGACTGAATGTCCAGTGTGAGTGTGAGTGTGTGTGTGTGTGTGTGTGTGTGTGGATGGAATAGAGTGAATCTTGAGTGGAATGTGTGTGTGTTTAAACTACTGCTCAGGGTTTGTGTTCATGGGTGAGGGGTAATTGTGTGCATGAGTGTGTATGTCAAAGTTAAGAGTGTGTGTGTATATGTGTATGTGTGGGTGGATGGGTGAGAGAGAGAGAGAGAGAGAGAGAGAGAGAGAGAGAGAGAGAGAGAAAGAGAGAGAGAGAAGAAGAGGAGGTGCGTGTGTATGTGTATAGCCTTATGTGTGTGTTTTCAATGAGTGTTGGGAGTTAAGCTCCTGCTGGTTCCCAGAATAGGAAGCCAGGTTTGCTGCAACCCTGAGGAAGAGAGAGAGAGAGAGAGAGAGAGAGAGAGAGAGAGAGAGAGAGAAAGAGAGAGTGAAGTGAGAGAGAAAGAGTGAGAGAGAGAGAGAGAGAAGAGGTGAGTGAGTGAGAGGAAAGAATTGGGAGAGAGAGAGAAGAGAGAATGGGTAGGTGGAGAGAGAGAAAGGAGTGAGAGAGGGAGAGAGAGAGAGAGAGAATTAGGTAGGTGAGAGAGAGAGAAAGGTAGAGAGAGATTGAGAAGGCATAAAGAAAGGATAGAATATTGGAAGGGGGAGGAGGAAATGGGAGCAGGAAGAAAGAGGGAAAAATCGAGGAAAGAGGCGAGAAGAGACAAAGGGTGAAAATAAAGGAAAATAGGGAAAAGAGGAGGAGGGAGAGAGAAGGAGAGACCCAAGAGAAGGGAGAGGAGAGACAGAGAGAGAGGGGACAGAGCGGAAGAGAGAAGAAAAAGAGAAGTGAAAAAAAGAGGAGGAGACCCGAAGGGGAAAGGGGAGGGAAAAAGATGGGAGAGAGAGAGAGAGAGAGAGAGCCTTAGAAAGAGAGAGCTGTAAAGGGAAGTGGGGAGAGGCAAGACAGGATGTGAGCAACAGGGAGGGGATCAGAGAAGAAAAGAGAGAAAAAGGGACTAATAGTATACCTATTACACATTAAAAACACATATAAACATTTATACATAATTAGACACTAACATCATGTTTAGTATTGTGTTTGATTTAATGTAATGGGCCTTTGCTTTGATGTCGGCGGCCTGTTGCACCTGGCAATACCGTCACTGCCCACCGGGGGCCTCACAATGAAGGGCCCTGTTTTGGGAACAATTCTTCAGACATTTTGGGTCTTTAAGGTCACGAATGAAAAACATGTTCAGCTGGCGGGTCTAAACTTCTGACTGGTAATGTGTGTGTGTGTGTGTGTGTGTGTGTGTGTGTGTGTGTGTGTGTGTGTGTGTGTGTGTGTGATTAGAGGGGGGATGGTGGTTATTAGACAGTAATGAGGTCCATTACACTAATGCAGGGCCATGCATGTCAGCAGTAAGTCTGCTAATACACATAATACACTCACTCTGCTCCACACACACACACACACACACACACACACACACACACACACCTACACACACACACACACACAGGCTCACGTCAGAACTAGAATTGTGTGTGTGTGTGTGGAATCATGTGGGAGTAATTGTGTTTACATGTGTGCCTTCAGTGTGTGTGTGTGTGTGTGTGTGTGTGTGTGTGTGTGTGTATGTGTATTTTCATACCTCCCGGTGCAACAGAATGTAGGGAATGTTCTAGAATGCCAGTTTTGGGCCGAGGCTCAGAACTTATTACTAGCAGGTGAGAGTCCACACACACACACGCACCATTCTCTCAGGCCTCGTCTGAGATCAGGCAGTAAACGGTAACACCTTCAGAATGGCCCGTCTCCTCGGGGCCGTAAAAAGTGTGCGCGCCCACACACACACACAATTCTCTATTAGTGAAGTGGGTAAGACTTTTGAATGAAGGATTTAAAATTGGGTCGCACCTGCACAGTTGTTGGGAGGAGGGGAGAAAAGAAAAAGGGAAAGGAGGAAGAGTGATGAAGGAAGAGGAAAAAGACAGGAAAACAGATAAAGGGAGAAGAATTTGAGAAATAAAGAAAAGTGGGAGGAAAAACAAAGAAGGGAAAAAAAAAAGGAAAGAGAAGGAGAAAATGAAAGGGCAGGGAAGGAATTAATATACTGTTCACTACAATGTTCACTACACTGTTCACTATACTGTTCACTACACAGTTCACTACACTGTTCACTACAATGTTCACTACACAGTTCGCTATACTGTTCACTACACAGTTCACTACACTGTTCACTACACAGTTCACTATACTGTTCACTACACAGTTCACTATACTGTTCACTACACTGTTCACTACACAGTTCACTATACTGTTCACTACACAGTTCACTACACAGTTCACTATACTGTTCACTACACAGTTCACTATACTGTTCACTACACAGTTCACTACACTGTTCACTACACAGTTCACTATACTGTTTACTACACAGTTCACTATACTGTTCACTACACAGTTCACTACACAGTTCACTATACTGTTTACTATACTGTCCACTACACAGTTCACTATACTGTTCACTACACAGTTCACTACACAGTTCACTATACTGTTCACTACCACTACACTGTTCACTACACAGTTCACTATACTGCTCTCTACACTGTTCACTATACTGTTCACTACACAGTTCACTATACTGTTCACTACACAGTTCACTATACTGCTAACTACACTGTTCAATACACAGTTCACTATACTGTTCACTACACAGTTCACTATACTGTTCACTACACAGTTCACTATACTGTTCACTACTGTTTAATACAAGTCTCACTCTATTCACTATACTGTTCACTACACTGTTCACTACACTGTTCACTATACTGTTCACTACACAGTTCACTACACTGTTCACTACACAGTTCACTATACTGTTCACTACACTGTTCACTACTGTTTAATACAAGTCTCACTCTATTCACTATACTGTTCACTACACTGTTCACTATACTGTTCACTACACTGTTCACTATACTGTTCACTATATTGTTCACTACACTGTTCACTACACTGTTCACTATACTGTTCACTACACTGTTCACTACACAGTTCACTATACTGTTCACTACACTGTTCACTACACTGTTTAATACAAGTCTCAGTCTACTATTCACTATACTGTTCACTGCGCTGTTCACAGTGCACAGTCATGAACCCTTTAAGCTTGTAAAAAATTATTTTTGTTCCAGCTTTGAGAGCTCTGAGGATTATTTATAAGTTATTCTGATTACTGTCTTTCAGCCTTTTATGCGGATTAAGTTGGCTGAACATTTCCAAACACAAAGCAAGTGTGTGATGAATTAGCTAAACTGTTTGCATCATGCTAATTGTTGGGGATAAACTTGTTTTTTTTGTTTGTTTTTTTTTGCTTGTCCTTGAAGCTCCAGCACTAAAACTACAGTGGAACCACAAACATGCACACACACACACACACACACACACAGACATGTTCTGACTGAGTGACTGTGTTTGGGCTGGGAGGAATAAGACTATCGCTCTAACGTGTGTGTGTGTGTGTGTGTGTGTGTTGTGATCTGGGTGTCAGAGGGATTATGACTGTGTGAAGGAATATCTGTCAGACAGGCACCAACAGGTATACTATCTCTCTTCCCTTTCTCTTTCACTCTCTTTACCCCTTCTCTATCTTAATCTCTCTATCTCCTTCCTCTCCCTATTTTTCCCCGTTTCTCTCTCATCTTCTTTGCCTCCCCTCCCCCACCCCCTCTCTACCCCCCACCATTCTTTCTCTGCTTTTTACCTTTCTTTTCAGTCTAACTTCTCTCATTGTGTCCAATAATATAAATCAGTTAAAGTGCACTAAAGTGCATGTGCTATACCAGATAGTATACAATAGTATAGTGAACAGCATAGTGGACAGTTTACTGAACAATATAAAGGGTGTAATGAACAGTATAGTGAACAGAAAGCTACACAGACGGACGGACGGACGGACAGACAGATAGAAAGATAGACAGACAGATAGATAGATAGATAGATAGATAGATAGATAGATAGATAGATAGATAGATAGATAGATTTTTTATTTTGGATCGTCAAGTTATTTTATGCGACAGTCTCCAGTTGTTTCCAGGCCGTGTTTCTGTTTCTCCTCCATACAAACCAGCACCAGATTGTGGGGGAAAGGTCCGTTTTTTTAACGCCCGTTTTCGGAATAGCCACGCCCCCTCGTCTCATGATGGGTGCTCGGGCCGATCTTCAGCCAATGGGAGAAGAGAAGTGATCCTCAGCGCGCCAGCGAGGTTCCTAGAAACGGGTGGAAAAAAAACTTTCTGCGCTAAGGGGAGGGGCGCGTGTTCTGTGTGTGTGTGTGTGTGTGTGTGTGTGTGTGTGTGTGTGTGTGTGTGTGTGTGTGTGTGTGTGTGTGTGTGAGTGAGGGTGTGCGCGCGCGCGCGCGCGCCTATGTTTCTCCTCGGCTCGTTCCTGCGCGGTAAGAAACCTCCACTTGTTCCGACCAGCAGCTCCACAGCGCGTCCTCTCGTCGTGCGCTGCATTGTGGGCCGGTCCGTTTGGGGCTGGAGGTCCGTTCGGGGCTTCAGAGACTCGACCGATCTTTAAAGAACTTTTTAGAGACTTCAAACGGTGCGTATCTGTGACGTCACACCAACGGAGCCGCGGGCGCGCGACCCCCCGGAGGGCTTTAGAGAGAGACAGACGGAGAGAGAGGCAGAGAGAAAGAGAGAAAATAAACATATAGACTGAATGTGAGAAAAAAGAGAGAAAATGAAAGATTGGGAAAGAGTGATTAACAGACAAAGAGAGAGTCTCGGAGAGAGACAGGGACAGAAAGAGAGAGAGGGAGAGAATTAAATGCATTTTTGGGATGCATTGAAATGCCAGAGTTTATTAGAGTCAGGTGGAGTCTCTCTCTCGCTCTCTCGCTCTCTCTCTTTCTCTTTTTCTCTTTCTCTCTCTCCTTCTTTCTCTCTCTCTCTCTCTCTCTCTGCCTGAAGTTGCTTACAGCGACTGATCAGCCTTTCCTGAAAACAACAAAAAACAGAAACAAAAGAATGAGCACAGACACACACACAGACACTCACTGCTGTTTATCTGACTAACGCCTGCGTGTATTTATGTGTGTGTGTGTGTGTGTGTGTGTGTGTGTAGGTGGGTGTGTCTGTGTCTTAAGGCTAAATGTGATCTGGAATAAATCAGAGACTGTTGTCCATGTTATGTTCAGGTTGGACCTGCTCGGAATTGCTGACAGCAGCATAAAATTGTATTCATCAGAACGGATTCAGTTTCTGGTTCGGTTTCTGATTCAGCTTCTGATTTACATTTACATTTATGGCATTTAGCAGACGCTCTTATCCAGAGCGACTTCCATGTCCTAATTACAGGGACAGTCCCCCTGCAGCAATTCAGGGTTAAGGGTCTTGTTCAGGGACCCAGTGGTGGTGGTGCCAGAGGTGGGATTTGAACCTGGGACCTCTTGAATCATAGGTCCATAGGCAAGTATCCTACCACTTAATAACAGTTCTGAATTAGATCAGAAGAAACCACAGTGAATCGAATTATGGTTGCAACTAAAATGTGTGTCTATATATATAAACCCCATTTTACAGGGAAGAATCATGTCAAGCATCCAGCTGATGGAGAACAAAACAGGGTGGTGGTGATTGGGTGGTCTAGTGGTGGGTACTTGCCTATGGACCTATGGATCAAGAGGTCCCAGGTTTGAATCCCACCTCTGGCACTACCACCACTGGGTCCCTGAGCAAGACCCTTAACCCTGAGTTGCTCCAGGGGGACTGTCCCTGTAATTAGGACATGGAAGTCACTCTGGATAAGGGCGTCTGCTAAATGCCGTAAATATGTATGTCTTTTTTTTCTATGGAAAATGGAAATCCAGTCCATTTTACATCCTGTTTTGTCCGTGTACGTTCATGCTTCTCTCCATCAGCTGGATGGGGAACCAAATGCTTAACATGATTCTTCACTATAAAATGGGGTTTTCACTTAAAAAGTAATTTAATGTAAACAGTTTAAAATTAAACAGCTCATATCACAGAAAATTATAAAGTTCTGTATAGTGATCCTAAAATTCTGAGCAGTGATTATACAGTTCTGCTGGGTGATTTTCAAGTTTTGGATTCTTACATAGACGTTTTACATGGTGATTATTTAGTTCTGAAATTTAAATATGAAATTTAAAATTTAAGAATAAAATCTTCTGGATGGGAATGATGAATTCTAAAAGGGTGATTATTTCTGATCAATGATTATTAGGTTCTTAATAGGTGATCATGAAATTTTGAAATGTAATAATGAAGTTCTGAATAAAGATCATGAATTTCTGAAGTGTTCAAATGTTATGACCTGTAATTATGGAGTTCTAAAGAGTAAACATTTCTGAATGGTAATAATAAAGATCTGGAATATTGTTAAGAAGTTCTGAACAGTGATTATGAAGTTTTTAACAGTACAAAAGTTCTGTACAGTGACTATAAAGTTCTAAGGAGTAGACATTTTTGAATGGTTAAGATGAAGTTCTGAATAGTAGTGATGAAGTTCTGATTTCTGTTTTCCCTGCAGGTGCAGCGATGTGTCCCCGCACACTGGTTGTGTGTGTGTATGTGTGTGTGTTGTTTTCTCTGAGTTTTGCTGCTCCGCCTGCACACATCAACCGCCTGGCTCTGTTCCCCGACAAGAGCGCCTGGTGTGAGGCCAAGAACATCACACAGATCGTCGGGCACACAGGCTGCCAGCCACGATCCATCCAGAACAGGTCAGTACACACACACACACACACACACACACAGTACAGCACATTTAATGATAGATGGGCCTCCGGCAAAGACAGTAACAGGCACACCTTGTCTCTCAGAATTCCAAAAATTCATATCAGCTTTTTATCTTCTCCAGGCTCCACCCACTAATGTATCCCTTCTGTATTGTTGTGGCTCCAGGCTCCGCCCAATAACGCGTACCTCTTTATTGTTGTGACTCCAGACTCGGCCCACTCATGTTTCCCTTTGTGTTGTTGTGACTCCAGGCTCCACCCAATAATGTACTCAGAGTATAGAATTAAGAATTCTCCTCCGTCCACCCTCCCTTTTTCTCCTCCTGTCTGTCTTGCACTGATGGACACAGAGGGGCCGTCTTTTCTGTGTGTTTTTGTCTGTTTAGGCTGTAGCGGGTCTCAGTGTTTGGAAGGTAATGGAAAATAAAAATAAAAGAGAATTCCCCTCAAAATTCCCCTCATTTCATTAAGTCGTCTTCCAGAACAGACTCCTGACATGCTGATGTGTTTAGGCTAAAGTAAGGAGTTGGTTTTGAAACTGGAAAGAAGGACAGATATTTGGGGGGAAATGTGGAGAGGAAAAAATGAAAAAATAAGGATTTGTACTTCCATATTCTGGTGATTATATCAAATGAACTGGACTGTGTGTGTGTCTTTGTTTGTGTGTATGTGTTTCTGTGTGTGCATGGTGCAGGGCTTGTTTAGGACAGTGCTTTAGCTACAGTGTCCCGAACACATTTCCCCAGTCCACAGAGTCTCTGGTCCACTGTGACTCCTGCATGCCTGCTCAGACACAGTGGGAGGTGGTGAGTGACTGTTTTTATACTCATTTTAATACATTTCTACCATGTGTATTATGATTATCTGTAGTTCATTAGCATGTAAAATATCAGCGTGGTTTCCCTTTGTATTGACCATCTCTGCTAGATGCTCTGCCACAACAAGCCACCGACAGGAGAACCCTGCTGATGTGTGTGTTTGTGACTGTGTGTGTTTGGGGGGGGGTAGCAAGTGAACAGTCAGTCCTTGAAACTGATTTTGGAAAAATGAATAATCAATAATCAGTGTTATTCACTTCATCTGTTTGTGGTTTTAATGTTTTGTTGGCTGACTCTTATTTACAATACCGTGCAAAAGTCTTGAGCTTCTCGTTTCTTTCTATTTCGTAAAAAAGGCAGTGATTTCTGTACAAACGCACATGTAGATTCCGTCCAGAATACAAAAAGAGTCTGTAGATGTCTAATGGGCTTTAATGTTAATATTCGCTCCGACCAACGTTAAGTTGTCTTCACGAACAGTTCTCCAGGCTTCTTGAGGGACATTCCAAAGCTCTTTTTTGGAGGTTGGCTGCCTTTTGTGTAGATGATCCCACACTGCTTTTGTATCTGAAACTGCTCAGGTACAGGGACTGCACTGAAAATGAGAGACAAAATCGCTGTCCTTCAGGAAAAACTGGAGAACTGTTTCTCAACAAGACATTAAAAATGCAACAAAGTCTGACTCTTTGGGAGAGAAATATGAAGAGATATGATGCCTTTTCCACAGTGGTATAAATATATGACATATTACATGTATAAGTGGAGATGGTTGGTCCACTGTGGCGACCTCTAATGGGAGCAGCCGAAACAATATATATAATTTAAAAGCAATATGCATTGTGAGCGAACAGCATCTGTTAGTGTGAAACTGAACATTTTTACAATTTCTAATTTATAACAAGAGACAGAGCCATCACAGTATGTGTGTGTGTGTATATGTGTGTGTGTGTGTGTGTGTGTGTGTGTGTGTGTTAATGAATGAACTGTAAGTGATCTGAATGGTTTTTATGAGGCTGTGTTGATGTCCAGCAGCTGCTGTGTACCCAACTGCACACACACTCACGACTTGGAACTTTCTAAGGTCTTTGTGTGTGTGTGTGTGTGTGTGTGTGTGTGTGAGAGAGAGTGTGTGTGTGTGTAGAGGGGTGTTTTAAGTGATTCAGAGCACATGATCTCAGTGCTCGGACATTTAAGAGCTCGGCTTCTTGTTTATACTTTTCTGTCCAAAAGTTGATTGTGCCCCCAGTCAAATAATATTCGTTTGCTGTTTTATAAGAGATAGCGTATTGTTTATTTACTTAATTTGATCAAATAATACATTGAGCCCTGTTCAAATGTTCTGGCACATCACATTTTTTATTTTTATTAAGTTCATTATCATAGAGCTTGTACACATAATTAAATGAGTCTCTGTGGAGAGTTTTATTTATTTCCACACAGAAATTCAGCCTAACATGTCATTTTACCAAAGGTTACTCAAAATTTTGCACATGACCATGTGATCCAAAACTAATCTGACATCAGTACCTGACCTCAGTAATTCTGCAATCAAATCTTCACAGCGATGTTCCAACATCAGTACCTGACTGTAATTATACTGCAATCAGATCCTCACAGCGATGTTCCAACATCAGTACCTGACCTCAGTTATGCTGCAATCAAATCCTGCATCAAAGTGTATCAGATCAAAGTACTGCTGGTCTTTATACTTTTGGACAAGAATGTATGTGTAATGTATTGTCTTACACTGTGCGCGCTCGTGTGTGTGTGTGTGTGTGTAGGTGACTCTGGAATGTCCTGGCAGTGCGGAGGCGCCGCGGGTGGATAAGCTGGTGGAGCGGATTCTTCACTGCAGCTGCCAGTCCTGCAGTAAAGAGGGCAGCCAGGAGGGAGCGCTGATGCAGCTCTTTCCTTCAGAGGGTGCCGCCGAGCCTCCGTCCTCCTCTGACCCACACGGCACGCACACACACACACACTCGCACACAGACACGCACTCTCAGCATGCCCACGCGCACTCTGAGCCTCATCCGCACACACACACGCCCGAGGGAGGATGATGGGTAGGATCACACATCCTCCACTTTCATCCACGTTCACTCCCTTCATATGCTGACCTCCGAACGTTTGGGGACACTTTTTTGTCTACATTTTCATTTCTGTTACCTTTCATTCAGTAACCATAGACATTGCTAATCAGGCACCAGGAGGCACTGTAGGTGCCCCAGGATATGTAGGTAAAATCATTTCATTCACAAAGCTTATTAATAAACACAGTGTTTATTGAACCTGAACCGGTTTGATGAGGGCGCTCATGAGAAAGTTCAAAGTGATCATATTGCAAGTTGTTAATTTATTATATTTTTAAAAATCTGGTAATGCATCTGCTCTCAGTAGCAAAAAGTCAACCAATCAGCTCTCAGTAAGAGTATTAATCAATCAGGTCTCATTAACAGTGTTATTCAAGCAGGCTACAGTGTGACTGTTAACCAGTTAGGTCTCGGTAACAGTGTTAACCAAACAGTTCTCAGTAAGAGTATTAGCCAATCAGTTCTCAGTAGGAGTATTAGCCAATCAGTTCTCAGTAGGAGTATTAGCCAGTCAGTTCTCAATAAACAGTGTTAACCAAGTCAGCTCATAACTGCAAGTCAAATTCCTTTTCCTGTTGGAACAAATTAAAAAGCCTGTCTTTATATGTTACATGCCTATCTGCCTTCCTAAATAAGTGTGAAAGAACAGAAATTTTAAAGAAATAATTTTTCAAGAGTCAATATTCCACACTGTTGAATAAAATTGGCAAAAAAATTAATTAATTAATTAAGCAAGTGAATATGAACCCTTTTACCTCTACTCACTTCCATTCTCGCTGGCCCCCTCTAGTGTTGAGCCACCATGGTTTGTGTAGAAAAGGAGGAATAGAAGTGAGGCGGGAATGTGGTTTTAGGTTAAGCTGTTAGTCATTAGGGCATCATTGAAAATTAAGATTTAAAAGCCCTTTATTTTCTGCATTAAAGGGTTGATGTGTTAATATGTTGCAGACTAAACACAAACATTTATAAAAGCGGCATGAAAAGATGTATGTCCCTAAACGTTTGATGGCCAGTGTAAATCCTGCTGATTTCTCCATCACCTTAAGCACACTCTTTCACCTTTTTGTCTTCATTATTTCTTCCATCCTTTCTCTTGCTTTCTGCCTTTAAACACCCCACCCCTTCGCTAGGCGAATTTAAAGCACTTTTAAAAATAGCACTCTTATTAGGAGAACCCATCTGCAACGTACTGACCAATCACATGCTGCCTCTTCTCTCTACTGACCAATCAGAAGCTTCCAGCACTCTCAACAGGGACATGCCTTAAGCTTTCTCTCTCTCTCTCTCTCACACACACACAGACACACACACACACACAGAATCATCCTGTTGAGGTGCTTTTAGTAAAAGTATTACACAGCCCACGTTTAATGTTCCATTCGAAGCTCGCTTTTACGTCCTGCACATCACTTCATTTTTCTACTCGTTTAAAAGCTGCTGTCTGAACATTGCGTGATGAATGGGCCGCTTAAAACGTTCTTCAATGTTTAAACTACTTTAAAGGGCTCCTATCCTACATTTTCCACATAGTTTTTTTCATTTTCAAAGGATTTTTGCATCTTTCGGTGCCAAAAACCCTTTAAGGTTCATTTAAATCCAAGAAGGATTTAATCCCTTTTAAACGATCCACATCCTTCCAATTGTCCTTGGAGTCGCAGGTTCCGAAAAGCATGGTGGTGGTAGAGCAGGTCATATTAATATAGGTGTTGAGAAAGAGCTATTAAGTTTTATTCATCCACTGGCTTCTTAGCTCTCACGGTTTCATGATTTCTTCTGCATGACCAAGTGATCATGGAGGAGTGGAGAGAATTGATCAATTTAACATTAGGCCTAAATGAGCATTAAGACTGAGGTATGTAAATGAGCTCCATGTTGGCGAAGAAAATGGGCAGGGCTTCAAATTGATGCGTTTGTGACATTACAGACATTCAGAAATGCACAGTCTGCATGGTTGGCCTCAATTCTGCCTCAAAGTCCCATCATATTAAACAAGGAATATGTGTTTAAAAGGTTTTGCGATCAATTATGGTTTGTTTATTGGCTTTGAATGAAAACATGTTGTTTAATTTAGTTATTTTCAGTGAGAAGACCACAAGGTCTCTTTCAGATGGGATGCTAAGAGCTCATTAAATCACTCTAGTGTGGATGTTCATTAATGCGATGATGTAAAAGTCAACATGCAGGTGAGCTGTTTCCATTAGACAGAGCTGAGAGGCTGCCGTGAAATAAACAGCAGATAATCTAGAGGAATATCATTTCTGGCTTGTTTCTGTTTCTCATAATAGCTCTAATAGCACTATGAGGCTGGTGTTTATAGATGTGCCCTGAAGGTTTGTTAGGTATTTCTTCAGTGAGGTTCACTTTGACAGGTGTGAACATCCTAACCTGTGTGTCAAACAGGTAAAAAAAAAGTGTTTCAAAGCTCAGTTCACTTGAAGGAACACATTTTTATGACATCTCTCCACCCACCTCCTCCAGCTCTTCATTAAGGTGGAGCAGACCTGTAGATTTAGGGCTTTAGTACACAGTAGGACTTACTGCCAGCTAACATCAACTAAACACCAGTCTTTATACACTGTTGTCAGGAGCTCTGATCAGAATCAATTCTAAATACAGAGGAAACTGATTCTGCCAATTCAGCCTAAAGCAGTTTAGACTCCATCTATTTGGATGCAGCAGTTTAGATCCTGCCTGTTCAGCCTACAGAGGGTTAGACTCCACCCACTCAGCCTACAGCAGCATATACTACGCCCATTCTGCCTGCAACCGTTTAGACTCCGCCCATTCAGCCAACAGCAGATTAGACTCTCTCCATTCAGCCACATTCATATGCACTTTTAAAATGGCTACAAATCCGATTCAGATTCAGAAAAACTGCAGATCTTGCGAGCAATTGCTTAAATTTCTGCCTGTTTCAGCTAAATATGAACACTCAGATCTGAATTAATAATTAAAACCAACTATTAAATTCCAGCTTGGAACCAACCTCTGAACTGGTTCTGAACCAATTTATTTTTGTACAAAACAGTGAAGTGAAAATTCTTGTCATTGCAAGGTCACAGCACAGCACACAGTGAACCACAACGAAATTGGACCTCTGCATTTAACCCATGTAAACATCGTGCAGCAGGAGGCAGCTATGAAAGAGCCCAGGGAGCAATGACAGGGACAGTACCTTGCTCAAGGGTACCTCAGGGCAACCTACTGGTAAGGGGTTTAAACCTACAATCTTCTGATCCTGTCGCCAACTCCCTAAACACTAGGCCACCGCTGCCTCTGTTCTAGTTCAGGCCTCACTGGGCAGAAGTGGCCTAGTGCTTAGGGAGTTGGCTGCAGAATCAGAATGTTATGGGTTCGAATTGCAGAATAGTAGGTTAGCCTGAGGTACCTTTGAGCAAAGAACCGTCCCCGCTCTCTGGGTTCTCCTCTGCAGCACAGTGTGTATGTGTGAGAAGCAATGTGTTTCAAAATGACATGAATAGTCACTGTTGCTGGAAAAGGAACTAAACATTTAAATCAGTCTAAAAGTAATGACCTGTTTAGAATATAGTCCTGTAGAACCAATCAAGATGTGTTTTAGTGAAGAAAACACACAAATATTAACAGCAGAAAACGTAGTATAGTGGCCCTTTAAACACAAATACTGAGGTTAAAACAATCAAATATAGAGATGTGTATGTTATGGTTTATGATCACCCACACTCTCACTCACACACACACGCATCACCATAGTATGTAAACCCAATCTGTAAACACAATAAATTCTTTAATCAGAGTATGTGTGTTTGTGTGTTTTAATTTTTCAGTTGCATGTGTGGGTGTGTGTTTGGATTTCTGTATTTGAAAGTAAATTTTGGTTTCATTTTATTCATTCATTTTCTGCCACTCATCCCAAGCAGTGTCACGCTGGAGTCCATCCCAGCTCACACAGGGCAAAGGACTGGGGACACACACAGCCCATCACAGGGAGGAGCGGGGACGGCACCTTGCTCAAGGGTACCTCAGGGCAACCTATTGGGAAGGGGTTCGAACCCCTAATCATGCGGCCAATGCCCTAACCACTAGGCCACCGCTGCCCCCAGGTTTATTTTTGTCAAAACTTAAATGTTAAAATACCTTTTTGGATTTTGTTATTTTATCTTCCTGCTCTTATTCATTCGTGGGGTAAAGATTTTATCATTCAAAAGACCATATTTGGGCAGCGGTGGCCTAGTGGTTAGGGCGTCAGCCACATGATCGGAGGATCGGGGGTTCGAACCCCTTCCCAGTAGGTTACCCTGAGGTACCTTTGAGCAAGGTGCCGTCCCCATCACTGCTCCCCGGGCACTTTCAATAGCAGCCCACTGCTGCACATGTGTGTATGGGTGAAATGCAGAGACCGAATTTCCCATTCGTGGGATTATAAATAAAGGATTATTATTATATGATTGTTTTCCTCTAATCTTCTACCAAAATGTAATGACTTTACCATCATTTACCCACCATCTAATGGAATCCCTCCCTGATACTGTGTAGAGCACAAAACAGGTGTTGATTCACCTATGGATTAAAAAACAGGTGGCCAAAGGTACCAAAGTGGTTCTGATTGGCCTGTTAACTGTGATAAATGATAACGGCATTGCTTTACTAATGAGCTACAATACAGGTGCTGATTCACATATGGACTATGAAAAAGGTGTTAATTTAAGTGTTAACTACAAAGCAGATATCAATCAAACTGTCTCTGATTTATCTGTTTACTATGCCAAAGATGTTCCTTTACTTTTGAACTACAGTACAGATGCTGATTCTACTGTGGAAAACGGATGTCAATTCACCTGTCACATACCAGGCAGGCATTAAATTACATGTGGACTACGAGGCAGGTGTTTGTTTCTTTTCGAACCACAAAAACAATTGATCTGCTTTTGAGAGCAGCTATGTTATACAGGTTAGAGACAAAAAGACAGACGGCAGAGCTGGAGGTATCAGAGTTAAAGAGACTGAGGTTTGATTTGGAAGGGACGAGGATGCACAGGATTAGGAATGAGTTTATTAGAAGGACAGCTCAGGTTGGACGATTTGGAAATAAAGGGAGAGAAGCAAGACTGCACTGGTTTGGACATGTGCAGAGTAGAGATTAGGAGTATATCAGGAGAAGGATGTTGCTGCCAGGCAAGAGGAGGCAAGAGGATAAGTGGATGTGATGAGTGTGATCTTTTGGTGTGAAAGAGGAAGATGCCGAGGACAGGAAGACATGTAGATGGATGATCCACTATGGAGACCCCTAAACAGGAGCAGGCAAAAGCAGAATAAAGAGAATTTGCCAAAAACATCCGTTTTTGTCAGCCATCAGACTGAAGGTTGTTTGGTCAGTGTGTAGCAGCGTGTGCACACACACACACACACACACACACACACACACTCATTGCTGTAAGGTAAACTGATTATGATGATTTCTGACTTTGAACATGAAAAGGCCGTCTGGTCACATTAGAGGATCACACTGGTGTTATCGCCATGGCAACCATAAGAGACAGACTGTAAATTGCTGATGCCCGACTGTGAGAGTGATGTGCTTGTGTGTGTGTGTGTGTGTGTGTGTGTGTGTGTGTGTGTGTGTGTGTGTGTGTGTGTGTGCATGAGGTCCATTAGTGCTCAATGGCTTTAAAGAGTCTCTCAGGCACACACACAGAGCAGTGGTGGTGGCTGAGATAGAGAGAGAGAGAGAGAGAGAGACTGTCAAAGTCTCAGGAATAAGCTTGGGCGTATTAAAAGATCAGTTTTATTATAAGGTGTTGATTGACCTGGGGACTTCACAACAGGTACTGATTCACCTGGGGAATACAAAACAGGTATTGGTTCACTTGTGGAATACAAAACAGGTGTGAATTCACCTGTGGACTACAAAAAATGGGTTGATTCAGCTGTGGACTACAAAACAGGTATGGATTTACCTGTGGACTATAAAGCCAGTATTGACTTGGCTGCTTCCTCCAGGTCTAGTTCTGAACGTACACGTTAAAGCCCATAGTAGGACTGAACAATAGGAGTAGATGAAATGCATAAAATGTGCAGCAGGGGGCACTGAGGCACACAGAAGATAAAGGACCACTTTCCTCATTAAGAGTGTGTGGAGTGGAAACTGCTTCAGTAAGTGCTGCTCTTCACACACTAGATACCTGTGGTACAGGTTCCTTATAGAGGTAATATTTCCTTCTGTCTCAGCCAATATTTATTTATAGGAAATGCACAGCATCCTTAAAGCCTGATTACTGCAGTTGAGCCATGCCCATTTAGCCAACAGCAGTTTAAACTCGGCTGTTCAGCTTTTTAGACTCTGCCCATTTGGTTTACAGCAGTTTAGACTCTATCCATTTGGCCTACAGGACTTTAATGCAGCCTAGACCCTGCACATTCAGCATACAGTAGTTTAGCCCCAACCACTCATCCTACAGCAGTTAATGTGTAAGAGAAATCAAAACAGATTAAAGAGGCCAGGACTCAGTTATACGGTCAATACAGTTGTGTTATACTGATGTTTCTCCTTCAGACCCTCCAAACGTCCTGCTAATGCCCTTCTCTTTTTCCACCTCTTTTATAACTCCTTCTTGCCACTCTTGTCTTTCTGAAGGTTTAATTGCCTCTCTGTAATCTCACGCTATCGCTGGTATTCAGTGAGAGAGAGGGAGGGAGGGGAAGGGCGAGTGGGGGTGGGATGGAGAGAGAGGCAGAGATGAAATGTCAAGATGTTCCCTTTTTTCCTCCAGACAAATTGATTAGTTCCTTTCAGGCCTGAGCAGAGAACCCTAAACGAGTGAATGAATCCAAACTTCCATCACACCCACAACTGGGTCCTTCAGACAGAGAAAAACACATTTATCTGCACATTAACCTCCTCACACAAACAACCACAGCGCCCAGACAACCCAGTTGGGCTGGTTCTGTAGAAGAGTGTTAGCACAGCATGTTCTCATTGTGTAGTACCCATTCACTGCCTTTTTCCACTGACAGGGAGCGGGTTCTTGAACCTGACTATTTGCTTTTACTTTTCTTTCATTGAGGGAACCATGAATGCCAACATGTATTGTGACATACTGAAGCAGTGCATGATCCCCTCTCTTCAGAAACTGGGCCGCAGGACGGTATTCCAACATGATAACAACGCCAAACACACCTCCAAGACGACCACTGACTTGCTAGAGTATGTCTCCAGACCAAGCATGTCTCCAGACCAAAACCCCATTGAGCATCTGTGGGACATCCTCAAATGGAAGGTGGAGGAGCGCAAGGTCTCTAACATCCACCAGCTCCGTGATGTTGTCATGGAGGTGCGGAAGAGGATTCCAGTGGCAACCTGTGAAGCTCTAGTGAACTCCATGCCCAAGAGAATTAAGGCAGTGCTGGAAAATAATGGTGGCTGCACAAAATATTGGCACTTTGGGCACAATGTGGACATTTTTCGCATTTTTCAGGTGTACTCACTTTTGTTGCCAGTGGTTTAGACTTTAATGGCTGTGTGTTGAGTTATTTTGAGGGGACAGCTGATTTACACTGTTATACAAGCTGAACACACGCACTAATTTACATTGTATCAAAGTGTCCTATCTTCAGTGTTGTCCCATGGAAAGATATAATAAAATATTTACAAAAATGTGAGGGGTGTACTCACTTTTGTGAGATATTCTATATTACATGTAGTTTCTAAATATTATAATTATTCATTCATTCATTCATTCATTATCTGCCGCTTGTCCCAAACGGGGTCACGGGGGAGTGCTGGTGTCCAACCCAGCGCACACAGGGCGAGGACAGGGGACGCACCCTGGATAGGTCGCCAGCCCATCGCAGGGAGGAAATATTATAATTAGTAATAGTTATTTTAATAATAGTATTTGCATATCCCCATATTATTTTGAATCAAAAACAGATCCCTTACTTTTCTCTATTTTCTATTCGGGGTTGGCTTTCTCTTTTTCTTTTGCGCCATCTTTATTTTTTTTTTAACTCCCTCTGATTCCACTGATCTCTTATTTACTTCCCTTGTTCTCTTTTACTCTGCCTTACTCCATTGTTTCCATTTCCTATATTTTCCTCACTGTTTCTCTCCTATGTGCCCCACTGTCTCTCTTCCCATTTCCTCAAACCCTAAATCTATCTCTCCTAAATCTAAGGTCTCCCCTGGGGACAATATTTACCCATCGAATTCACAGATTCACTCATTAAAGTGCTTTACTTCAGTTGGTTTTTGCAGTGGGAGGGACAAGGATGGACAGGATTTGGAAGGAGTACATTAGAGGGACAGCTCAGGTTAGATGATTTGAAGACAAAGCGAGAGAAGCGAGATTGGTTTAGACATGTGCAGACGAGAGATGAGGAGTATCAGGAGAAGGATGTTGAGGATGGAGCTGCCAGGCAAGAGAAGAGGAGGTTTATGGATGTGGGGAGAGAGTACATTCAGGTGGTCAGTATGAAAGAGGCAGACGTAGAGGACAGAAAGACATGGAGAGGCACGATCAGGTGTGGCAACATCTAACATGAGCAGCTGAAAGAAGAAGGAGTTCAGATGGTTTTCTCTCATGCCCAATTCCACACTGCTGTTTTTTACTACTGTACTTCAGACACCCCTTTTTTAGTCTGCTGTTGCTCATAGCGCCCTCTAGTGGTGTCAGGAGTCCACAGCTAAAAGCGCCTCCCACGATTTCAGGATTCAGCAATAAAATGCCAGCGTGTCCTCAGGAGGGGTGTTTTAATACATCAGCATGATGTTTATGTGATAAACTGAGGAACTGTACTGTCAAAATCAAACACACAGTGACAGATTTACACCAGCATAGGGTGTTAAATATGCTCAGTGCGCAGAGTGTGTGTTCAACTGAGTGTGTGTGTACTAACAGCTTGTCCAGCTTGTGTGACAGCTATTAAAGCTGTGTGCATGTGTGTATGTGTGTGTGTGTGTGTGCTGAATGGAGATGAAAACAGCAGGAAAACAGTGTGTATATATACACACCATAAGTATCTACGTATTATGCACACACAGATGTGAGATGTCAGGTAGTAATTACTCATTTTCTTTTTTCACTTTTCACTCCCTTACACACACACAAAGAAACACACACACACACACACACACACACACACACACACACACACAAAAGCAATAATCTTGGAATACAAAGTGAAACAAGACAAATGATCTTAGAGGAAAGAAAATGTTTTGTCTCTTTTCCCTTATGTGTGTGTGTGTGTGTGTGTGTGTGTGTGTGTGTGTGTGTGTGTGTGTGTGTGCGTGCATGCATCCAGGAGTGGTACTTAATTTGAATAAGAGCTGCTTATAAACCTTCATTTTATTCTTGAACACATTGAAAAGCGCTCAGGGATGCAGCTGTCTCCCCCCCTCACACACACATACACACACACACACACACACACACACACACACACACACACACACTTAGGCTGCTTGAAGAGCGCATCTCACACTGCTGAGTGAGTGAAGCTGGACGGTGTGTTAAACATTTTGATTAACACATACAGCACCTACAGCAGGTGAGAAGCTTTTATTCAGCTTTAACTGTAGTGTGTGTGTGTGTGTGTGTGTGTGTGTGTGTGTGTGTGTGTGTGTGTGTGAGAGAGAGAGAGAGAGAAACGAGAGAAAAAGAACACCAATACAGTCTAATAACAGTGTATATTGTGTAGTACAGTGTGATGTAGGTACTTTAGTGTTGTGTGTTGTGTATGAGTGTATATTGTGTAGTACAGTGTGATGTTGGTACTTTAGTGTTGTGTGTTGTATATGAGTGTATATTGTGTAGTACAGTGTGATGTTGGTACTTTAGTGTTGTGTGTTGTGTATGAGTGTATATTGTGTAGTACAGTGTGATGTTGGTACTTTAGTGTTGTGTGTTGTGTATGAGTGTATATTGTGTAGTACAGTGTTTTTATCAATAACACTGCTACACTATAATCTACCTGGGCTGCTTTGTTCCACAACACTGCGGCCCTCTACAGATGAATGTACTGTCAGTCGTGCCGTCTGTTGTTGTCTGTCTTGTCTGCACTTGTTGCCCCATTTTATGTCTTATGTTGTGTCTTATGTTGTCTTGTGTCTTGTGTCTTGTCTTGTGTGTAGCACCAGGGTCCTGGAGGAACGTTATTTCGTTTCACTGTGTACTGTGTATATGGCTGAAATGACAATAAAATCCTACTTGACTTGACTTGATGTAGGTACTTTAGTGTTATGTGTTGTGTATGAGTGTATATTGTGTAGTACAGTGTGATGTAGGTACTTTAGTGTTGTGTGTAATTTAGGGTAGTGTAAGTGTACTGTAATCTACAGTATTCTAGTGTAGTGTATTCTTGAAAAGTGACATTGAGAACTAGCACAGTGTAATCTGGAGCAGTGTGATCTAGATAAGTGTAGTTTCAATCTAGAGTAGTGTCATCTAGTGTAGTGTAATTGTTATATAATGTAGTGTAATCTAGAGCTGTGTAATTGTGATCCAGAATAGTGTGAACTAGAGTGGGGCAGCAGTGGTCTAGTTTTTAAAGAGTTGGTCCCAGGATCATATGGTTGTGGGTTGGAATCCTGGACCAGTAAATTGCCTAAAGATAATTTTGTGCACGGTACCATCCCAATCATTGCTCCCTGAGTGCTGGATATAGCCGCCACCTGCTGCATGGTGTGTGCGTGTATTACAGAGGATGCATTTTGTTGTGGTTGTTGTGCTGTGCTGCGCTGTATTTCACAATGACAAAATAGTTACTTTCACATAGAGTAGTATATTCTAGTGTAGTGTAATTGTAATCTAGGAGTATAATCTAGTATTTGGTATTGTAGTGCAGTAAAGTATACTGTACTGAGTTTAAAAGAGCATATGTCATAATGTGTGTGAGTATGTGTGTGGGTGTGTTCGCACAGATGTGCCAAACTGATTGAATTCTGGACACGAGGAGAGGAGATTATGATCGATCATGCAATCAATGGACTTCTTCTGTGTGTGTGTGTGTGTGTGTGTGTTTGTGTGTGTGTTTGTGTGTGTGTGTGTGCATATGTGTGTGTGCATAGAAGATTAAAAACAATTTTAAAATATTTAACTTTGATATTAAACTCATGTTCTGTTCTTTCTCATATTGTTCTTCAATGTTTCTTTTCCTTATTTTCTTGTCTCTTTTCTTCTTTCTTTTTCTTTCTTCCTTTCTTTTAAGCTCTCTTTATTAATTACTCTCCTGCTTTCTCTTCTTCTCTTTTACAAACCTCTTTACACTCTTCTCTCTTCTTTTTCTGCTTCTTTACTCTTTTCCTCCTCCTGAGACCTGTCCACTCTCTGTCACTGTGACATAATTTCTTGAGATAATTTCTTCCGACTCATTTATAATTCAGAGTGCTGGAAAAAAAAAAAACTCCAAACACGGCTGAGGGATGAGCTTGATACAAACAACAAAAAGACACAAATGGGACACAAAGCACACACACACACACGCACACATACACACACACACACATACACACACACATAGAGTTCAGAGGTTATTCTCATTACAGGAAATGACATCAAAATATGTTATGGATAATGTGTGGATTTATGATCGGAAAGCAGCCAGTCAGAGTATTGATCACTGTGTGAATCTCTAACCTTTCATATCAGCATAAACACACCGGAGAGTTAAACATGTGTTTGTGTGTGTGTGTGTGTGTGTGTGTGTGTGTGTGTGTGTGTGTGTATATGGGTGTGTGTGTGCACATTCATTTCAGGATGCTAAAATCGTCTCTATTTGTCTGTTTTTATCCTTCGCTCACTCTCTCTCTTTCTTTTTACTTCTCTTTCTGTTTTTTTTTTTTCATTTCCCTTTCTCTCCCTCTCTTTTTTATCTCCCATGCTCTTTCTCTCCTTCTTTTTGTCTTTTTTCTTTCCCCTCACCACTTTCTGTCTTTCCCTCTGCAGGATGTGTGGAGTGGAGGTGGATGATGGAGTGGAGGATGAACGTGAGGTGGAGGATGAGTTTGGGGTGTGTGAAGGGGTGAGAATGCTGCCCCCCCCTGTGGCGCGGTGCGACGGGAGTGTATGGGGGTCCCGCCGTGGGCACTGTGAGTGTGTGTGTTGGGGTTTGGGGCTGTTGCTGTGGAACCTGGTGCTGGTTGCTGTGTGTGTGATGCTGATGGCTGGAGTATTTACACTGGTGCTGCTGCCTGCTATCCTCCTGCTGTACACAGGCTTCCTCTGTCATTCACGGGTAAGAGTACACACAGACAAACACACACACACACACACACACAGCTCCTAGTCACACACCTAAGCTACTGTGTGTGTGTGTATGCAATGGGGGATGTGTGTGTAGTTTGTGTTTATTATCTACTTATTTTTATTTTGGCTGAATTTTTGTTCCCTTCAGCACCTGTAAACTGTTTTCCAATGGACTGCTAGGATATGTGTGTGTGTGTGTGTGTGTGTGTGCATGTGTGTTTTGTAATTGACTGGCAGCTCTGAGGTTTTATTGACAGCTCTGGGGCTGCTTCTTATCTTCCAGCTGTCACACGCTACTGCCTTTCTCTCTCTCACACACACAGACACACACACACACACACACACACACACACACACACACACACACACACACACACAGACACACACACACACACACACTATATCACTATAAAACATTCCTTCTTCTCCATATCTCAGGTTCTTGCGTCCACCTCAGCAGTCTGCCATTACCTGGATGACAACAGTTGCTCTGCCCTCATCATCCTTGGCTTTGTGATGATGTCACCCCTGGTCGTCATCGCCGCAGCAACCTACTGTGGTCTGCTCAGGCGTTTCCGCCTGCTGCTATACTTTCAGCCAATCTCTGGAGCCCGGTACAGGGGGTGGGGGTTCACATGGAGGCGGGACTTCCACGCATGGGTGTGAGGCTCTACTCGGCCTGGGTTCACCGATCCTGAAACATCCTGATCCTGTTTTATTTTGCTTGATTCCAAACCTGAAGCATAACAACCCAAAATCTGACACTGGTCCACAATCAGTCGACCACACACTTCCTCAGAAAATTCTCCGGAGAAACATCTTGTTAGTAACAGTGGTAGGGTCTCCTAACTTGGTCCAGGTGAATGTGATTTCTTCAAGCATTGGCTTGTCCAAAAGGTCACCCTAGGTTCTCTTTCATTATATTCTGCTGGACATGTAAAGGTCTTGGGGTTGCCAGGATTATAGGCACATGTTTGCTAATTTGCTCATCTACAGCAACTCTATCCAAAATGGAGGGATTTCATTCCATTAAAAAAAATGGAACTGGCTCATGGTGGAAGCTGACTGAGGAGATCAATCCAGATGTTCTTTTCCCTGCCACTTCCACCAGCTCCTCTTGGTGGACTCTGAGGCTCTCCCAGGCTACCCAAGATATATAATCTTCACAATGTGTACCGGCCTGGAAAATCTCCACTGGGAGGTTTCTGTGACTCTTTGAAAGTGTTCCAGGCATGTCCAACTGGGAGGAATCCTAACTAGATCCCTCCCATTTGCCACCTCAACTAGCTCCTCTCAATGCAGAGGAGCAGCAGCTCAGCTCCAAGCTCCTCCTTGATGTCCAAGCTTCTCACCTTATCCATAAGGGTGTGCTCAGCCACCCTACAAAGGAAACTTATTTCTGCTTATTCTTTTGGTTGCTACACAGAGCTCATGGCCATAGGTAAGGTTTGGAATGAAAATCAACAGATAAATTCAGACTCAACTCCCTCTTCACTACAACATTTACCTTTTTGGCATTTAACAGACACTCTTATCCAGAGCAACATCAATTGCTTATTTACAGAAACAGTGGCCAAAGAGCAACTTGGGGTTAAGGGTTGCTTAATGGGGTTGCTAAGAACCCCAATGGTGTTTGTACTGGAGGTAGGATTGGAACCTGCAACCGCTTGGTCCATAGGTGAGTATCCTACCTCTAGACCACCGCTTCATCACTTCTGTCTGTCTTTTTACCTCCATGTTGGTTAGACAGCCGTAGAGACACCCTGCACTCTGATTGGTCCTTGTCCTTGTCGCATAAAATGGTCTGGCATCTACGGTCCTCACTAACAGAGGGTGCTCTTCAAATGACAAAATGTGGCCCCCGCATGAATCAACAAGCAGAAATACTTACTTAATACTCAACTACTTGCAAGTAAGACAACCCTTAAGATATGCTCCTGAAATAATATTCCTTAGCTGTTCCTGAAACATCAATGTTCCTTCAAAATTGGCATAAATATCCAGGCTTAACATTTAGTTAATGTACTCAGATCAACATGTGAATGATGTTCCAGTACCTACATAAACATGATGGTCCAGAATCAATATTAGCATATCTATTCAGGATAAATGTGTTAATGTTCCAGGCCAAACATCTTGATTATGTTTTAGGATCAATATGTAGGCGATGTTTTAGGTCCAACATTAAAATGATGCTTCAGAATCTAAAAATTAAAAAAAACTATCCTGAAGACATGAATCTGTATCAATAGCATCCTAGCTGGCTAATATTAGTTAATACTGGTCACCATTGAAATAGAGGTGAAGTTTCCACTGAGTCTGTTTTATATAACCTAAATGAACACATAATTCTTCACCTCTCTGCTAAGCTGTGCTTTATGGGGGGATTTTTTAAAAAAGGAGTGCAGGCAGGTTGGAATGGCTGGAGAGGAGCGGCAGGAGTGATCAATGATAGACGGGTATCAGCAAGGATGAAAGGGAAGGTTTACAGGATGGTAATGAGATCTTATATGGGTAGGAGACATCAGCACTGATGAAATGAAAGGTGGTGGAGCTGGGGGTGTCAGAGTTAAAGATGCTGAGATTTGCGGCAGGAGTAATGAGGAGGGACAGGATTAGGAACAAGTTTATAAGAAGGACAGCTCAGGTTGGATGGTTTGGAGACAAACTGAGAGAAGCGAGACAGCGTTGGTTTGGACATGTGCAGAGGAGAAGAATAATATATTGGGAGAAGGGTGGAGCTGGCAGGCAAGACCAGAATAGGCTGGACAAAGAGGAGGTTTATGAATGTGGTGAGAGAGGATAATTAGGCATTCGTTGTGAAAGAAGAAGATACAGACATCTGGAAGAGGAAACGAATGATCCATATAGTTTTGTTATCTGACATGCCAAAAGCTAATGCTTTAAAAAGGAACAGGAAGACATAACAGTCCAGCGGCTTAACCTGAAGAAATCATATTCACCCAGAGGTTAGGCCCCATACGTTAAAAGAGTGGCACAGTAACAGTTATACTCAAGGAAAAATCAGATTTACCAACTTTCCTCCCTTCCCCCAAATGTAATCACTGTCTAAAATTTGCTTCATAAGTTTTAATGCTGGAGCCACATGGCTAAAGTCATTAACAATTGGCAGAAATATGTCCCATCATGATGTGATGATTTATGTTATATTCAATGGAAAGTAAGAATAATCTGACTAGGAAAAACCAAAGGAGTCAGATATCTTGCTCGGCAGCTCAAGTTCTACATTCAGCAGCACTGTGCAAAAGTCTTGAGCCCCTCATTTCTTCACATTGATGAGGAACAGTTATCCATTTTTTGCCCTCATTTCCAGAAAACTGTACCAACCAGTGGAAGCAAACCTAGGAAGGCGGTTCCTAGCCAAATATGAAAGAAATAAAGAGCTCAAAACTTATTGCTTGTGCATTGTCCTTTACTGTACGCAATTTCCAACATGGCTATGTTTGAGGTAATGATACAGATGTATCCTTATAATGAGTTTAGCTATGAGTTAATTAGCTTTACTAGAAAAAAATGGTGCTCTCTTTTATGCCCACATTGTAGACTTGATGATGGTCTGTTGTAAATGATGTAGTAAAGTTCCCATGGAGTTCCCATTAAATGCAGCATTCAGTGCTTATTTGTTAGATATACACTTCCCTTTTTTGTTTTCCAAGTTAGCCTTGTAGAACCTGAGCTATAACTATTAAAGCGTTTTGACTAAATGACAACATTTGGGGGGAAATTTTCATTTTTCACACTTCACTTCCCACATCTTAAAATTTGTGTGTTCTCTAGGATGTATCTGTTAAAATAAAGCTATACGACGTAAAAGTGTTGTGTTTTGCTTGTAAGTCTGTTAGTATAGCTACTGACTAGCCCCATGAATTGTCACAATATAAGAAATAGTACCTTGGTAGATATAGGAGGTTGTAATTTTTCCTTATATTGTAATGTTTTGATTGATTTGCTCTGTGTATTTTATGGACACAGATGCTGTAGATGGTGTGAATACAAGACATGAGCATAATGTACACAATAAAGCTTTAACTATGCATAAAATTTTGATTTAGACTCAGAAGTTCCCAGAAATGTATTTAAAAAAATCAAACCAAGCTTAACAAATTGTAATCACTTGAGGTGCAGAACAAAATGTGATATTCGTTACAATAACATAATACCATACACTGCCCATACAAAAAAAAGTCACACACTAATATCTCATTGGACCGCCTTTAGCTTTGATTGCGGCACGCATTCACTGCGGCATCATTTCGATAAGCCTCTGCAATGTCACAACATTTACATATAATTTTTCGCCAAGAGCTTGTAGAGATGATGGGAGAGTTGGACCACGGTGCAAATTCTTCTCCAGCACATCCCAAAGACTCCCAATGGGGTGAAGATCTGGACTCTGTGGTGGCTCATTCTCCCTAAACCACTCTCACATTTTAAGCCCCATAAATCCTGCCATTGTCATCTTGGAATATCTCCGTGCCATCAGGGATGAAGAAATTCACTAATAGTATAACAGTATATTCAGGTAGTCAGCTGACCTCATTCTTTGAGCACATAATGGTGCTGAACCTAGACCTGACCAACTGTAGCAATGCCAGATCATCAATTTGATTTCACCCGTCATTCAAGATTTTTTTCCCGACCACATTTCTACCAGGAAGATAATGGTTCTCCAACATCCTTCCAGTTTTTAATATGCGTCTGACAGTTCTTAAACCAATTTTAGTAGTTTCAGCTTCTCCTTAGATGATTTCTTTGCTTGATGCATGCCAATAATTTGACCCTTCTGAAACAGATCTTTCCCACGGCCACAGGATGTGTCTGCTTAAGTAATAGGAAGCTGCTCACTGCATTGGTTAGATTGGTGGTGATGGTGGTCTAGTGGTAGGATACTTGCCTATGGACCTATGGCTCAAGAGGTCCCAGGTTCAAATCCCACCTCTGGCACTACCCTGAGCAAGACCCTTAACCCTGAGTTGCTCCCTGTAATTAGGACATGGAAGTTGCTCTGGATAAGAGCGTCTGCTCAATGCTGTAAATGTTAGGGGTTAAATAATTTGTTGCAGCTGAAACAATCATCCCTGCAGTAATTATCCAATGGGAGGCTCTTACCTATTTCCTTTCTTAAATCCAGGTGGTGACTTTTTTTTGGACAGGCAGTGTATAACATTCATTTTTAATTTTTAAATTCCGTTTATGAATAAATCAAAAACACAAAGTCTGACTTTAATCAAAATTATAACTGTGTGGTGCTTGTAGGTGTATTTCCGCTGATAATTCAAAAGTTGCTACAATGTGTGAAAGTCAACAGTAGAAATATTAGCATGTGTTAACTGGTGACTACTGGCCTGCGTTTATTGTCATCTTTAGCAATACATTTTAGGCTATTAGGCTATTGTTTTAAAGTTGCTAATCTTTAGATATGACTGGATGTTCAAATACACCAACATGATACTTTGGATAACATATTCTGCTTTAAATCTGAAAAATGAAGACTGGGGTCATCACTTTTGCAAAAAATTCAGAAAAATCTGGCAATTTGAAAACTGAACTCAGTGGGTCCGGAGATATAATTGAAGACTCAGTTGTTGTTCTGGTTTATTTTTCTTGGAACTGACACAGCAGAACAGGTGGGCTGCGTCCCAATCTGCATGCTTCTACTCTTTACACACATTACATTACTGAGTGCATGTGAAACAGTTGTGTACTACTTTTACAGACTATTTAGTGCAGTAGTGTGCAGTATGGGATGCGGTTCTGTAAACGGTCATCTAGCTAGAGCTAAATAATGAGTTCTCCATTTAAAGGGAAGTTTTATTTTCAGTCTAAAAACTTAAAGTGTCGCTAGCTAATATTAGCTAATCGCTCCCCTTTAAGAATTAAGAGTTTTTCTCTCTCATCTCATTAGTGGCAACATTATTGACCTATCCACTCAGAAAACACACATGGCTGTCGATCTTTCTGCAAACTTTCAGCTGACAGCAGTGTAAGGGGAGGGATTCTCCACAAGACAAATGCAGATGTCAAAATTGAATTTTTTGTTGTCATTTAATACTGCAGCAGGTGCTGGATAGGTGTTAAAAGTGTCCAAAATGCATAGTTTGTTCTCATATCTTTGTTTTGCTGTTGATATGTAAATACTAATTTGGACCAGAGGAGAAATATAACTGATGATGTTTTATGGGATGTTTTTGTCCCCCAAGGCTCTGAGCCACTGAAAACTATGAATTTTTCTTCACCTCCACACATTTTAGGGTGAGCGTGGGATGATTTACGCCTGCTGTTAATTGAGACTGTATCCTTCTATTACTTATTAGCTGCAAACGGCTCAAAGCTTGAAGAAGCAAACTTAAGACAACCAACAGGTCTTATCTGTCCCACTAAACCTGGGGTAAGGAGGGAAACTGTTTGAATTTCTACCTTTTCCATGACAATTGCTTTTAGTAAATTGAGTTTCCTCCTTGGAAATAAAATTCCTGTAAATAAATAAATAAATAATGCTAAATTATACAATATGGTAACTGTGGAGTTTTTGTTGGTGTATTTCGGGCAATAATACAAATGTTGCTTCAATGAATGAAAGCCAGCAGATGTATTAGTATGTACCTGATGACTTTTGGCTTTTATTCATTGTTAGCCATATTAGTATGAAAGGAGTTCATTCTATTAGACTATTGCATTAATGCTGCTCATCCTTGGAATCTTTGGCTTGAAAAAGCAAACTTTAGACACCCCACAGTCTCGAATGATTAAATAAATATGGCAAGGAAACAAACTGTTTGAATTTCTACCTTTTTCTGAACTAGTGCTTTTAGTAAATTGAGTTCCAGTTGCTAGTTGTCTCACTGTATGGTCACACTGTGAGGGCCGACAGCATCAAAATGACTAGAAGTAGTACGTTTTCTATTTAAGCCAGTGTGTCTCGGCAGCAAGTCTCTGCACTTTTTGGGCAATAAGGCCATCAGAATGAAAGCCTGGGAAGCTTTATGATGACATGCTAAGGCAGTGTTTGTTGGCAAGCAATCACTTTTTAAGAAAAGCTCCAATCTAGAAAACGTGTAAACTTTAGTTCCGCTAAACACTAGTTCCCAATTACAATGGAGGAGACGGGGATCAGCGACATGGCAGGGTTTCCCATTATCTCCCATACTGTTTGCCCACAGAGACATAGATAAAAATACAAAGTGTGGACCAATGTGTCCAAAACTTTTGGTGTTCCAGATGAGCTGAAGTGCAGATACTGTAGATCATTTATTGAAGCAGGAGGAAACTGCAAACTTTACTACCATTACTGATTTATTCTGTCTCAGATAAATGTGAAGCTCAAACACACACTGTAGACCTGTACCACAATTTCCATGTGATCCATGTATGTGGACAATGCTCTGGACTTTCCATGTATGTGGACTCCATGTGGATGGAGACATGTTATCAGAGTATATAATCTCCGTTTCACTCTATAAAGGAGAGTTAGGGTCATTAACTGTTCATTAACTGAACATGTTGTACTTCACCTCCACAGAGAGTGGCCACAATGTCTCTGCTCGGGCATACAGGGTGAATTTTGACGCTTTCATCTCTCCCAGTGTGAACGTACATGAGACACCAGACTGTAGCTGCTATACCATTTAAGGTGGAACATAAGTGTGTGTAATAGCCCCCCATTAGCAGATTTATTTCAAATTTTCACAAAATGATCACCCGCAACTTGCTTATACTGTAGCAAAACCCCCTCTTCAGCATTTTACTGGCTATAATCAGCATGGCCCAGTTAAGATGGCTTTGTTCAGACTTCATATTCACAAAGAAAGATAAAAACGCCTCTTCAGTTGAATCTACATGGCTCAGACTGTTCGGCTAAAGGCTTTTTTTTTTTTACCCCGCCAGCATTAAATAGGTTGTGTGGCTTTTGTGCATTGCTTTTAGTGCACTGCAAAGCATCACTGTGAGCTCCATGACCTCACCTGGTGTAACAGTAAAAATGTATAATTATGTATAATCTTCTTAGACTTGTATATCTCTGAATTTGCTTGTTTTTGAACACGACCTCTGCAAATTAAAGTGACTCACTTGATCTGTTTGCACTTTTGGGAGTTTAGAATTCTTTTAGAGAACAACACCAAAGTCAACTGGATGTGTCTGCTTTAAGAGCCCACCACTGAAACATGGCCACTTGACTGGAAACCTATTTGCTGGTGTGCAGCTTGTGTCCAAAAAAATTTTCATGGTTCTTATGGTGCTCTCTTGCCACTCATCAACTGTGGGCAAAACACATGGACTACAGTCTGAAGACTTGTAGTCCCGAAACCTGAAATACTGGTTATGGTTTCCAAAAAAATCTTAAAAGTTCATTTTATTGACTTTACTGGACTCAACTTTATTTATGATCCTGCCAAGGTAGATCTGACATCACAGTGTAGACATATACAGGTACTTAGAATTGCTAAAAATATTAAGAATTTAATTAACAGGTTACACAACGGGGGTTTCATGGAGGGAAATTACATAGCATTGGTCAAAAATACAAACTGTAATATTAATTAATTATAAATTAATTATAAATTTGGAGTAAAGGTGTTCAGAGGAAAATGTCAAATGTCATCCTAAGTAAATAGCAGCATTATATAATGAATGCAATAAATTCTATACAAAATGGCTGGTGCAGAGTGTCGGTGAGCCAGCCAGCTAAAGCAGCAGATCCCACTTTAGTATAACTGTCCTTTCTGTAGATGAGTAGAGCAGGCCTCCTTTTGAGTGAAAGTGAAAGTGACTATTCTTGTCATTGTGAGGTCACAGCACACAGTGAACCACAACGAAATTGGACCTGTGCATTTAACCCATGCACTCAAACACCGTGCAGCAGGGGGCAGCTATAAAAGCGCTATGAAAGCACCCGGGGATGGGGACAGGGACGGTACCAACTCCTTAACTCCCTAACCACTAGGCCACCGCTGCCCCATTAATCAGCCATTTCAGCCATTATTCAGTATAACTGTCCTCTCTTTATCTCTGGGTAAGTAGGATTGGCTGCTTGGGCAGTGGTGGCCTAGTGGGTAGGGATTAGGCCCCAAAATCTGAGGTTTGTGGTTTAAAATCCCAGGCCAATAGGTTGCCATGAGGTACCCTTGAGCAATGTACTGTCCCCATCATTGCTCCCTGGGCTCTTTGAAAAGCTGCCCCTTGCTGCACGTGTGTATGGGGACAAGGAAGCATTTCATTGTTTCACTGTGTGCTGTGCTGTGTTTCACAATGACACTTAGTCACTTTCACATTTAGTGTGTGTGTGTGTGTGTGTGAAAAAGAGGAACATAATAACCTAAAGCCAGAACAAGTTGACCTTCTTTAATTCATGCAGAAACATGCCAGGCCTTTACCATAGCAACACAATGGGATTGACAGTAGAGAGGATAGAGAGAGGAAAAAATGGAGAGAAAATCAGAAGAAAACAGAGTGATAGAGTGAGCAAGAAGGAGGTGGAAACAAGGGGAAATAAAAAAAAAAAAACATTCCAGGCAGAAGCACTCCTTCAGCACGAGTGAGTGGGGCCAAGCTGCTGCAAAGGCAACAGGAGGATAAATGTAAATCAGTGCCCTAGTGTCCTGGAACTAAGCCCCAGGATCAGAAGGTCATGGGTTTGAATCTCGTAGGTTACCCTGAGGTTCCATTGAGGAAGGTACTGTCCCCATTACTGTTCCTCAAGCACTGGATGTGGGTGCCTCTTGGACAGTGTATGTAGGTAAAATACAGAGGATGCATCACATTATGGTTCATTTTGTGCTGCATTGTGTTCACAATGGCAAATAGTTTGGCAATCACAATGGCAATCACTTTAAAGGTTTTTGTGACATTTAAAGTGTTTAGTGTTTAATGTTTAGTGTTTATGGTTTACAAAAACACTAAACACTAGGCCACCGCTGCCCCAATGTTAACACAATACGCTGACACATTTTTCTGAAAGGTGAGGAAAATTCCAGTCTATGGGACCTTTAACATCGCTGGTGCAGATGCTGGCTTTTTATTGCATAGGTTGAAGAGGGGCGCATGCTTAGCAACAGAGAGACTCGCGGAGTCTGCAAAACACACACACACACAGGTCAGTGAGACTGATTACTCTTCCAAGATGGTAAATAAACATTACTGCTACAAATCTCCCTCTCACATCTCAACGTCAGAACTGTGCTCAGCCTGACCTCCCTCTTCGTAACATCAGATCCAAGCTCAGCTTGAGCAGACTTCCCATTGCAGAACTGTTTAGACCCTCAATGTCTTCATACACACACAACTACACTAGCACAGCTACAAATAACAACATAACACAACTATACTAACACAACGCATTCACTACGAACACCGCTTCACTAACACAACTCACACGCTAAACAACACAAACACAACTAAACTAAAGTCACACCTAAAAAGGCAATTGGAATAATAAACTATACCTTCCTGCCTTAAAAGAATACATTTCACAACATAAATCATATTTAAAATCTAATGTCTCATGTGTTAAGCAGAACTTCAGTGGCTCTTAACTTAAGCCTGGTTGTTTGAGGGATGTATCTCCTTTAAGTCTCTCTGACATAAATAACACACAGCAGCCTGTCTCAGCAGGCAGTTTGCCCTACTAATTGTAATTTTAGGTCAGGACACACTACAGGAACATCCAGCCGATGATCAAACCATGAGACTCAGATGAAGTGTCTCTTTGGCATTAGATTTAGATGGACTCTGGAGATGCCTGGAAGACCGTCTTGAGGGAAAGGGTCAGAAGTTCTGGCTAAACAGAGAACTACAGTACTGCGCAAAAGTCTTGAGCCCCTAATTTATTTCTATTTTGTGAAAATGAGACGGCAGGTGCAGTGATTCCTTTGAAAACACACATATTAATCCAGTCTATGATACAAAGAGCACGGGCACGGTAGAGGGCGCTCTGTTCTGACTGAGCACACCTGAGCTCATGAAGGCACAGGTGTGCTTTATTGGGGCTGGTTATTTAAGCCCAGATGAGTCAGAACAGAGCGCGGCTCATTCACGAAGGCTATGCCTTAAGTAGTGGTTTTGATAAATCCTTATATCTGGTTTTGGTCACTACTGCAGTTCCTTATATCTGGTTTTGGTCACTACTGCAGTTCCTTAAATCTGGTTTTGGTCACTACTGCAGTCCCTTGTATGTTGTTTTAGTTACTATGAATAATAAAGTTATGTTCCGGATCCCTGACTCAGCGCAGACATCCTTCCTGTACCCCACCACCGTTACAGTTGCATACTAACCAACTAACTGCACTGAAAATGAGAGACAAATTCTTTGTCCTTCAAGAAAGGGAGAACTGTTCTTCAACTATACATAAAAAATTAATACATTTTTTAAAAGGATTCTAGAGCTTAGGGAATCAAACTAAAAAAATAGAGAAATCGAGAGCTCAATACTTTTGCAAAGTGGTGTAGAGGGACCTGAGCAGATGGCAATATCCTTCCCTACATAAGTATCCAGGGAAAAATGTACCAGGGACTTTAGGGACATTGCAGCACCAACGCTGAGATTATTTAACAATAAATTTCACCTCAAAATAAGCCAATCTATGGATTTGTTTATTAGTTCCTACATGCCCAAAATCATAAGAAATCACAGAGCATAAAGCATTCTACATTCTCTGCAGGAATCTGCCTTGATGAAAGAACTATTATAGGGAACATAAACAGCCCCTAATCACTGTTCTCTGCATTGGAACACTAAAACACTAATACAGGAAACAGAAATGGTTCTCTAATCACTGTTTTTTACATCGGAGGACAAGAGCACTACTATAGAGAACAGAAATGTTCCTTTATCACTGTTCCCTACATTGGAGACGTTAGAACGTTATTTAGGGAACAGAAAGGGTCCTTAGTTGTTGTTCCCTACACTGAAGCACTATACACACACACACACTGAGTATGAGGCGTCCTCCATTCTGCGGATGAGACTCCGCTTTGATGTGGGAATTGAAGAGCGTGTGAGTTGGGAACACACAGATTGGGGATCTGAAATGTCAGGAAGTAAATCCCAGTTTATAACCTCACAGCTGTTTGGAGAGGAGACAGTTGTAAATAATACAGTGATAGATTTTGGCTCCGATCCTGCGCTTTGATACTGCTCAGACACACACAGTTCCAGAAGCTGCAGTAAAGCTTTCTAAGCCCCGAAACTGCGCACTCAGGTAATCGTGGGCACTGGGACGACAAAGAAAGACCCATAAAGCAGCAAAAATAACAATAATGCTGAGCCTAATGCAGCCACACAGCAGCCTAAACAAAAGTGCATGAAGTGCAAAAGTCTTCATTTGCTCATTTCTTTATATTTCGGTGGGAATCGCTTTGTTGGTGTAAAAATTCTGTTTCCTGCCTGTCAAACTGTCTCATCTTTGGCATACTGAGTCGATTAAATGAAAGAAATGGGAACAAATGTTTTAGTGTGACAGGCTGCAAAGTGCCTAAAGATACAAGGTTCTAGAAAAAGGGGTTCCAACCACTCAGTGTTCAGCATCACCAGTACACTAATCACCTGGTCATCTGAAATCATCTGCATCTGTTTCTTCACTGCTTCATAACTTTAACGCTGTGTTCGGCTTGAAGGTTCATACATAGTGTGGCCTTACCAGAAAAAAACTAACGTCTGAATCTGTGCAGGGACAGAGACTGCACTGAAAATGAGAGCCAAAAACCTTGTCCTTCAGGATGAACTGGAGAACTGTTCCTGAACTTAATATTAAATATACAATAAAGTCAGGAAGCAAAATATGAAGAAATGAGGGGCTCAATATTTTTGCACAGAACTGCATGTCCTGAAGTATTCAGACATCCAGTGTTTTTTCTGAAATCAGGGGTTTTTAATGAGTTGGTTTTTTTTGGAACATTGCTGTGAGAATTTGATTGTAGCCCCAAGAGCCTAGGTTTAGGATTAAGAGCCTTAATCTCATGCACAAATGCTGGATGGTTAGTTCTGAAGGTACTAAATGGAGATACATTAATGATGAAACACTTATGGACTAAATTCATGGTCTCTTTTGTGTCTCTTTGTGTCTCTGTCCTTCTCTCCTACAAACTCTTTCCAGCTCTCCCATGGAAAATGCTTAAGAGGCCTCTTTTAAGCCCCCAGTTTGGCTGCAGATTCTCATCACTGCCTGCGTGAATCAGAGGACAAACTGGCCTACATAACATTCAGACAGGAGCTATAAACCCCTTCCTGCAGTGCTGCTTAAGAAGTGCAGGGTGTTTGGATCAGAATACGATAGAAAAGGCCACCTAACAGTCTGCACATAATAATTTTGACTTTAAAAATATATTCTGTGCTTTAAAACTGTCCAAATGTTCCCAATGAGCCCACAAAACCACAAGCACAGAGCAGCACTGTTCCCTACATTGGAGCACTAGAACACTATTATATGAAAAAGCAATGGTCTCCTAATCAATGTTTTACGAATATTTTACAATTGCACTGGAGCACTAGACAACTGTTATAGGGAACTGAAACAGTGGCTTCACTGTTTTAAGAATATTTCCCTTCTATGTGATCCCAGGCCTCATTATGTTTCTTCAATTTGTTTCTTCAGTCTGATTTCCAGCTTCGATGGGGCAGCAGTATCCTCCAATCCAGGGAGTAGGTTCCAGGATTGGAAGGTTGTGGGTTTGAATCCCAGACCAGTAGGTTGCCCTGAGGTTCCCTTGATCAAGGTACCATCCCCTTCAGTGTCCCTGATGCTGGATATGGCTGCCCCTTGCTGGATGATGTTTGTGAGTTTAATACATGAGATGCAATTTGTGGGTTCCACAATGACAAATATTCACATTCACTTTCAATTTGTTTTTAAAAAGCCTAGTCTTATTTTCAGCAGAGGTGCCAATGAGCGTTTCATGCTCTGATGTTCCAACACATCTTGTCCTACAGACGAGCTTTCTGACGGATGGCCGTGCTGCGGGACAAAACCATAGTCATTAGGAATAATAAACGGGAAACCGCCAGGGTCTCGCTCATCATAACACGTGTTAAAGACTCCAGCAGCTCGCTGAACACTCCCCAAATGCCTTTTTTATGGAAATCAAGCAGTGGTAGCGGCTCGGCCTACCATCTGCAGTAGCATAAAGAATGCAAAAACACTTCTACACAAATTCCTCGATCCGTAATGGACACGAAATTGACATTTAATGAGGGAAAGACTGTGAGATGCTCTTCGTCTCTCCCTCTGGTGGAATTTAAGTGCCTCCTATTCCATTTTTTGCATCCTCTTATGACATTAGTGTGATGTAGTGCAGCCCAGAATGGTCCAAGCTCATTTTTGGGTTAATTTCCAACCTTATAACTAAACCGGCAATTTCCATCACTGTGCATCATATATGCAGATGAGCTATGTTTTGACTGGCTGCCTGGACTGAAACACTTTGCCAAACTTCAGTGTGAGTGTGTGAACTGCAGCAAGCTAGCTGCATTGGTTTTCATGAGAGTGAAATAGGTTCCCATTTTTGTAGCAGCCTGGATGTTTCCACACACACACATGCGTGTGCACACACACACAATTTAGAGCAGAACTCACTGCAGTTTGGGAATTAAATATTAAACCGTTCAGATTTCTCTCTCTCCCTCTCTCTCTCCTAGAGGCACGTGAGAAAGAGAAAGAACAAGAGAGGAGAGGTCAATTAACTGCGTCTATTTTCTCTCTCCCTGTCCCCGAGTTCTTATTTCTTTTGCTTCATTTTCTTTTTGTAACCGTCTTATACAGAGGTGCACACACATACACACACACACACACACACACACACACACACAGAGGTTATTTCTCTCTTTTTGTGTTTTTATGCAATCCAACACAAACACAGACGACAGGGTGCTAGCTGCAGATTCCACCCAACCCAAACCTAAACACACACACACACACGCAAACATATACATCATTTGAGGCTTTACAGTACAATGGAGGGGAAATTGGTGGGATAATGAGAGTTATATACAGATAGGAAGATGGAGATGAATGACAGAGAACAAAAGAGAGAGAGAGAGAGAGAGAGAGAGAGCGAGAGAGAGAGAGAAATCTGAACTGTTCATTAGTTAATTCCCACACTGCAGCATGTTCTGTTCTAAACCGAGGGAAAGCTCTGAGCCCATTGCTACTGACTGATTCAGTACAGACTGAATCACACAGACTGACTCACTACATTTGAAATCACTATAGACTGAATTGATCCAGACTGAATGAGTACTGACTGAATCAAACAGACTGAATTACTACAAACATAATCCATAGACATTGATCCCAAAACAGACTGAATCCGTACAGACTGAATACCTACAAACTGAATCCTGGCATAAAGAAAACCTATGGACTATATCACACAGACTCAACCACTGAACAATGAACACCTACAGACTGAATCTTGATTGACTGCAGATTGAATAACTGCAGACTGAATTGCTGCAGACCGAATCACTGCAGATTGTAGTGCCAAGTCAAGCATCTGCTATATTGGTATTTAATGTAAAGAATATGACACATCAAGATAAAATGTATCCATATTCTATATTATGTGCGAGTCAGTAATAAAGTATGTTCTGTTCAGTTCTGCTAATCCGCAATGCTGAAACTGTAATGATGACACTTTCATTCCTGGATCGATATTTTGGCTGTGCTCTCTAAAAGCAACAAAAAAACGATGGATGGGATGTTTCTGTGACAACAGTTTCTATGCCGACGGTGTGTCTAAAGGATAGGTTTTAGATTAGGTTTAGTACAAATTCACCCTACATTCTGCTAACTGGCTCCTACTGTATGACATTAGAGAGAAACAACAAAAAAAGAATGTTTATTCCTGATGTCCTGAGATAGTGGATATTTTAAATCCATCTTTACATCCATCCATCCATTGCTCCATCTACATATATATATATATATATATATATATATATATATATATATATATATATACAGTACTGTGCAAAAGTTTTAGGCAGGTGTGAAAAATGCTGTAAACAAAGAATGCCTTCAGAAATATAAATAATGATTGTTTATTGTTTTGCCTTCAAACCAGCATCAATTCTTATAGGTACACTTGCACAAAGTCAGGGATTTTGTAGGATTATAGTCGGTGTATGACCAACCAATTTTACCAAACAGGTAATCTCTTTCAGACTGACCCGCCTGCAAAGAATATAATCTACCTGTGAGCATCTTCCTCCACTCTTATACGTCACCCTGTGCTCCTCCCTCTTCTTAAAATAAGTATTAACTACAGCCATTTCCATCTTTTTAGCCAAATCTACAACCATCTGACCTTCAGCATTCCTCTCCTTGACACCATGCCTACCCATCACCTCTTCATCACCTCTGTTCCCTTCACCAACATGACCATTAAAATCTGCCCCAATCATCACTTTCTCTCCCTTAGGTACACTCTCTATCACTTCATCTAACTCACTCCAGAATTTTTCTTTCTCTTCCATCTCACAACCAACTTGTTGAGCATAAACACTAACAACATTCATTATCACACCTTCAACTTCCAGCTTCAAACTCATCATCCTCCCTGACACCCTCTTCACTTCCAAAACACTCTCTACATACTCTTCCTTCAGGATAACACCTACTCCATTCCTCCTTCTATCCACACCATGGTAAAACAATGTAAACCCTCCTCCAATACACCTCGCCTTACTATCCCTTACACACACAAAATGTCAACCTTTCTTCTCTCCATCATATCAGCTAATTCTCTACATTTACCAGTCATGTTGCCAGCATTCAAGGTCCCTACCCTCACTTCCACTCTCCTCCCCTTCTTTCTCTCCTCCTCCCTGTGGACATGCCTTCCTCCTCTTCTTCTTTTTTTTCTCCTTTGGCCAACAGTAGTCCAATTTCCACCAGCACCCTGTAGGCTAACAGAACTGGGTGCAGTCGTTGTTAACCTGGGCCTCAACCGATCCAGTATGGAAGTCTGTTTCGTTGTCCGCGTATTGATTTGGTGAAGTTTTACACTGGATGCTCTTACTGACATAACCCTGCCCATTTATCCGGGCTTGGGACCGGCACAAAGAAATACACTGGCTTGTGCATCCCTAGTGGCTGGGTTACACATATATATATATACATTTATGTAATTAGTAACACAATTAATTACAAAAAAAATGCAACCTGAATACCTATTGGATTACTTACGTTTACAGCATTTAGCAGATGCTCTTATCCAGAGCATCTTTTTGAACCTGTGACCTTTTGGTCCACAGAGCAAATCCTACCACTAGACCACCACTACCCCAATAAATGTTACTTCAAAATCCAACACATATTGCACCATCTAATAAAAAATGCATGCCACCATAAACATAGTTTTTTGCTCCTCAACATCCCAAAACATTTCTAATGCAAATAAAAAACCTTCATCAGTTTTTTAGGATCAACTAGAAAAAAAACAAAAATAATCTTATCCCAACCTGGCAAACCAGCTAAAAACATGGTGGGCTGAGTGACTGTATAATGTAATGTTTCTTTAGTTTAAGCTGTAATTTGTTTTAGGTTTTCTCATCTATAAAAAAGTGGTGCTCAAAAGTCACTGTTCCTACTATCTCGGGTTTGAGTTGAGAGATTCCCTCTGCTTATCTGTAAATAACTTTATTTCTTCAGTAATTCTCTCTCTCTCTTGCTCTCGCTTTCTCTCTCTTTCTCTCTCTCTCTCTCTCTCTCTCTCTCTCTCTCTCTCTCTCTCTCTTGCTCTCGCTTTCTCTCTCTCGCTCTCTATGTGGTTCCCTCTGATTGTGGCAACACCATGCTGATAAGTCTGCTTGTGGCTTAGTGGGCAGCAGTGTGTCATGGTGCTCCATGGACAGGATTCCTTTTTATTCTCCCCCTACATGCACTTCTACTCCTGCACCACAACCCATTCCAAGTCTGAACCACAGTGAACCACCGGCCACCTCCCCGGCAAAAGGGCTAATGCTAAAATAGAAAGCTGTAAGCTCTTTTGCATCTGTCCAGACAGAAATTAGACATTAGCTGAGTGGAATAAATTGCCCACCACTGTCTTGATTCCTCATTTCAAGGAATGTCTTAATATTGACCAGTTGTCTTTAGAAGTTCCTTCACCGTCTGAGAACTATGAATGGGACAGCATGACAAGTTGTTAACAGTGATGCGCTTGTCAAAGATTTAGAGCAGCAAAATAAGTACAGCCCACAGTTTCCAATAAGGGTCTTCTAATAAGGGTCTTGTTTCAATATAAAGAACTATACCACATTTTTATCATTCTTTTTACATTGAAATTGGTCAAATAT
>CM029371.1:23712011-23735175 GCA_017165825.1 Hepsetus odoe
TCTCTCTCTCTCTCTCTCTCTCTCTCTCTCTTTCTATCTCTCTCTATCTCTCTCTCTCCCTGTTACAGAATTTAACTAAAATATCATCCAAAATTGCAAAACCTTGTCTGCTAGATATTTTTATTTCCTGTTCTGACCAATTGGAGCCAGAGAAAGGCAGGCAGGCTGACAAACCAAATCACAGCTCATTATCATGAAGTTAATGCATTAGTGTTAACCTGCAGTAAGGCTCGTCCAACCTAGTAACTGTAGCTACAGGTTACTAGGTACAGAACAGCACAAAAGTGGGTGGAGTTTGGAGACAGGGATTACAGAACTCACAGTTAACAGAAACATAAGCATATAAGGATGATATTAGCCTTGATTAACTCTCTCTTTCTCTGGACTTGTCCTTTCTTTTACCTGCTGCCTCTCACTAAGCCATGGATAAACACCTCAAACACACACCTTCACCTGTGCATTTTGCTCAGTTTTCCGTTTTCTTGCAGGTCAGCGCTGTGGTGCAGCACAAAGCTCACCTCCCCGAGAGCTCATTTCAGCTGTCTGATTGTACAAAAGCACCTCACGCTGTTCTCTCCTCTAATCCTGTGCTGTCTCTAAATCCACCCCTCTCTTCAGCTGAACGCTAAGAGTCATTCCCAGAACAAGCTGTGGCCGCTTGCTGTTTCCCTCTTTCCGGCTGACTCTGGGAGGCCTGGTACAGTCTGACACTTTCCTCCTTGAAGCAAAGGTTTGGTAAATGTCCACATTTTTCCTTACATGGTGCCTTAATTTATCATTTTTAGCACTGGAGTTTCAAGTCTGAGGACATTGGTGTAACTGGTAACCTTCACGTCTCATACACTGTTAAACTTTTAGGTTACCTGTAGATGAAGATGTCATGTCAGCATGAGTCACAACTGTGTCTAGTTTAGTCCCCCATTCCTTGACTATTTGAATGCGGCACAGCCAATCAGAGCAGAGTTTATTTTTAGATCAGCCCTAAAAGCTTATTAATACAAACAGCTAGTTTATTTGTAATGCAGGGATACAAGAAAATGGTCATCTATAAATACACTAAGACTCTTTTAGTGTGTAAACGTTAAAAGTGGGAAAATTACAAGACTGTTAGACACTATTAGACTCGTTTATGTGGTTTCTGACATCATACAATTCTGTTGTCTATAAATATGCTCTTAAGAATGTTGGAATACCTAAACAGGTATCCCTGTGAAATGTAATCTGTTACTGAATAAAGCAATTTTTGTCATTAGTAAAATCATAAAAAGACTACGTTTGGACATACAATATCAAACATATGCAGCCAAAAAAATTGGGGATGCATAAATATAGTTTTTGTTCTTCAAACACCATGAAATGTTAGTGTCACAGTCTGTCGTGCCTGTGGTTCCGGTTGGGCACGACAGATGGCGCTCTGTTCTGAATGAGCACACCTGGGCTCATGGAGACACAGGTGTGCTTCACTGGGGCTGCTATTTAAGCCTCAGTGAGTCAAAACAGAGCGCGGTTCACTTACAAGGCGAAGCCTTACAGTTAACAGTGGTGTTTTAGTTCTCTGTATTGTGATTTATGGAATAAAGTTATGTTCCGGATTACTGGCTCAGCGTTGACGTCCTTCACACACCCCGCTACCATTACAGTTAGTAATGCAAATAAAATGCCAACATCTGTTATTCAGGATAAAATAGACAAAAATAATATCATTTATAGACTGTATAATGAATTGTTTCTTTTTATTTAAGTTGTTATTAGTTTTAGGTTTTCTTGTCTATAACAAAGTGGTGCTCGAATGCTGCCATCTCTGGTTAAGTCCCAGACCAGTAGGTTACCCTGAAAGTTCCTTTGGGGAGAAATAAATAAATAAATTAATAATAAATCAATTCATTCACCCATCCGTTTTCAGAATTGCTTATCTGGGATAGCTGGCGGTGGTAGCTGGCTAAGGAGATCAGTCCAGACATTTTTCCCCCAGCGACCTCCACCAGCTCCTCCTGGAAGATCCCAAGGTGTTCCCAGGCCAGCCGAGATACCAAGATATGTGATGTCCTGGGTCTTTCCCGTGGTTTCCTCTTAGTTGGTTGTGCCATTAACACCTCTTCTGGAATGCGCCTGTCCTAACAGGAAGCCCCAAACCTCCTGTTGCCACCCCAGCAGGCTCCTGTCAACATGGAGAAGTAGCGGCTCTAGTCCGAGCTCCACCTGGATGTCTGAGCTCCTCACCCTGTCTTATTCTTTCAGTCCCTACCCAGAGCTCCTGACCACTGACCATAGGTGAGAGTTGGAACAAAGACTGACTAGTAAATTGAGAGCCTTTTGGTTCTTCAACACTTCACTTTGGTACAGCAACCGCATAACTGCCCCAACCTATCTATCAATCTCTTGCTACCTCACTTGTGGCAAAGATCACAAGATACTTAAACTCCTTCACTTGAGGCAATAACTTGTTACCATCCCTAGCAGACCATCTTTTTTTTCATTGATTTGCCAGTTGCTTCTTGGGTGGCTGGTTGGGGGTAGGCCCTTGCAGACTGGACACATGGAACGGTAAAAAAAAAAGACGATTTTCACCTTTTACAAGTTAACAGGAGTTTGAGAGTCATATTTTAAAAACATAATGTAATATTTAAAAAATGTAATCCAGTAGTAAAAGTGTCTGTAATTGCAACACAAAGCACACAGTGAACTACAATGAAATGTATCCTTTGTATTTAACCCACACACACACCGTCCAGCAGGGGGCAGCCATATCCAGGGCAACCTTCTGGTCTCAAACTCATGACCTTCCAATTATGAGGCCTAGTCCTCGACCACTAGATCATTGCTGCTTCATGTAACTGTCATCTAATTGCACCTTTTTTTTAGATGTAATCTAGGATATTTTCGGGTTTATGTAATCTCAATTACATGTAATCCGTTACCCAAAGAAGCGAATTTCACACCAAACCTGTTTTGGCTGATTGAGCTTGTGTGTGTGTAGGTGCGAGGATTAGGCATATTTATTATTTAATGCTGAAGGAGATCAAGTCCTCACTTTCACTTGAGTTTGCATCTCTTTGGAGCCACAGTGTTACTGTAAGGCTGCCATCAGCTGTAATGAAGATAATCGATCTGGGAGGAGCCAGGCTGGCCATGAGAGATTCATTAGCATGCAGGTGGATTTTATTGGGGCATAAACACCACCAGCTGCTGGAGAGAGCTTTAGCCTGTTATTACCCATCCATATTAGCTCTCAGAGGGAAATTCCACACTTTCCCCCCCATTTTTTCATCTTCCACATTATTGCTAATGACAGACTCAGCACCTTCAACTTCATGCTTCTGAGCATCAAATAATATTTTCTTCTTCTAACGATACCTAAGGTATTAGTCAGTGATGCTGATGTGTGAAATCCAAAAAATGGAGGACCAGTCTCTAGGCAACAGCTGTTAGTACCTAGTTTGGAAGAGCTACCATATGTTTAAGTATCTGAGCTGGAAGACCACTCTGCTCCAAGAGGCCAAATGTCCCCAAAATTGCTCCCCGTTTATAACTTTAAATTAAAGACAGACTGGAAAGGAAGACAGCAGTGCTGTTTTAGCCAAGAGAGGATATTGCTCACATTATATCACTCTTCCTCTACCACTAACCGCTCACTGGTCTAGTTAAAAAGAATATAGCTGTAAAACTGGAACAGAAACTAAAACAGAACATCAGGACAAAGTCAGCAGGGAACCCAGGACTGGAATCAGGGGTTCAGGTTCTCAGGAATTGTACGACCAGGTGATAACAGCTGTACCCATATAGTCTACTAGGATGTGGTTCTGCCCATAAATATAGAGCATTGTTTTTAACTCAACATTTTTAACATGCTTTAAAACAAGTATTAACCTTTTTATAGCAAAATTTTGGGTCTCATTTTTAGTGCAGTCCCTGTGCCTGAGTCAGTCTCAGTACCAGTTCAAGTGGATTGTTTTTTGTTGGTTAATCCACACAATGATCTATGTTTGAATCCCTCAAGCAAAACAAAGCCGTCTAACTTAAGAAATGAAGCAGTGAATGAACAGGTGCAGATGATTTCTGATGATCAGTCTGGTAATTGTATTATTGCTGAGTGCTGAACCCCTTTATCTAGAACCTTGTATCTTTAGGCACTTGCTGCCTGTTGCATTAAAATTAAAATTTAATTAATTCAATAAAACAAAGATAAGACCGCCTGACAGGCAGGAAACTGGATTTTTGCACTAACAAGGTGATTCACTACAAAATGTAAAGAGGGTCTTTTGCACAGTACTGTATATTTATTTTTATGGCTTGTTTATATATGATGTTGTTTTTAATTTATCTTAATTTTTATCCTGTAAGTCAAAATCAGAACCAGTACTTCCCACTGACCCGACTGAGCCTCAGTCTCAGTGGAGAAAGATCAGCAGTCGAGTCTGGCGAGCTCGGGTGGGTGGACGGCGATCATCAGGTGTGCTGTGGAGCATGGCGAGTGGGAACGTGAGAGAGAAAGAGAGAGAGAAGTAGAGAGTAATTAACATTATGATAGCTGTCTACGCTTCCTCCAATTAAACAGAGCTGATCGTCGCTACAGCAACAGGTCCTGTCTGCACTTTAGCATCCTCTAGCTTCTCTCTCCTTTGATCAAATTTTTTCCACATGATTGCATCCGGAATGGGTTTTTATTAAACACCATGACAACTAAACCTAAATATAAACAACAATATAAACTATTTACTAATCAATAAAACATGATGACTTGTTAGAACTTGAGCTTGCATGTTTTTATGTCCTTAGTAAGATTATCTAGCTTCTCAGTGAAAGACATGGTCCATCTGGGGATGGTTCCCAGAGGGGGAGGAGTTAACCTTTGAGAAAATGATGGCAAAATGAGAATCTACACACTAGGAATATGAAAGACAAATCCCAGGGAGAAGAAACCAATCACAGTTCAGAGCATCAATGTTTGCCATCTTAATATCACTAAACATTTATGCCAGTTTTATTTGCATTTGTAATATTACCATTTGAAAAGCTTTCAGTTAATTGTGATTTATTAATATTATTCATTAATATTTGTGATTTATTAATATTTTTGATTTGAATTTTTATCAATGATTAATGTTAATTATATTGCTATTTGTGTCATTACCTTTAGTAAGCTTAATATTAAAATTGAATTCTAATTATACCAGCCTTTGTAATCTTAACATTAGTAAAGGTTTTTGGTAAATTATATTAACATTTGTAATATTAATGTTAGTAATTTCTTAAAATGATATTAATGTTTATGATATTCATTAGTAATAAGTTCATGTCAACATTCATAATATGTTAGTAATAATTACATTTATTATATTAACTTTAGTAAATGTTAACATTCATTATATTATTGTTATTAAACAGATATTATTGATAATGTTAGTGACATGTTGTTGACCATCTGACACAAACCCTCTGGTCAGGCTCTCGCTCGTTTTCACAGTCAGTGACGTATCTAGAATCTCCAGAAGAAACAGAATGACCACCTCCCTCATTAAACAGGTCCCACCAAGAATGTGATTGGCTGGTTCTTCTTTCTAATGTTGATGATGGGACTTCAGTCTAACCCTAACCCAGCTCTGACCAATGGGAGAGCTTGTTTAGTTCCATCTAGTCAGATTTCATAAAGAGAAACGGCCTGATTCACTTTCTTTTGGAAGTTTTGAGAATTAAAGCCAAAATCTTTTTACTAAACGAAATGAATTCTTCTGAAAATGTCTCACACTCTCAAACATACAAACACCCACAGACCGATGAGTCGGCTGATTAGTTTTAAAGCAATGATTCAACACCCTCAGACACACACACATACACACATTCACACTCACAAATTCAGTTGATCCACAGAGACATGTACAGCACTTACAGGACTAAACCATTAAAGAAGCCTGACATTTTACACCAGGATTTAAGGTGAAACTGAAAATTAGTGCCTTTGTGATAGTGATATCCATAAACATAGAAAGAAAAAAAAGTAAAAAGATTGAAAGAAACAAACAAAAAAACCCTCCTCAAAACCCCTCTAGTTCTCATCTTTCACACATTCATTTGTATTTATAATTTTTGTCTTTCTATATCACTTTAATTTTCTCTTACATTCTTTCATTTTCATCTCTCTCTCTCTCTCTCTCTCTCTCTCTCTCTATTTTTCATGCTGAAACATTCTATTTCTCTTTCATTTCTCTCTCTCCCTCTCTCATTTTTATCTACTTCTTTCATTTTTACCTACATCTTTCTTTGGTTATTAACTTTCGATCTCTCTTTTATTTCTCTCTCTCTCTCTTTCTCTGTATGTGTGTGTGTGTGTGTGTGTGTGTGTGTGTGTGTGTGTGTGTGTGTGTGTGTGGGGTTTGTTCACACAGAACCCTGACCAGGCCTTGACCGATGACCTGATTGTCCACTGACTTCATTGAGGAGCGTTGTGGTGTTCAGCTGAGTTTGCTTTACAGAGTGGCTCGAGGTTTTTCACTCGTTAACTCTTTATTAACGATTAACTGTGAATCTGAAACCATATACTGATCCACTTCGCTCACCACTCTTCAGAAAATGAGTCAGTGGCTCATGATTGAATGTGATTCATTGTGACTCAGCATGATTCATTTAGATTTTTTCATTTGAGATTTTTTTCAATAAGTACAAAGGTACAAAGTGGCGTTTTTTTTTTATATTTTAGGCCAAAAATGAGCACATTTACTGAATCATTTTATAATTCATTGTACATATGATATGAACACAACAGTTGTTCGACAGTTTATTTTTTGCTCTGTTTTTTCTGTTTAATCTATAATTATTTCTTTCCTCAGTAAGAATGAATGGTGGATTAATGGTTGTATGCGCTCCTTCTATAAGAAAATAAAAATAATCTACCAAATATCTTTCAGTGATACCATATCTTCCACCTAGCAACACTTCACCACCCCAGTAACTAAGCAACTGGTGAGTAATACCCCAAGAAACATACAGTGTGCCTTAGTGACGACCTTGCACCACTCTAGTAACCACCGGGAACACCTCAGCAACAACTTAGCATCACACTAGAAAAACCTTCACTAGGACGCTACTACACTAGGAGCAGCTTCATCCTAGCAACCACAATGTAAAATCCTACCATCTATGTAGGATACCCTGGCAATCACCAGAAATTCCATAGCAACCAGGGAAGTGCACTCTGGAGAAAAAGTTGAGCGTCATGCATCAGGGAAGCACATCAGGTTCAGTGCAGAAAACGCTGATTAGGCCGTGACTAATCAGAACCATTGAGCACCAAAATGGATCTGCTGCTCGGAACCTGAACCACTTTGATTACACTCAGTGGGTTGGGAAGAGCAAGAGGTCTTCTGCTCATTATGTCTGAGAAGTTCTGCTCCTGACCTGTGTGTATTTTCCAGAATCCATTCTTAAGGCAGGCTAGTTCTGTCTTCTCCCTTTGAGAAGGTTGTGGGTTCTACTCCAAGTCAGGGTCTATCTGTGTGTAGTGGAAATGTTCTCCCCATGTCTGTGTGGGTTTCCTCCAGTAGTTTCAGTTTCCTTCCATAGTCCAAACACACAACAAGTGGACTGGAGTCAAGAACCTGACACATGCATTTGTGTTTGTGTGTTATTTGCGTGTGCCTGGGGTCTTTCTTATCTCATTCTTTCTCTGCTGACCTCTCCCTCTCCTGCCTTCTCTTTCTTTCTCTTATTTTCTTCTCTTTCCCTCTCCCTACTATCTTTCTATTTCTTCTTTTGCCTTTCTCTCTCAAATTCTCTCTTTCCTATCTGTCTTTTTCATTCATCATTCATGTCCGTCATCTTTCGTCATTCTCTCCAGGTCCTTTTACTGTCTTTCCCTCTTTTCCTCTCTCTCTTCTTTGTCTGCTTTTTTCTCTTTTCTTTCTTTACTTCTGTCTGTCACTCTGTGCTCTGTTTTTCCCTCAAGTCCCCCCCTCTCTTTCTCTCTCTCTCTCTCTCTCTCTCTCTCCCTCTCTCTCTGTCTCTCTCTCTCTCTCAGAAAATTGCTGTTGAAATAAGGAGGGAAGAATGTAGGATGATGAAAATGTCATCCTGTCATTCTTTCCCTCACTGCAGCTGGGCGGTTTTTCCAAATCACAGCTCCACAGTTAGGTCAGAAAGAGTCTTTCTCTTTCTCTCTCTCTCGCTCTGTCTCTCTCCCTCTGATGATCTTATCAGACTCACTCGCCCCAACATGACTGAAATGAGGACTGATTTTATCTGTAATTTCATTAATCAGACTGTAATCACATCAGAATGTGATGAACAGATCACTGAGAGCTGATTTATTTTGTGGAGCCAGAACCTCATTGGATAAACTTGTAACTATGTTTCACCAAAAGCTCCGCCCAAAACAGTTCCGTCTTCACCACAAATATAGTAAATCAGTTATACAACAATATTAACAGTAACAACAGCCATTATAGCTGTAAAAACAACTACAACATCACAAGAATGACGATAACTACATTACAAACTACAGAATCAACAAAAATAACACAACAAATACAGAATCAACAATAACATCACCAACTGCAGCACCAACAATAGCAGCAACAAAGACTATTTATACATATAAAACAGTATAAACCACAACTTCTGCATCAACAAATACAACCACAACATCTGCAATACTAACAAAATATGTATAACAGCAATATAATCAACAACAGCACAATCTCCTGCATCAACATCAAACACAATATAATCAACAACAGCACAATCTCCTGCATCATCAACAACAGCAACATCAACAACAACAGCACAAACTCCTGCATCATTAACAACAGCATAAATCCAGCATCAACATCAAACACAATATCAGCAACAACAGCACAAACTCCTGCATCAACAAAAACAACAGCACAGTCGCCAGTATCAACAACATAAACTAAAGTGATGAGTTTTTATTTTCTGGAGGAGATGCCCAGTCATAATAAATGTTAATGTTAAGAGATGAAAAGGATTGAGTCTCTTTTTTTTGTCATGGATTGAGTCTCTCAGATTTCTGCAGGACAGTGTGTGTGTGTGTGTGTGTGTTGTTTTGTAGCCACTAATAAACTGGGAGGGTTGATTCCGGCCAAACATCACTGCACTGACATTTAGCCTGCTCTGAGTGTGTGTGTGTGCATGTGTGTGTGTGTGTGTGTGTGTGTGTGTGTTTGTGAATGCAGGCTTTGTCTCGGCCTGACTCATGTCATGCGCACGGTGTGTGTGTGCTGCAGTTTTCCTAAAACTCATCCAATCCTGATACAAAAACACTTGCTGTGCTGGAGAGGCTCTTGGCAGCGGGCGGTGGTGACCGTCCAGAGCCTCAGGGACTTTTCTTCAGCTTTCTTTCCCTTTTGTCCTCTCCTGCTTTCTCTCTCGGTCCAACATTCCTATCAATCTATTTTGTTCCCTCTACCTCTTGTACTCTTGCATCTTATCAGGTTTGGGTCTCACACATCTTGTATCTACTCTCATTGACCACTTTATCAGAAACGTCTAGCTCAGTCAGTTCAGTAACCCTTTTTTTGCTGCAAGGACACTGTGATCCCATGAACCTGGGCATGAAGATCATGGTAATGAAGCGAGTGTTATCCTGTTGAAAGAGGACCATGAAGAGGGGACCTTGGTCTACAGGGAAGTTTAGGTGTTAAACTAACATCCATATGAACGCAGACCCAAGGTGTCCCAGCAGATTGTTGTCCAGAGTGTCACACTGTTTCCACCAGCTTCCCATAGTGCATCTTTGTGTCATGTCTTCCCCAGGTAAGGACATCCAGCGCCCAGGCGTCCAGCCCACATTCTTACATTGCTCCACAGTCCAGTTCCGAAAGGTCAGCATGGGTAACACCCTTCCATCAGAAGCTACAGCATACAGCCAACAAGAGTATATATTACATTATATTACATTTATGGCATTTATCACACACTCTTACCCAGAGAGACTTCCAATTACTTTCCCTGGAACAGCTTGGGGCTAAAGGTCATGTTCAGTATGATTTATATAATTTATCAACAGTGAGAGAAATACATGTCACTGAGAGTATATCATAACAATCAATGTACACCATTACATTAATGGTGTACATTGAACAAACAATGTACACCATTAATAATAGTATATGCTCCATCACATGGAAATTAATCCTCAGAATACTTGCCTAATCATTTTGCGCACAGTGCATATATATATATATATATATATATATATATATGTGATATACATTACTGTGCCGAATTTTTAAGCAGGTGTGAAAAAATGCTGTAAACAAAGAATGCTTTCAGAAATGTAAATAATGATTGTTTATTTTTTCAATTTACAAAATGCAAAGTGAGGGAACAAATGAAAAATCTAAATCAAATCAATATTTGGTGTTACTACCATTTGCCTTCAAACCAGCATCAGTTCTTCTAGATTCACTTGCACAAAGTCAGGGATTTTGTAGGATTATAGTTGGTGTATGATGATCATCAATGTCACACGGAGGCTGAAACACAGTCATGTTTGGAACAACCTACCGGCCGAGTTCCTTCAAAAACTGTGTGCAAGTGTACCTAGAAGAATTGATGCTGTTTTGAAGGCAAAGGGTGGTCACACCAAATATTGATTTGATTGAGATTTCTCTTTTGTTCATTCAATGCATTTTGTTGATTGATGAAAATAAATGATTAACACTTGCATTTTTGAAAGCATTCTTAGTTTCCAGCATTTTTCCACACCTGCCTAAAACTTTTGCACAGTACTGTATATACTATACTTTCAATGTTTTCAATATATATATATATATATATTCATTTTTTTCTCAGTCCTAGTGGTCCACTTTCACCAGCCACTCTTATTGGGCTGAAATTATAAACACGGTGCTTCTGTCTGCCAGCAGCTCATGTCTGTACAGGTCTGCGTGAGACGAGAAAATCTTCCATTATAATTTTCTCCTGTAATAATTACACACATATGCACACACACACACACACACACACATATGCACACAAAAGTACAGACACTGTGCTCTTTATTGTCTAGGTAGTGCTCAGAAATAAAGCAGAGGGAACTCCCATGACCTACAGAGAAAAAGCACTGTGACATTTAAACAGCTCTGAAAAGCACACACTTTACTCCTTCTCTCTCTCTCTCTCTCTCTCTCTCACGCATCGGTAAGGATGTAAAGAACACAGCTGAGGGATTTTCTCTCAGATAAACAGATAAACTCCATCACATCTGTGCTCCATGTTTAAACTGATCCTAATCTCAGATTATTCATACATTCTGCCCTGTAATCCTGACTGGGAAATGCTAATTTGGAAAATCCAACCAACACAGCGACCCCAAAATTATTTGATCAGCTTGCATTCTGAGTTACCTGTCAAATGTAGCTTCAGTGTAGAACTGAATTCACTAATGTTGCTGTAGTATTAAATGACAACAAATAAGTTCAATTTTGACATCTGCATTTGTCTTGTGGAGAATCCCTCCCTTTACACTGCCATCAGGAAGAAAGTTTACAGAAAAACAAAGAGCTGTGTGTGCGATTTAAGTCTGGATGGGTCAATAATGCTGCCCCTTGGGACAGGAAGGACAAGAAACTTATGACCATAAAAGTAAAGAGGAGTGATAATTAGCTAATAATCACTAATGACAGTCTTCTTTCCAAAAACCAGCCGTTACATATTCAGACTGAAAATGAATCTTTAGAACATATTATTTATCTCTGGTTAGGTCCCAAACCGCAGAGTACCACAGAGTTTATCTCTTTATATCTCTTTCTTTTTCCCTCTCTCCTTTGTGTCTCTTGCTATTTCTCTCTCTCTCTCTCTCTCTCTCTCTCTCTCTCTCTCTCTCTCTCGCTCTCCCTCTCTCTCTCTCACACCCCCTCTTCCTCTCTCCCCAAACTCTTTCTCTATTTCTCTCCCCCCATTCCATTTTCTCTCTCTCTCTGGGTGATGGTTTGGAGGAAATTTGATGGAGGTTGATGTTTGTCCTGCCCAGGCACGATATCAACCTCCCTCTGTACCAAGCTGAGGGAGAAGGCTGGGGGGGGGGGGGTGGAGCCATGATCCATAGAACTATGCTCATTACTGTGATGGGAGACATCAAACACTGACTGTCATCATGAAAAAAAAAGTCATCATGAAAAACAGCTAAATCAATCTAATCATTGGCTTTACTTTTTGGCAGTACAGCTCACAGCTTTCGATTAATGTATAAGCAATATGGAAGCCTGTTGGTGCAGCTGGCGGTGCTGTCCCCTCAGAGTGAGAAGGTCCTGGATCTAGGCAGAGACAGTCTGGGTCTTTTTTGTGTGTAGTTTGGATATTGTCCCCAAGTCATTTGGATTTCCTCCTACCTTTCAAAGACATGCATGTCAAGTGGATTGGAGATGCATTTGTTTAGAAAAGGGAAATGTATTTCAAATCAAGTTTGAATCTGAACCTGTGTAGTTTGAATGGGGGAGCTCAGTAATGTTCCTATCTAGAAAAGGGGGGCCTTGCAGAGAAGGTTTGGGAACCACTGCATGACAGCTAAGGGCTTAGTAGGTTATTTGCTAAAGTTCACCTTAAATCCAGCAGAATAGGATGTCAAAGCCCAGGTTCACTTCAGGTAATTGGGATTAAAAGCAGCGTTAAGAGCAAATGCTTCCAGGGAAACAGAAGCAGAAAGAAACTGGTATCTGTGATTGCCTTGACTTGTCCCTGCTTAAACTCTGAAATAAAGTAGGGAGAACATTTGCAGTGTGGATGGTAAATATTCAGAGTAGCATGAAGAACCTTTCATGGCTTTGAGCCACAAACATGGTTTTGCAGGTTGTTGTGCATTCCTGGGTCAACCGTGTTGGAGGAAAGATTAAATATCTGGGGGCTGATGCACACTAGGGACATACTTTTCCAGAAAGCAGCACTGTGTTGTTCCAGTGAGCGCTCTGGTGTGATTGTAACCATTTCAGAATGTGTAATCCAACCTTGAACTGCACTTTTTGGAGACTGAACCCATAAAAACAAACCTGAATGTTTTTTGGGATTACTGACCCAATAATCCCAAAAACATTATTAGATTACAAGACATCAACTAATTTATCAGTAAGAGATTTACATAAACATCAAATGCCAAATAGGATCAAATTAAAGTAAATTAAAATTTCACCAACATAGATAAAGTCATTGTCACATGATTGGCCCAGAGTCCTGTAGGGCAAAAAGCCATTGAACTTCATCACAGGCAAGAACATTTTCCTTCTGTTCTAAACAAACTGATATTTGGCAAAGATCTGAGTGCAAACTGTAAGTCTGGGGCACTTTCAATTGCTATACATCACAAGCACCCCAAACACTGGAGCTCATCTTTGATGAAACGTTTCATCAGCAACTGGTGTCCATTCTTTTACTCCCCCTGCAGAGACAGAGACACGTCCTACAGCATGAATCCCGTGTCTGCTCCTCTGGGCTTTGTTTCTCTGTTGGATTCTATAGAATCAGTTAGTGTCCAGTTGTATCCAGTATATTGGAGAAAATACTGGTAAAGGTAAGTGGAGGACAGTAAGAAGATGATCTATTTTGCCCTCCAGGTGGGCAGAGCTTTAAATGTGTGACATTACTTGAAAACTGAATGTGAAGTGCAGACACAGCTCCTTAAACAGTTCGGCCTTGAGTGACAACAATGATTGCATAGCTCCTAAAGGAATCTTATTAATCCAATTAGAAAACTCTGCAGATCTGCAGTTGAAGGAGAGTCATTACAGAACTGATATTCACTTACCTGTCACCTCTGATTACCTGTCACCTCTGATTACCTGTCACCTCTGATAACCAGTCACCTCTGCTTACCTGTCACCTCTGATTACCAGTCACCTCTGATTACCTCTCACCTCTGATTACCTGTCACCTCTGATTACCAATCACCTCCGCTTACCTGTCACCTCCGCTTACCTCTTACCTCCGCTTACCTGTCACCTCTGATTACCAGTCACCTCTGATTACCTGTCACCTCTGCTTACCTGTGACCTGTGATTACCTCTCACCTCTGATAACCAATCACCTCTGATTACCTGTCACCTGTGCTTACCTGTGTCCTTTGATTCTCTGGTTCAGGTGTGTAAGGGCTTGGAGGGCTGGACTACATTGACTCCATACTGTCACTGAGACAGGGATTTAAATAATAATAATAGTAATAACTTATTTAAAAATGTTTAACCCGATCAGGGGTGGGGCAACAGGTGAGGGGCGGGGCATAAGAGACGGCTTCCTTACACTGGAGGAAAAGAGAGAAACACAGAGAGAGAGACCCTTCTGCTCATGGGGAGGTGAGCGGGTCTTCAGCGGATCATGAGGAGGCTCGCGCTCGTGCGGCTGCTCGCCTTGAGCGTGTGGCTGGTGCTCCCGTGCACGCGCACCGACGCACCTGGCGCAGGTAAGGGCGGACGGGCGCGCGCGCGCGCGTTCATCCACGCGACGCTACCTTTGGCGGACGCGCGCACACACACGATAGTGATTATTTCAACGAAGTAAAGTATTACTGAGGAGATGAGATCGATGATCGAGCGTAGTTTGAAAGAATCACAAGAGAACATGAGGCTGTGTGTGCGTGTGTGTGTGCGCCCTTCGAAAGACTCGTATCCTGTTCTATCCCCGGGCACCCTGGTTTGGATAAGTGGATTAGAAAATGGAAGCATGGTGAGATGCGTTTTTAAATGGATGAATAGATGGGCGGCTGGATGGATGGATGGACACGTTTACACTCAGCAAATTATTGGGTTAGTGTAGAGGAGCGATTCTACTAAAGGAGAAATCCAGTGAATTTTCTGATTTTTCACTGATAAACCGGTTCAGATGGAAACAGATTGGTCCAGGTTGGGTGCTGGGAGTCTGTGGGAATTGTACACAGTGGTGTGAATGAGACCAGACGTCCCAATAGATGCACATATCCTACACTCTAATAGTATTAAAGTCCACTCATAATTTATTCACAAAAAACCCCACTCTAATTAGTCTCTACTGGACCCTTTTTAAAATCACATTATATTTTCCACTTGAAAAAATGTGTAATATAATTCTTTTTACCTTCTTATTGTACAGATGTTTCAACAATGTCTGAAGATGCCATAAAATAGACCAGATTTACCCATTTAACAAAATTGGGTAAATTGTAAAAGTAAACTACAATACAACTGCATGAAATAGTGAGTAAATGAGCCCTGATTGGGTGGCCCGCATTGTGCTTTATTTAAAAAGCAGTCCAGGCTGAAATACCCCTTATGGTTTTATTTGTGGAGATTAATCTGCACCAATGGAAACAAGAAAGGTTGGTCTTTTCTGTTGATATTGGTACATTCAAGCTGAAATTTTGGGAAACTGATTAAAATGTAAACAGTATACTTGATACATGTGCAATGATATCATTCTAAAAAAATGCAAAAACACATACAGATTAAAGTAAATAGTCTGTTCTGAGAATCAGGAGTAGAAGTGTATGATATGCAGTCAGTTAAGTGTCACTTTATAGCTGAAAGCTCTTCATACACACAGAGTTTGTCTTGGCATGTTTTAACAGCCTAGCTCTGAGCAACAGTGTTTTCTTCTTCCGTCACACCACCTTTTTGCATTTTTTGGGAAACAATAACTTTTGCACCGCTGCCTTCGGAGAAATGGTGGAACCCCTGTTACTTATTGACCAGGCAGTTTAGAGGATCCAGTGACATTCAGGCGGGATACCTAAGATAAAATATTTTGAACAAATTTTTCTTCAGTGCAGAAGTCCTTTTATTGTTTGCTATAGATAAAAAAACAGCCTGTAGGTCTATATTTAGGCATTTCTTCTTCTTTTACAAGACATGACTGCTATTATCAGCTTAAAATCGTTTATTGAACTCCCAACTACAGACTCAACTATTGGCTTAAAACCTTTTAATGATCTCGAAACTACAGACTCTACTATCATCTTAAAACCTTTAAATGAACCTCCAACCACAGACTCTAATGGAGCTCATTTCTACTGAGCATGAACACCGATCAGCACTTAAATCTGTTTCTCTGTTTCTCTGTTTAATTTATAGTATTACAATATTTTATAGTGACGTCACTTCTTTTCCTTATTGATTATCTGGTGCAGACCAAAGGATGGGTTTAGTTTCTTTCAAGGAACTTCCTCCAGTTTTAGAGTTTATCGCTCATTAGGGGTTCGGACCAATGTCTGTTAAGCTGTTTTGTGACAGGGCAGCAGTGTGGTGCAGCGGATGTTGCTGTCACCTCATGACTAAGAAATCCTGGGTATGATTCCAAGGTGGGACAGTCCGTGTGGAGTGCACATGTTCTCCCAATATTTGTGAGTTTCTTCCCACCGTCCAACGTGAAAGTGACATTGTGAAACGCAGCAGAGCACAACACAACAAAATTCAACCTCTGCGTTTCACCCATACACACACGTGCAGCAGGGGGCAGCTATTGAAAGCGCCCGGGGAACAGTGATGGGGATGGTACCTTGCTCAAGGGTAAGTGCTCAGGGCAACCTACTGGTGAGGGAACCAACTCCCTAACCACTAGGCCACCGCTGCCCCAAGACATGCGCATTAGGTGGATTGGAGGTGCCAAATTGTCCCTTATGTGTGTGTGTGTGTGTGTGTGTGTGTGTGAGTGTATAGACAGATTAACAATGTTGTATGATGCTTTACAGAGGGAGTAAAGGTCTTGCTGAGACCTCAATTACACAATGAATATTGCCTCCAGTGAGAGAGCTAGACAATGAGCACCACAATCATGGCCCAGTTCTTGTTTTAATGGAGAGGGGTTCAGACTTTAGGCCCACTGAGTATAAAAGGAACACAAACCGACCAAAAGTAGACAGGATCTGATCTGCTGTAATATACCTCGTCCACAGGTCAGAAGGAGAAAGAAAAATAAAACTGAAAGAAAAGGAATGGAAGGAGTGATGTCACATAGAATTATGCTTGGTTTACAGAGTGTGTGTGTGTAAGAAGGGCCTCAAGCAAATGTCTGTCATCATGTACAGTATAGATGTATACAGTGCCTTGCAAAAGTATTCACCCCCCTTGGTATTTTTCATGTTTTGTTGCCTCACAACCTGGAGTTAACATGGATTGTTTGAGAGTTTGCACCATTTCATTTACATTTACAGCGTTTAGCTCTTATCCAGAGTGACTTACAGGTCCTAATTACAGGGACAGTCCCCCTGGAGCAACTCAGGGTTAAGGGTCTTGCTCAGGGACCCAATGGTGGTAGTGCTAGAGGTGGGATTCAAACCGGGAATCCATAGGTCCGTAGGCAAGTACCCTACCACTAGACCACCACCACCCCATACAAATACCTTATTCACAGAACATGCCTACAACTTTGAAGATTTATTTATTTTTTGTGAAGCAAACCACAAATAGGACAAAATAACAGAAAACTTCAACGTGCATAACTATCATGTCAGTACTTTGTAGAGCTGCCTTTTGCAGCAATTACAGCTGCAAGTCACTTCAGATACGTCTCTATATCTATATCTATATCTAAGCTTGCCACATCTTGCCACTGGGATTTTTGCCCATTCCTCGAGATAAAACTGCTCCAGCTCCTTCATATTGGATGGTTTTCGCTTGTGAACAGCAATCAAGTCTTCAAGTCTGGCCAAAGATTCTCAATTGGAGTGAGGTCTGGACTTTGACTAGGCCATTCCAACACATTTAAATGTTTTCCTTTAAACCACTCGAGTGTCGCTTTAGCAGTATGCTTCGGGTCATTGTCCTGTTGGAAGGTGAACCTCCGTCACAGTCTTAAATCACTGGCAGACTGAGACAGGTTTTGCTCAAGAATATCCCTGTATTTAGCACCATCTTTCCCTCGACTCGGACCAGTTTCCCAGTCTGAAAACCATCTCCACAGCATGAAGCTGCCACCACCATGTTTCATTGTGGCGATGGTGTTCTTGGGGTGATGGGATGTGTTGGGGTTGCGTCAGACATAGCATTTTCCTTGGTGGCTGAAAAGTTAAATTTTAGTCTCATCTGACCAAAGCACCTTCCTCCATACATTTGAGGAGTTGCCCACATGCTTTTTGGCAAACTCAAAACGTGCTTTCCTATTATTACCTTTAGGTAATGGCTTTTTTCTGGCCACTGGATGGTGCTCTGGGGGATCATCAAAGATTTTTATATTTTTTATAACCTAACCCCTGACTTCAGGGTACTTAATTTTCAGTTTTTTCATTTCTCTCTCTCTCTCTCTCTCTCTCTCTCTCTCTCTCTCACTCTCTCCAGCAGCATTTGACTGTTGTGAGGGTGATATCCTGCTCCTGCTGGACTCCTCTGGAAGCATCTCCTCCTACGAGTTTTCCTGCATGATCCACTTCCTGAGAGATTTGCTGCACCCCTTCCTGTTGGGGCGTGGCCATGTGAGGGTGGGGCTGGTGCAAGTGGGCACAGAGCCGCAGGTGGTGTTTAACTTCGACACCTATGAATCCCAGGACGCCCTGCGGAAGGCACTGCTGGAAACACAGCAGCTGAGTGGCGATACTAACACAGAGGCAGCGTTGGAACTGGCTCAGGGGTTGCTGCGGCAACCACAGGGGCATGAAGCCCTGCCTAGGGTTCTGTTGTGGCTGACCGATGCAGTGGAGCCAGGCAATGTGGACGGACCAATGGCAGCTTTGCGTCAAGAGGGCGTGTCTGTGCTGGCCATTTCTACTGGCAGCTCTAATTACCAGGTGCTGCGTAATGTGGTGACTCCACCCTCCGAGGCACACCTGTATTTTGTGGACTTCGAAGACATCAGCATCATCACCAACGATCTAAGGGAAGCCATCATAGGTGAGCAAAGTCCCCTGAGTTTCCATTAATATTGGCTGAACTAAATTGTCTCTCTGCGATTCAAACCATGCATGCCATTAGCATGATTAGCAAGACCATTTCCAGTTCGGTGGTCAATCTATCAATAAAATAATAAAAGTTTTTATCTTCTTCTTCTTCTTCTTCTCTTTTCGGGTGCTCCCGTTAGGGTCAGGGGATCATCCGACTTCATGTCTTCCAATCCTCTCTTACAACATCCATAAACCTTCCCTTTGTCCTTCCTCCCTTCCTCTTGCCAGGCAGCTCCATCCTCAACATCCTTCTCTTGATATACTACTAATTTCTCCTCTGTACATGTCCTAACCAATGCAACCTTGCTTCTCGCACATTGACTCCAAACCATCCAACCTGGTCTGTCCCTCATTTTTTATCCTGTCCAACCTTGTTCCTTCTGATGAAAATCTCAGGATCTTTAACTCCACTGTCTTTTCATCAGCTATGCCATCTTCAACCCATATCACGTAGCAGACAAAGATACAGATTTTTTATTTATAAAATGAAAAAGAGGCCACTTCTGTAATCTAGTGTTGATTCGATGGTAATTGTTTGTAAAAAACAAACTTTCATTTGAACCAAAGCTCCAGAGGCGCCCACATTGAAGCTTTTGATGCTTCTGAACAAACAGCATTTTAAAGATGTTGAAGTAAAAAAAGTGCTCTATATTTGTGGGCAGAACCACATCCCAGTAGACTGTATGGCTACAGATGATCAGCTACTGTCAAATGGTCGTATGATTCTAGAGAAAGATTATGTGACTTTTCATGGTAGCGACATCAGCCTCATAGGATTCATGCTTTGCTAACGGCGAATGGAATGTATAAATAAGTAGGTTGACTTTCCTTTTAGGTTTTTGGGAGAAATAATCCTTTTTGCCGTACTTTCCCTCTTTTCAGAGCTGATACGTGCTGAACGACTGCAGGTACGTGATGTGAGCTCACACAGTGCTGTGCTGCAGTGGCGGCCCATTCTGACCAGTGGTTTAGGACACTATGAACTGCGTTTCAGTTCCAACGCGGAAGAGCGCAGGCTGAATCTGCGGGCCAAGCAGAGCTGGACTGAACTCAGCGGCCTACAGCCCGACACACACTACACAGCCTGGCTCACACCACACACACCACAGCGCAGAAACACAGTCTACACCAGCTTCAGGACACTGCCCGGTGAGAGAGAGAGAGAGAGAGAGAGAGAGAGAGAGAGAGAGAGAGAGAAAAGAAAGGGGAGGAGAAAGAAAGAGTGCCCGAAAGAAAGGCAGAGAGAGTGCAAGAGAGAGGGGAAAGGAAGGCGAGAGATAGAGAGAGGCAAAAGAGAGAAAAACTGTGGGAAGGAGAGACAGAGAAGGAGAGAGACCGAAAAATAAAGCGATAGAAAGTTAGAAAGATGGCGAGGGAGAGAGAGAAAGAGAAAGCAAAAGAGTGAATGAGAGAGAGAGAGACCTGCAGAGAGGAGAGAGAAAGAAAGAGACAGAGGCAAATGGATCACAGAGTGAGAGAAAATATATAGAGAGAAAGAGAAGGAGAGAAAGAAAAAAGAAAGGAGAGAAAGCAAAGGAAAGAGATGCAGAGAGAAGGAAGAGGGTGAGAGAGAGAAAAAGGAAGAAAGAGAGAGCGAGATTAATATATATAGAGATCAAGATGGAGAAATGGAGAGAGAGTGAAAGAGACAAATGGATATAGGGGTGAGAGAGAGGAAAAAGAGAAACACAGTCTGATTTTAGATGATACATTGCACTCTTAATAACTATTTTTTCTTTCACCTCCCATCATGGTTCTCTTCCCTTTTTTTTTCTTCCTTGCTCTCTCTGCTAACTCCATCATTTTTCTTTTATCACTTTTCACCCTTCATTTTCATCACTCCATCACTTACCTCCCACATCCCCTTATTACATCTATTAATTTGCCCCTTACTTTCCTTCCCCACTTGTGTTCCTTTCTTTCCTTCTTTCCTCTTTATCCTGCAGAAGTGTTGAGTCCTGTGTCAGTTACCGTGTCAGAATCCGGTCCGGACCGCATTCGTGTGAGCTGGGCTCCGCTGCAGCCGGATCATGTAGAGCAGTACCTGGTAGAGTTTGGGGCGATTCCCAGCGGGGACGTGCGGGCAGTGACCCTCACAGGGAGAGAGAGCAGTACGATGCTGACAGAACTACAGCCACAAACACAGTACCTCATCACTGTCACTGCAGTACACAACACCGGCCAGCAGAGGGCCCTGTCTGTCACAGCCTGCACACAGGAAGGTGAGGTGATGACCAGGGAAATCCCACCAAAACACACCCCATGTGTATATACAGATGAAGAAGGGAGTCCAGGCAGGTTGGATTAGGAAACAGCAAGAGTGAAAGGGAAGGTTTACAGGATGGTAGTGAGACCAGCTATGCTGTATGGGCTAGAGACGGTAGAGTTAAAGACACTGAGTTTTGCTTCAAGAGGGACGACGATGGACAGGATTGTACTTCAGTTCAGGTTGGACAGTTTGGAGGGAATGTGAGATGGGAGAGAATCGGGACTGTGTCAGTTTATACATGTGCAGAGGAGAGACGAGGAGTATATCAGAAGGAGAATGTTGAAAATGGAACTGGCAGGAAAGAGGAGAAGGAGAAAGATGAGGTTTACGGATGTGGTGAGAGAGGACATGGAGTCGGTCTGTGTGAAAGAGGAAGAAAATGGTTCAAAATATTGGTTGTGAAGTCGTTTTAGGTGTGTATTAAGTGACTGACATTCACTTGGTGTTTAGATTCTATTCAGTAATGACAGAAACTGCAGCTGCTGCTGAAAACCTTCACTATGTGGTGTGATGATAAAAAGATGACTGTGGGCCAAACAGCACAAACAATGGGCTGTTCAGGACTGGGGGGAGTTCTTGTGGATGGAAGTGAGCAAATTATTTGTGATTAGGGAGGAGTGAAGAGTTTGTGTGGGGCAGTGGACAGAGTGAAAGGGCAGGACAGAGTGTGCTGTGGTGAACCATTGAAGCAGATCTGTGTCATTCTGGGGGCATTTTGGGTTATGAAGAGCTGCAGACTGAGTCCAAATGTCCTTCAGTTTTTCAGAATCACACAATTACTTCTATTTTACAGATCACTGGTAAATATATAATGGTAAATCCAATCCAAAGAAAAGCAGAATGTGTTTATGGACTAGGCCCCATGATCGGAAGGATGTTGCTTTAAATTCAAGACCAGTAGGTTGCCTTGAGGTTCCCTTGAGGAAGGTGCCATCCTCATCAATGTTCCCCTGGATATGCCTGCCCCCTGCTGGATGGTGTGTGGGTTAAACACAGAGTATGCATTTTGTTATGGTTCGCTTTGTGTTCACATTGACAAATAGTCACTTTCACTTAACTTTATATATCCTAGTAACAAATCAATGAGGTTTATCAGCAGTGCTGTAGGCCATCAGTAGCTGTGACTCCCACCCTGGTCTTGGATGATTATTCTAAATTTTGATTAAGACTCTGCTAAGCCTTCTGGATGAATTAATTAATTAGCTTCATTTGAGTTTGTTAAGCCCCCTGATTAAAATGAAACCTTTTGACTTTTAAACCGTTTTAGTTCTGCCAGGCCTGGCAGATCTCCAGTTGACCCCTGTGGGGTCAGACTCTGTAAAGGTGGACTGGAGGGGACAAGCTGGAGCGGCCGGACTAAAGGGGTACTGGGTGCGGTGGCAGACAGGAGAGCAGCCACAATCGTCTTCATCATCGTCATCATCACGCTACCTGCCCGCTCAGTCTCTTTCCACCATTCTCACACATCTCAATCCCAGCACGCGAGTGTGTGTGTTGCCTGTGTACAGGACTGCACAAGGGGAGGGTCTGTGCTGCACACACACAGGTACAGGTTACTATATATTGATGCTACATGTATGTACAAAAATATTTAAATAGAATACATACGGAACATATTATTATTACATATAGATTTTTACATGTATTTAATACATATGGGGGCATATCTTTTGCAAATAGCAACAAATATAACATATGGGACATAAAATTATTACATATACATACACACGTAATACATGTGGGATGTAATATTACTTATATATATATATATATATATATATATATATATATATATATATATATAAGAAATATGGTGCCTACAATTTTTCCATATATTACATGTGAGCTATAAATGAGGTGTGTTATAATATATGGATATTCTATATAGATTTTTATCAGTAATAAATGTAATCATAAATATTATTTATGCATTATCCATGTTTCATGCATTAGGTACAGCTCATCTTAATTTTTTTTTATCCAGAAGGGTCAAAGGGATATATATATATATATATATATATATATATATATATATATATATATATATATAT
>CM029371.1:23735524-23784888 GCA_017165825.1 Hepsetus odoe
AAAAGGAATATATATATATATATATATATATATATATATATAGTACTGTGCAAAAGTTTTAGGCAGGTGTGGAAAAAATGCTGTAAACAAAGAACGCTTTCAAAAATGGAAGTGTTCATCATTTATTTTCATCAATCAACAAAATGCAGTGAATGAACAAAAGAGAAATCTAATTCAAATCAATATTTGGTGTGACCAAATATGGTGTGGGGCAGCAGTGGCATACTGATTAGGGAGTTGCCCCCGCATTGGAATATTGTGGGTTTGATTCCTTCACCAGTAGGTTGCCTTGAGGTACCCTTGAGCAAGGTACCGTCCCCGTCACTGCTATCCGGGCGCTTTCAATAGCTGCCCAGTGCTGCATGGTATTTGCAGGGTTAAATGCAGAAGGCCAATTTCGTTGTGGTTCAGTGTGTGCTGTGCTGTGACCTCGCAATGACAAGGGTTGTCACTTTCCTGTTGTCACCACCTTTTGCCTTCAAAACAGCATCAATTCTTCTAGGTACACTTGCACACAGTTTTTGAAGGAACTCGGCCGGTAGGTTGTTCCAAACATGACCGTGTTTCAACCTCCGTGTGACGTTGATGATCATCAGCACCTGTTTGGTAAAATTGGTTGATCATACACCAACTATGATCCTACACAATCCCTGACTTTGTGCAAGTGTACCTAGAAGAACTGATGCTGGTTTGAAGGCAAAAGGTAGTAACGCCAAATATTGATTTGATTTAGATTTTTCATTTGTTCGCTCACTGCATTTTGTAAATTGATAAAAATAAACAATCATTATTTACATTTTTGAAAGCGTTCTTTGTTTACAGCATTTTTTCACACCTGCCTAAAACTTTTGCACAGAACTGTACATATATATATAATTTATGCTGTAGATTGTTACTAAGGTTAACTCTAAAGAAATCACACACACACTCACACACACACTGCTTTACTGTGCTGCTGTGTGTAATGAAGTGCCATTCACTTTATATAACATGTCTCCCTTGCGTGACTCTCTGCAGCGGCAGCTGCTCGGTGGGGTTAGAGATGTTTCCGGAAGGAGGAAGAGGAGGAGGAGAACATCACTGAATCATTCTCACATCAAACGCTTCCCAAAGACCGTTCTCAGCAATTAATACCACAGGAGACGCCTGCTGTGAAGTGAACAGTGCACGAAAAGCGACTCTAAACTCGCAGGGAAAAGGAGTCGGAGAGCAGCTGCAGCTGAAAAAGACAAAAACTTTATTGATCCTGAGGGAAATTATTTACTGCACAGACAGACCATTCCACCAGTAAGCTCAAGTGATATTATGAAACAAAGAAAAATAAAATATATAGAATTCAAGTAGATATATAAGGTACTACTCAAATAAAGTACTATGCTGAAAAATTTGAAATCTCAATGGAGGATTAGTTAATGAAGTTCCTGTGCATTTAACCCATCCATACACCAGTAGTGAACACACACACACCAGGAGCAGGAGCCGTGAGCTGCAATGACTGGAACAGTGATGGGCACGATACCTTCGTGGGTACCTCAGAGTTACTGGTCTGGGGCTCAAACCCATGACTTTCCAATAATGAAGCAAGTACCTAAACACTTGTTCACTGCTGGCCCTACTGTGCTGCTTTATGTTTTCCAGATAAATTATTTACGCACTGAGTCAAAAGTAATTGCACCTGATAGTATTGCACACAGGGAAATATTATTGTACATTATTGGAATTCAGGCCTTTGTTATGTTACAGGCTTTTATTATTATTATTCACCTAAAGATTTGCTGCCCAATGACTTCTGTGAGCGTGGGTTGAGAGTTGATGCGTTTTTTCAGCTCTTTTCAGGGAAATGTGCTGATCTATGGTGACTGACCGTTCTCTACAGAGGAGGGGGATCAGCGGATAAAAAAAAAACAAATAAAAGTACAGCTGGCCTGTTCTATCTCGGTTGGTGACTTCTAACGCAGGTCAGCAGTCAAAACAAAGGGAAAAAAATATAGAATTTTCATTTTTGAACAAAGATATGACCAGAATAATCCCTTTGGATCAAAGTGAAGGTCAAAGGTCAGTGGTGAGACGGACTTGAAGCTGAAGTTCACTTCAGATTATTAGGCCTGGAGGGGTTGGTAGTAGATACCAGCACTTACTTGGATTCACACACACACACACACACACACACACACGTTTTAATCACTCCTGTTATCTGCACTCACATTCTGCTGCAACCTTTTTGACGTGAAGCTGAAACCCCCAGTGGCCATTAGCATCATTACAGCCCAAGGAGATACAGTGACTGCTGATTAGTGTTTCTCATACAATTAAAAACTATGTAAAACACTGCTTAAAATGTATGTGAAATGTAATTAAAATATAAATAAATAAATATGTCTCCATTTGTAAAATAATGCTTCATGAGCATTCTTTTAATTTTAGAAATTATTGGCTGTTAATTTAGGCATGTGAATGTCAAGATTGCTGAGATTTGAGAATTCTGTAGCACTTTGAGGGACAAGCAAAAAAAAATGTTTTAATTATTTAATTAATAATAAATAAAGTCCTTTATCAATTCAGTATCATCATAGATCATATAAATTATGAATATACATAAACTGTAGAAAATGCATATTAATTTAATTATTAAAATTATTTAAAAAAATAATTAAAATGTATTATTTTATTTATAAGGTTTATCAGTCATCCTTTCCAATGTTGTCAATAATTATAGAGATAACTGAATAAATTAGATATAAATATTATTGTATTATTACAGCTTATTTTATGATCGTGTTATTGGTGCTGAGGCTCATGTTGCTCTCAGGCGCCCCCTTCTTCTTTTCTTCTATTCCTGTGTCCGAATAGCTAACCTTCAGGGCCCACACCTGCACCATACCCATAATCCTCTTGCGCAACTTGCCATGTCCCAGAGCCACCACTAGAGGGCTGAAACCCACAAACAGCGAGGCTGAAAACTGGGAAACGGTCAGCAAGATCTCGGTGTGCTTCCCGCCATCATAGTTATAATATGTCACAGCAGCAACTTGCATGACCCAGCAGACCACAAACAGGGTGACTAGTGCCATGATCACGTGACCCGCCTTTCTCTCGCTGCTCACGTGAGCAGACACCGCACGCTCGGGCCCTGACGCAACTGCCCGGATGTGCTTGGCCAGGGCGTGCAGGGTCGCCAGGTTTGTCCCCACCATTAGCAACAGTGGAAGGACCTCATTAAGCACCAGGGAGGTGGAGGCGAAAGCAGACCCTTGTTGACGTGATGGGAAATCCCACATGCAGCCAAGCAGGGGGCGTGTGGTGCAGCTAATCACCATCATTTCCAACGTCGCATTTCCATGCACATGAGACGTATAGACCAACGCTGGCAGTGAAAACACTAAATTGGCCCCCCACATCAGCCCCAAGGCAAACCACACTCGCCTGCGGTCCCGCCTCAGTGCTTGTTGGCCCGTGGTAATCCGTTTGCGCCTTAGGGTGGTGTAGTGGAAGATGCTGAGGGTGAGGGTGGCCCAGCAGCCCACAGCACGCCACCACACCCATAGCAGCATGAAGACACGACACCAACCAGTCTCTAGAGAAATGTTCAGGCCCAGGTCCGAGATGAAAATGGGCACGGTGCGGAACAGAGAGGTCAGCAGGTTGGCCAGGGAGAGGTTCAGCAGGATGACATCAGAAGGTGGAATTGGTTGGGACGGATTGTCCAGTGCACACTGGAACACCTGGGAAAGAGAGAGAGAGGGGCAGAAAACAAAATGAAAAGGTCTAAGCTATGAGGGTAAAAACATGATGCCTGCAATTAGAAATTAGCTCCAACAGAAAACCATCAACACATCTAGAACAAAGGATGTTTCATGTGACTCCACAACTTCATCCCAAATGTCTTTTTATGCCAGGAGAGAACCCAAGGTTGGAATCTGGGATGTCGGAACTGGATGCCAGGAATCGTACAACCACGTGATAGTAGCTGAGCTGTAGCCATACAGTCTACTGGGATGTAGCCCCGCCCACAAATATAGAAAGTCTTTTTTTAACTCAACATCTTTAACATGCTGTTAGTTCAGCAGTGTTCAGGCTTTAAATGGGCTGCTTCTGTAACTTATTTAGAAATTAGAGTCCAATTTTATCACCATCATTGCATTTTGACCCATCAGATATTTAAATGGCAGATTGATCCCCAAACTGAAAACATCACTGGTTTTAATTTCAGAAAATCTGGTGACTAGACTGCAGGGCAATAATAAAATATTTTCATATTTACAATAAAATATTTGCAATTTTTAATACCGAAAGATGATTCACAGGCATTTCACTCTGAAGCACAGAAATTAAGGACTAAAATTAACAAACCCAAAGACTCAAGTTAACTTTAAATTGTCCAGAAATGCTGGCTGGATGAGTTCCAGACTTTCTCCATCTCCAAACAGGATGCATTCAGACATCCAGCTCTTCATTTCATCCACAGCATGAAGTGCTACTATAGATTAAAAGTGTGTGTGAGTGTGTGTGTGTGTGTGTGTGTGTGTGTGTATGTGCGTATGTGTGTGTGTGTGTGTGTGCGTGGCTGCAAAACTCCATCTGAAGCATTCAGGTCATGCCACTTCCAAGCTGGACGCCCACATTAACAGTATGAAATCCATGGAAACATTTGACTATGACAACCTACTGGGGGCAGCAGTGTCCTAGTGGTTAGGGAGTTGCCCTGAATCGGAAGACTGTTGTTTCAATTTCCTCACCAGTAGGTTGCCCAGAGGTACCCTTGAGCAAGATACCGTCCCTGTCACTGCTCCCTGGGCGCTTTTAATAGCTGCCCCCTGCTACACGTGCATGTATGGCTGAAAGGAAGAGGTTGAATTTCGTTATGCTGTGCTGTGCTGTGCTGCGTTTCACAATGACAAGGGTAGTCACTTTCACTTTTCCACCGTATCCAATGGTGATGTATGAAAAATAAAAACAGTAGCTAATGTGTGTAAGGAGAAGAATAATGGAGTCAGAGGTTAAAAGCAGAGGTTAACAGTGCCCACTCTTATCGATATATTTTATCACAGTGCAACAGTACAGGAACCTGGAACCATCTTACTTTCTGCTTATTTTAAAAAACGAATTGGATTTATAATAATGCACTAAAAACACACGGCCTGTACCAATGCAGTGCTACTAGAGAAAAGTGATCCTCACTTTTACAAATTGCTTCCAAAGTGCTGTACCAAAAGCATCATTTTCCAAATGTGCAGACGTTAACGAACATTAAGCAAATTATGCTGCCGCTGTGTGCTTTGTTTCTTTTTTTAACATTTTACATCCGATCCAGCACTTCATAAGCCTTTTTAAAAGCTTTGTGAGCATTTAATCTCTCTTAGCACTGCATTTCTGTTCCAGTTCCAATGACCCAACATGTTTTAACACTTGCATTATAACGGATTACAATTACAGCCGTGTTTATGTGACAACCAAGAGCCTCAGTGGGGATTAAAGTCGGTCAGGCTCCTGGAGGCCTGAGCAGACAGAGATTAGCACTAGCTGGTGCTGATTGTTTACATACCTGGAGGATTATTACTCTCAGACAAATCCTCAAATCCATACCTGCCCTTCACCTCGGTGACCACATCTAACTGACCATATCTAAACACACAAGTGAACAGACCCAGATCACGTATCAGGTTCAAGGGAGATTAGGTCTGTGAATGGATGGTGGGTTTTTTAATAAATAATTTTTCTGTTTTATACCTTAAAACGACTGGTCAATAATTCACTTTGTTTTATATCATTTTATTCAATATTCATTCTCAATTCAGTATCCACTATGAACTATTCCGTTCCCTCTATTAATTATTCAGCATCTACCATGAGTTATTCTGTATCTACTATGAACTATTCAGTGTCCACTATGAATTATTCTTTATCCACTATGAACTGTGCAGTATCCAATATAAAAATTCTGTATCCACATCAACTATGATTTATTTAATTATGCTCAAAGCCTTTTCATCATAATAAGAATTAGATGTTCAATTAGAAGCTCCTGCTGCTACACATATTTAATGATCTAATAAATATCATTCAGTACCCACTAAAAATTATTCTGTAAATGCTATAAATTATACAGACAATACTATGAATCCTTCAATAACTATATTTTAAAAATTCACTATGAACTATTTAGTATCCCATATGAATTATAGAGCAGCCAATATGTCGTATATGGTATCCACTGTGATTTATTCAGTATTTACGGGGTGGTGGTGGTCTAGTGGTAGGGTATTTGCCTACAGACCTATTATAAATGTTTGATAAATGCTGTAAATGTACAGCAAATGCATTAAAATGTATGAATTATTCATTATCTACTATTAATTATTCAATATCTACCATGAATTTTAGAATAGCCACTATGAATTATTTGCTATTAACTAAACTATTTTTAATATTTTATAAACTATCTGTTTTGACTTTGCTCATTATCCACTATGAATTATCGAGCAGTGTAAATGTATGTGTGCGTCTCTTACCGCGAAGATGACCAGAAAATTTCCCAGAATGCCCGAGAAGACCAGAATGCCGAACAGAATAGCGTCTACCGTCAAAACCACCATATTTCTTAATGGTGTGTCCTTTATTCCCCCTCTTCTACACTTGTCCCGTTTATCTTGTCTTGTCTGTTCATTTTGTATTTGAGTGTCTGTGGCCTGCTAACACTGTCCCAGATCCTGTCAACTTTACTTTTATACAACCCCCCAACACACACACACACACACACACACACACACTCAACTCACAGTGGACTCCCATCACTGCTGACCATCATTCTCTTCAAGGGCAATTTAATCCTGGCATTGGTTGCTAGACAACATACCATGGGTCTGATATCCCAAAAGGGCCACAGAATCAAGGGCATCATAATATGATTTATTCTGACATGAAAGGGGAAGTACAGCAATTTTCCAGAATTTACCCCATATTTTGGTGTAAACTGAGCAGGTTTGTTGTGAAATGGTTCAGATTACTTTTCAGTGGTGAATGGAACTGGACATCCCTAATCTGAAGCTCCACATCCCTGTGAATGTCTCTATGGGACAGTGTTGATGGTAATAGTCTGAACTAAATTACAAGACAACATGAATGGGTTTGGTTTTACTCCTAAAATCTTCTCCAAACTCTGGTAAAGGCTACCAATCCATCCCTGGACACACACACACACACACACACACACACATACACACACACACTCCAGTCTACATGACGTGCATTTGTTTGGACAGTGGGAAGAAACTGCTGCATAAGTTTGTGTCATTCAATTATTTATGATGCTGATGATACAGATCACTGACCAAGGCAGCCACCAGCTATTCCCTAGTGTGTGTGTATGGGTGTGTTTGTGTGTGTGTATGTGTGTAAAAGGCACCAACCCTTGGGCCTTATTAATTCAACTCAGCACTTTCCCATCATTAACAACAGCGCTGACTTCACTTCAACTGAAAATAAAATGTTTTTTTGTTTGTTTGTTTGTTTAGGTTGGTCGGTAAATCCCCCAAGACCAGATGTGACCTCAGCTGGCATGAGTGGTTCATAAATAGCGGAGTATAAGTATCTCTGTGTTCCTGTGTTCATTTTATAAATAAAAACCTGACTGTTTTATTTGAGACAGCATTATACAGTGTTCCTTTCCTGCTTACGTCCTTACCACATGTTTGCAATCTTTTTTTGGTTTTTTTTTTACATCAAGACATACAGATTATGTAATTTTCTGGAAATACAGTTTGGGGGGTTTTATCCCCGTTTTTCCCTTCAAGTAAGAGAAAATCTGTAGCCTGTACACCCTATGGAATAAAACAGCAACCTTGAAGCAACACCATAGCAACCATGCAGAAGGAGCTTAGCAACCACCTGGGGTACAAAAGCAACATTTTCCCACACACATAGGATACCATAGCAATAATGTAACAACTCCTTTCCAAACACCTGGGTCACCACAGTAACCATGCAACACCTTTGCAAACACAGTACTCTTTACAGTTATTCCAGTAAAATATTTTATATTATATACATGTATATATTTTGATTGTGATAAAGTGATTTTATTACTTAATAATGAAATGACCTTTGTGGAAAGAGAGCTGCAGTTCTGGGACCGGCCATGAGGGGGCGACAACCTTCACCCTTGTGCCTCAACCGCAAAAGGAAAGGCAGGTTTTTTGTTTTTTTTTCAGGGACTCGATTGATTTGGACAGGAAGGACTCGAAAGGAAGAGGAGAGAAGGAGACGGAGGAAAAGAGGATGAGATTGATGGAGGATCAGAAAGAGGAGAACAGCTGCTGCGGGTGATACCTGGGAGGACTAAGGACAAAGAGCAGGGCGCGCGGACAGGTGAGGGTGGCTCAAAAGAAGGGGGGGGGACAGCAGGGCAGTTTCTGGGAGGAGAGGTGGGAGAACGCGGTTGCGCAGTGACGTCACACATGCTGGCCATCCTCACCACAATCATCACGAGCATCATCATCATCACCATCATCATCATCATCGTGGGCTCTCGCGGTTAGTAACCCTCGTCTCACCTGCGGGCGCGCGGGGATGAAATAAGGGGGGCTGGGTTTTTTTTTTTTTTGCCCCGTCCCGGCGATGCAAAAAGGCGGTTAAATCTAATTCCAGAGAGGATCAGTCATTGATCTCTCAGTAACTTCCTTTATGTTTGATTATGTGCTGCTTTGGATGCAAAATGTATTCCAGAGGACCACTGGCACAAAATAAATCTGATATAAAATTTACTACACGGGTCACTCAGCCGGTTAAATGAAATTTGACAACTTTGATCACAAAAAATATCCCTCAAAATAAAAAATATTATTTGGATTGTTTTTATATGATATAAAGCTCGTCTAAGAGAGTTCAGGCTGTGGTGGTCAAAGCGAATATTGACTTTAAACCTGGTTAGAATCTTACAAACTCTTGAGACGTCACAAAAATCCTGAATGTGAAGTTTGTGGATCTTATTTTCCTTGGTTAGAAAATGTGATGGGTTAGAAAATGCACATTTTATGGCATTTGAAACCTTTTGCCCTAAGACTAATCAACATTTTTTATAAATATGAAATTTACCAAAAGTGGTAAAAAAAAATGGGACCTATAATATGTAAATTGTGGATTAATAAGAATAGTAATAAGAATGATGGTCTGGTGAACCTTTCCTTTCTTAATTTTTGGTAATAACTATCCTGTAGACAAAAATATAGCAGCCATTAAAGACTATAACTACTGTTAATACTCCACTGTTAAATCATTATAAGGGTTTTCTCTCATTAAGCTTTGAGAAGTAAATTCTGGCATGTTTGTAATAACTGATGTGTTTAATGAATATATAATATATTTCATTAGTATAGTTCTAATAATGTAAAATAATGCATGATTATTTTGATTATTCCAAAATGATTATTGAAAATATTTATATATTTTTCTTTTCTCTGTTGGCAGGCTGCTGAGTATTCTTTTTGCCCTCCAAGAATATGTGATGGATCCTAAGGCTCTGCCCCCTGTCATGCAGGCTCCACCCCCTGATGGCCTTCCTGCATGTTGTAAATCTGCTGCTGAGAGCTAAAGCCCGAGCTTTGAGCAACGTCCTGATTAGGAGAGCAAAATGTCCAGTAACTGTTCACCTCATCTGTCCTGGGTCATCCTGCTGCTGTTCCTGAGCAGCACGGCCCAGCGAGTCAGCAGTGTTCGGCCTCCAGTCTTATCACAGCGCGAGCGCGGTGGAACAAACCCCAGCATCCAGACATACACCCAGGGTGCGCCACTGCCCGTCAACAGGAGGACCGATGACCAGGAAGCAGCTAGCGAGAGAGAGAGTTATGAGAAAACATCTAGTGAGAGCACAGACAGAGAGAAAGCAGCTAGCAATAGAGCTAGCGAGAGTGCAGCAAATGTGAAAGTTATCAGCAAGAGAGAAGCTAGCAATAACATGACTATCGAGAGACCTAGCAAGAGGCAAATTAGTCAAAGAGAAGCTAGTGAGAGTGAAACTAGCAATAAGCTGACTAGCTCAAGAGCAGCTGGTGACGAGAATGCTGGGACTTTATGTGCGTACCGTGTCCTGGAGGACAGTGAAGAAGGCCGGTTGTGTTTCCGTCACACTCAGGTAGACTTCACCTGCCTTGGCATTGCTTGCCGGCAGGTGAGGTCAGCTGGAGGACACCTGGTGGCGAACATGCTCTCCAACGGCAGTGTCCTGCTCCAATGGACTTATGATGGACAGGGCAGATCAGATACCCCAGGGCGTGTAGGAGTCCTATCAGAAGCCCCTGCACCTACAGTGACACCAGCTGCAGGGGGCGAAGGAAAGACTCTACCTAAGAGCCCCAGCAGGGGGCAGCAGGGGGGGTTTAGGATGGGTTGTTGGTGGAACGGCAGCTACACGCAGTTTGAGTGTCCAAGTGTTGTCCTGGGAAGCAGCTGTAGGGACTTCCTGCTGACTGAGCTTCATGAGAACGTGCCATACCGCATCTGTTTGCAGCCTCTGTTGGCATTTTGGGATGGACGCGGGACGGGAAAGCTGCAGGCGCAGAGAAAGAAAATGGTGTGGTTCCAAAACAGAATTTCAGAATTGAAAAAAAATTACACTATGTATTGTATCTTGAAAATGAGCATATTTTAATCAAATATGATATGTCTAGCTTCAGTAATTAGATGGCAAAGGTTATCAATAATGCAGATTACGAACAAAAAGGCCATACATTCATTAAGACAGACTGTAATACACTACAGGAAGCATAGGTGGCGATATGGATTTTCTTTATTTATTTATAAAATGATAATGCTTTATGGTGCTTTAATGCTCTGTAATCTTCATATAAACCAGGCTGTTAGCTTGACAGATTGTAATATTCTACAGAAATTATAGAGGGCGATATAATGATTTTATATAATAAAATTATATATAATGATATAATGGGCAGCTGTGGCCTAGTGGTTAGGGCGTTAGCAACATGATCGGAGGATCGGGGGTTCGAACCCCTTCCCAGTAGGTTGCCCTGAGGCACCCTTGAGCAAGGTGCCGTCCCCATCACTGCTCCCCGGGCGCTTTCAATAGCAGCCCACTGCTGCACATGTGTGTATGGGTGAAATGCAGAGAACAAATTTCCCATTCGTGGGATTATAAATAAAGGATTATTATTATTATTATTATTATGATCCACATGGTCATTCTGACAGTATTTCAGGAAGCTTAGGGGACAACATGACCTTTATAAAGTGCTCTATAAAGTGCTCTATAATTATCATTAGTTGTGCATATTACATGAATCTGGCACCTTTTTTTCTTCTTTTATCACATTTTTTTCATACTTTTTCTGTCATGCTGTTTGCAGTCTGTGGAGAATTGGGACGAAGCCGGCTGTGTGGATTTCAGCGTCTCTCCCTCAGGGATGCAGGACATTGTCATTGCCATGACGACGGTGGGGGGAGCCATCTGTGTGATGCTGGTCATCATCTGCCTGCTGGTTGCTTACATCACTGAAAACATCATGAGTCCATCCGTACAGCATACACTTACAGCTCGACATTCTACGCGCTCACACAACACACACCTTTAAACACACACGCTGCCACACTTATCACTAAAGCAGTGTCTGAAACAGTGTTACTGAAGAAATTACGGATGTAAATTTTGCCAAGTACAAATCCTGCTCATGTGACAAAATGGAAACATTTAACTTTTAGCCTTTCGATGAAGATGCAAAAAATTGTATTAAACAACATTTTTTCCAGTTTATCAGATCAAATAAACCCAATATCAGATCATGGGGTGCAATTTGCTCCATAATACCAAAAGGTGATGCAGTGCAGCAGGCAAAATAAAAGTACTTTGTATTTTTTTTTTTTTACTCTAAATCTTCAAAACTCAATTGCAGTCTGCTTCAACTCTCTAAAGAGGAAGAAAACAACAAGATTATAAAAACAAGGTAAATATTCATATTTTAAAATGTACTTGAGCTAACCACAATTAGAGCTTCATTATAAATATCAGAGATTAGTTTAAATACTGCTATTAAATGGCACCATTTTCTAAGTGACACACACACACACCTAAAAATGTTTATTAAAAATTTCTATCTATTTAAACAAGAAAATACAACACAGTGCTCAGGCCACTTTTTTATTTTTCTCTATTATAAGAAAAAACAAACTTCAAAGTAATATTTCCCCACTAATATTTCTAAATAATATATATAATACATTAATAACAAAGACATTAATTAAAAATAAGTGAGAGCTGTGAAGGCACAGTCAGGGGACAGTGGGTGTCCAGTATGGGGGCCTCAGTACTGCATCTTTGCTTTTTGCAGATGATGTACTTCTGTTGTCTTCTTCAGGCCATGACCTTCAGCATGCATTGAGGTGGTTTACCTCAAGGTTTGCCTCAAGTGGAGGAGTTTAAGCATCTCAGGATCTTGTTTACGAGTGAGGGTAAAATGGAGCAGGAGATGAACAGACAGATTGGGGTGGCAGCAGCAGTTACGCTGTACCACACTGTTGTGGTGAAATGGAGTTGAGCTAAAAAGGCAAAGCTCTCAGTTTACCAGTCGATATTTGTTCCAACCCTCACCTATGGTCAGGAGCTCTGGGTAGTGACCAAAAGAATAAGATTAAGAGTACCACAACCCGGTCCCAGATGAGCGGTTAGGAAAAAATGGAGCCAAAAAAAAAAAATAGCTACCCAAGGGAACAGTATGAATTCTTTTGATAAGCTGATTACCAAATAAAAGTCAAAATATTAAACAATCATAGAAACAATCACGCTCAGATCTCTCTGTATATGTACCTTTAAACACATCATTCACACAACATCATGTTTCACAAGTGTAACTGCACTCACAAACACAGCAGCAACAAAATATCCACTCACTCCAGCACTCCAGCACTCACACAGCCCCCACACTTCACTTCTAAATCTGGTGCAGGGAAGAAACTTCTCACCAAAAAGTGGAAAAACACACACATGCACACAGGACAAGGCACTGTTTACAGATCAGAGAAATATAGTTTTATCTCCTTTTCATTTAACATGTCTCCTCCTATAAGCAAAAAAGCAAAATATGACAGAAGCAAATCAGTTCAGATTTGAACCAAATATATTATTCTGTCCGTTCAGGTAACTCAAGGTGGAGTTTGGGGCACCTGCAATACCCGCAAAATAATAGAGGTCATTTTCAAAACCTCAGAGTGTCTTTGGTGTCCCTAATCAATCTAAACCAAAACCTGCCCTTTAATAGTCTTTGATAAACAAAACTTCACCAATAAGCTGTTGCACCCTTTTTTTTCAGACCTTGGACTGAGCTCTGTGTTCAATTCCTGCAAATAATGTGTGTTTACCACTGAACTGTGAGATTTAGGGAAGTAGGTTTAGTCCAATAGCTGTTGTTTTACAGAAGATCTTAAACATGCTGTAACTATTGCCATCCAATCAGACTTTGTTAGTGGTGTGAGTTTCTTCAAAACAAAAGTTTAGAAATTCAGTTTCCCCAACTTACCCCTCAGTTGAGAAAAGACTAGTTTGCTTGTTTTTATTGAGGAGCTACGAAGCAAAGTTAACTTAGCTACTAAGTTCGTTATGAAGTTACATAATAAGTGACAAAAGATGAGGTTTTCAGGTTGTTCAGTTAAGCATGTTAACAGATCAATAATAAAAAATCAATGAAATGGGTTGGGGGTTCACTGGGTGGAGCTAGGACTGGGGGGTTAAATGGGGGGTTAAAAAGTCTGACAGCTAGAGACACTAATATATTTGACTTAAGGGGGTGTTAAAAACATTTGTTGACTGGTGGGGTGGATTAAAAAAGTGACAGGTGGGATCAATAAAGTTTGGCAACAGGCAGTGTGGATAAAATGTTTGTTTAATAGGGGATGGATAAAAAGATAGTCGAATGGTAGAGTGGATAAATATTGTGTTAACTGGCGGGGTGGGGGAAAGTTCATGTTCTTTCTTAGTACTTGAGCTTCAAAGCAGGAAAAATTAACTCTGTGACCTGAGAAACCTGGATGAAATGTCAGTCAGCTAATGATCAGCCAGGCAAAACATCAAGCCCTCGCATTGCCAGGATGGTTTTCATGATGCTAAACGATGAGTTTCCATTACACTTGTAGTACATTGTAGTTCGCATGCAGGTTTCAAAATAAAAGCAAACGTGTCTTCTCAATGAGGGGTCAGGGGTTGTAAATGAGAATTTCGGTCCGTCTGAAGGTTCTGTCATAGTTGATGGTAGGTAAGAAACGGTGGGGATGAGTGAAAACTGTAAATATGTTAACGCTAACTAGTTCCTCCATTTACTATTAGCAACGTTGACATTTTTGATGTTTCACATCATTCTCCCTTTGACAAATCAATGTTTTATTCGTGTGCAGCTCCTCTGTAAATGCGTTTTTGTTCCCAGACTCCATCCCTGAGGTGGATCCAATAAGATTATATGCCTTATTATGTTAGAGAGTCGGCCATTACTGTTCACTCTCTCCCAGCCTGGTGGAGAAATCTGAATACTGTGCTTTTTCCTCTATTAAACAAAAACTCTTGTGTCAAATAATAAAAGTGAAGAGAAATAATGCACTTAAAATGTGTTTTTTTTTTTGTCTGTTTACTTTTAAGTGCAGGCAAACACCACCTGAGGTGAATTCTCCAATATTTATCCAAAACTTTCACATTTTTGCAGGAATATTTCATGGTATTTATATTTGCAGAATATTTGCTAAATAATTCCATGCTTTCTTTTTGGTTTTACCTTACTGATGATAAATTTTTTTCCCCTGCAAGATTCCCTCTTTTTTGCTCCAGCATAAAACTACAACACAAAACGCTACAAAGTATGAAGTGTATGTGCAGTGACTGGAGCTCCCGAAGTAAACGCAGAAAGACATGGGGAGAACATGCAAACTCGAACTGTGCAGGACCCAGACCCTGTGAGGCAACATCACTGCCCACTACCCACTGTGCTGCCTATATATATCCATGTACCTATGAAAAGGAAAGTGACTTTTTTGGTCATTGTGAACACAGCACAGTGAAACAAAAAATACAGCTTCTGGGCATCCATATATCCAGCGCCCGGGGAGCAGTGATGGAGACGGTAACTTGATCAAGGGTACTTCAGGGCAACCTACTGGTCTGGAATTTGAACCCACAATCTTACCATCCTAGGACCTATTCCTTAACACTAGACCACCGCTGCCACAAACAACTTTGGTCGGACTCAGACCCACAAACTTTGAATCTCATTCTTAATTCTAGAAGTCTAATATCCGATATCCATATCGCCACAGAGCCACCTCACTGTATACGTACACATATCAAAATTGCCTCTCACAAACTCAACACTACACCGCATTCCAAATTATTACGCAAATTGTAATTATGTGTCATAAAGATTAAATATTTTGTTTTTCAGTTAAACTCATGGATGGTTTTGTGTCTCTGGGCTCTTTGGATCGCTGAAATCAATCTTGGACACCTGTGATAATTAGTTTGCCAGGTGAGCCCAATTAAAGGAAAACCGGTCCACATTATTAAGCAGACCACCATTTTGAAGTAATATGGGAAAGAAAAGGATCTCTGCTGCCAAAAAGCATGAAATAGTTGAATGCCTTGGACAAGGTATCAAAACCATAAATATTTCAGGAAAACTTAAGCGTTCACCTTACCGTTAAGAGATTTGTGGCCGAGTCAGAGCACATACAGGTTCGTGCAGATTAAGCACAACAAGGAAGGTTTCTGCCAGACAAATACATCAGATTAAGAGAGCAGCTGCTAAAATGCCATTACAAAGCAGCAAACGGGTATTTGAAGCTGCTGGTGCCTCTGGAGTCCTGCAAACGTCAAGGTGTAGAACCTGCCGAGGCTTGCAGTTATGCATAAACCTTCTATTCGGCCACCCATAACCAATGTTCACAAGCAGAAATGGCTGCAGTGGGCCCAGAACTACTTGAAGACTAATTTTCAAACAGTCTTGTTCACTGATGAGTGCCGTGCAACCCTGGATGGTCCAGCTGGATGGAGTGGTGGATGGTTGGTGGACGGCCACCATGTCCCAACAAGTCATGTTTTGGGCCGGAATCATGGGGAGAGAGCTGGTCGTCCCCTTTAGGGTCCCTGAAGGTGTGAAAATGACCTCTGAAAAGTATTTGGAGTTTTTGACTTACCACTTTCTTCCATGGTACAAAAAGAAGAACCGTGCTTTCCGCAATAAAATCATCTTCATGTGCGACAATGCACCATCTCATGCTGCAAGGAATACCTCTGCATCATTGGTTGCTATCGGCATAAAAGGAGAGAAACTCATGGTGTGGCCCCCATCCTCCCCTGAGCTCAGTCCTATTGAGAACCTTTGGAGAGTCCTCAAGCAAAAGATCTATGAGTGTGGGAGGCAGTTCTCATCCAAACAGCAGCTCTGGGAGGCTATTCTGACATCCTGCAAAGACGTTCAAGCAGAAACTCTCCAAATACTCACAAGTTCAATGGATGCAAGAACTGAAGCTGCTTTTAAATAAGGGTCCTGTGTTAATCTGCAACTTGATCTGTTAAGATATTTTTGATTGATGCTGCAAATTCTGCCAATTACCATTTTCAGTTCTTTACAGTCTATAAAATGTTTTGAAACTCTGTTGTGCGTAATAATCTGGAACAGCGCATTTTAAGTTTTTTATTTTTGAAAAACATTCTGTTATCATTGATAGGACAGTAGTGAGACCAGCTATGTTGTATGGGTTGGAGACGATGGCACTGACGAAAAGACAGGAGGTGGAGCTGGAGGTGTCAGAGTTAAAGATGCTGAGATTTTCATTGGGTGTGACGAGGATGGACAGGATTAGAAATGAGTATATTAGAGGGAAAGCTCAGGAAAGATGTTTTGGAGACAAAGTTAGGTTGCGTTAGTTTGGACATGTCCAGAGGAGAGACAAGGAGTATATTGGGAGGAGGATGTTGAACATGGAGCTGCCAGGAAAGAGGAAAAGAGGAAGACCGAAGAGGATGTTTATGGACGTGATGAGAGAGCATATGCAGGTGGTTGGTTTGAAGCAGGAAGATGCAAAGTACCAGAAGAAATGGAGATGGTTGATCTGCTGTGGTGACCCCTAAACATGATTCGACATGATTCCTGTTTAATACCAAAACTAGTGCTGACTATAAATAGATTTATTAATCGGATTTCGATGCTTTGTTCAGCAGAAGGCATGTTTAACCCTCAGGGGGAAAATCTAGAGATAAACATTGCTTTTAAAATCAATATTTATAGTTTTTGCAGCTCTCTAATGGTAGAGATCCAAAATAAATCCTATTCCTATTAGAAGACCGAAGAGGATGTTTATGGACGTGATGAGAGAGCATATGCAGGTGGTTGGTTTGAAGCAGGAAGATGCAAAGGACCAGAAGAAATGGAGATGGTTGATCTGCTGTGGTGACCCCTAAACGGGAGCAGATAATGTTATCATTGGGAGGTTTGTTCAGTAATATTCGAATTATACTCTAATGATTGATTACTTGAAATTTATGCTGACTGTCACTTGCATCGACTATTTGGGGAAATCAGAGAGAAATCACATTTGTATCATTTGGAACGCGGTGTATGTAATTCGAGGCAACAAGGGAAGTAAATGATTCAGCCTTTGCTATTTATATTATTTTACCTCGCCTCACCGTTCAAACTCCGCCCCCTCCTCCCGGCTCCGCCTACCTGTAGCGTGACGTCAGCTTCCCTTCGTCTTCCTCCGCCATTTTGCTCCACTTTTCTATTCAGCTGGTGCGGACGGGGACGGCGGTCTCTTTTTGCCGGTCTTTCTTCTAAAGTAGCCGTCCGAATTTCTCATCTACGGCGTAGGCGGTTTTATCTGTATCTTTATCCTTCGGCCCGGTGCGTTTATAAGATGCCGAGCCAGCCGCTGCGTGTGGCGGTCGTTTGCTCCAGTAACCAGAACCGCAGCATGGAGGCTCACAACATCCTCAGGTAACGGAGGAGAGAGGACCAGAAAAACAACAAGCTACCGAAAAGTGCGCCTTCAGAAGCAGAGGAACCAACGAGAAAACTACCTTTTTTAACCCGTTTTTACTCTCCGTACTCGAGACGTGGGAACAGGATGGCATTTTTACGACAAAGAAAAAACTAACAAACAAACAAAACATCAACAGTAATTTCAAACAGATTCGGATCCAAAATGACTCAGAATTTATTTGTTTTCTCCCTTTTTTGGACAAAAATTGCAATGTCATGCAGGCGGAAGTGGCGGATTTTGTTGACTGGGTTTAAAGATACCCGGATGTTAAAAAACAAAACTGGTCACACACACACACACACACACACACACTCTTTGCAGGTCATTCTCTCATACACTGGAAAGCAGTTCGACCCCCTTTTCCAGCTTTCCATTCCACATTAAATGAAGCAGCAGTTTAGAATGGAAGTGGAGTTGAAAGTTAGAACAAGGAACCTCTTTAAACTGCTGTATCCTGGCTTATAGGATTGTAGAAACATTTGGCCAGTCATACACACACTCACTGCACACACTGCCAGGAACAAATTATAGCAAACTAGCTATAGATGTCCACGCATACATGCTCTTCAAGATGGACCTCGCTTAGAGGACAACTAATCTTTAAGAGCGCTAAGAGAATACTGCCGATAAACTGTCCAACGTTTTAAAAATTGTTTTTGCTTCCTTCCATTATTTTCCTCCCAGTTGTTTACTCTTTCTCCATGTTTCTGCAGCAAGCGAGGTTTTGACGTGCGGTCGTTCGGGACGGGAACCCACGTTAAACTACCTGGACCGGCTCCGGACAAGCCGAACGTGTACGACTTCAAAACCACTTATGAACAGATGTACAGCGACCTGGTCCGAAAAGACAAGGAACTGTATCCCACACACACCCTTAATACCACTTCCCCTATTTTTTTGCACATACATTCGCACATACATTCACACACACACATGGTCGCTCACGCACCAATTTAATGGGTGCAATTTTTTTGGTTTTCTTTTTTGAAGGACCTTTTTACCTGGATGTAGAAGCAGTGGTTAAACCATCTTGACGAACGAGAATAAACACTCGTATAAGCAGGAAATATACAAGTCTTTACCCTTGTGTTTCATGGCGAATACTCTCAACGCAAGGACAGTTGGTTCAGGCAGGGAAACGTTTTTGTTAATTAGCATAGGTTTATCTTTAGCCTCTGACTTTGTTTTCATCTGCCTACTTTGTGTGACTGGTATCTTGGATTGACCAGTCAGGCTGAAATCTGATTAAAATTTGGTGAGTAACGTGCAGCCGATCACCTGATCTGCTCCTCATTTTTCTCCAAAGGAGCAGTGATGCTGCAACAGTCCAGAGGGACATTCCTTAAGCAGGATAGGAGTGGGTGACGTTGAAGCACCAGGAGGGGTGTTGAATTTTTCTTGGAGAGTCAGATGTTGTTCTGACTGGCAAGGACCTCCTAAAGTGTTTTATAAATTATCCAGATTTAAATCTGGTCTAAAAGGGATGGGTACACCTGCCTGTTGATGGGGATCAGACAAATCCAAATGTAATCCTGATGTATGAAGTCAGCAGGAGCAAATGGGGTAATTGAGACATTCTGGAGAGAGTTTTGGGTGCATTCTGATCATTCAGGCTCCGAATGAGCCAGAGTAGTATTAATGCTCTTTTGTTTTTTGGCTAGTGTTTTATACAAAGATTTATTTTTTATATGTATATATAAAATTTATACATATATATCCCCACTCTGTTTAAGCTCAGCCACAGAACAAGCTTCTTACATAGCATCATTACAGCACCTACTTTTTGAATGCACATTATATTAGGAAATATATCAACTCTTGATAAAAAATAGGACTAACGAGGGGTAAATAGCTTTACCTTGCATTAGGATTGGATTTTGTACTTTAACGGCCATTGAAGCCACTTTTGCTCCATGCTTTGACAACCAGCGAGTGGAATTTACTACTTTATTATTTGATTTTGTGTATATGGTGGTTGTTTTTAGTACTGGACCTAAAGAAACATGTTCATTCCATAAGCACTGATTTATGAGTCATCTGTTGAGCACAGTTACCAAATTAGCCTTTAAATCAGTGGCACATTAAGCTTGTTATACATGAATACAATAGGGTTTTGTTTATTTTTTTTTAGTGTTAGTCTTGAGTTTAGGACAATTGGCAGCTGGAGTCACCTTTTTCTCCATCAGATAGGTAGAACCTATTCTCTCACAGTGTCGACATGATTCCTGTTTAATACCAAGGCTAGTGCTGACTAAAAATAGATTTATTAATAGGATTTCAATGCTTTGTTCAGCAGAAGACATGTTTAACCCTCAGGGGGACAATCTAGAGATAAACATTGCTTTTAAAATCAATATTTATAGTTTTTGCAGCTCTCTAATGGTAGAGATCCAAAATAAATCCTATTGGTATTACATTTTTAGTGGACGTCACCTTAAAATCACCTTATTTGTACATGGACACCTTTTTATTAAAGTAGTTGCTCATATTTGGACGTCAGCACTAAAGGAGAAACAGCTTTTTTTTTTTTGTCAGCACAGCATATGCCTGTTTTCCCAGTTGTCCTCCATCATTTGGCTAAATCAGACTTTGAGGCTTCCAAACCCTTCATCAATAGCCGACACAATTACACAGCGTGCGTTTCTTTCTTCTGCCCACTTATTCAGGAAGAGGGCAACTGGCAAGGAATTTTAAGATCTTTTTCAGCATTTTTTCATAGTTTACTCTTCCAGAGAGGCAGGCCAGAAAAGAAAAACATTCTGTGCTCATTCTGTCATACCTTTTATATCCATGTTCTCGGCTTGTTGAGACCCTTGGAGCAGTTATGCGAGCAGTGAAATGTTTTAAGCATTCAGATATTTGTACATCTGCGGGACTGATGCTCATGTCTATTCAGTCTTTCCTAACTTTCCTAAAGGAAGTCCTCTGACTGCTAATGCAGGTACTGGGATTTTCTAGACTTCTGCACAGATTAGGCCTCTGAGTCTCCCATGTTTTAAAAAAAACAACAAAAAAACCCCACTTTGAAAGCCTGGTAAGCAATATAGTTTGATTAATTTGGAGCTCATGCAACACCAGCCATTCATTTGGTTTGTTTTCTATTGCTGAACATTGATATTCTGCTCACGTTCACATGTGAAAACCTTGGCTTTTTCTGCAGGAGGCTCAGGCAGTGAGGAAAAAAAAATTCCATTTAACATGGACAAGGCATTCACCACGATGGATTGGGCCTGAAAAAAACGTGCCAGGCTGAGTGTAGACCGTAAAATTGACCAGCATCCAGTCAAATTGGAAGAACAGAAAAAATAGCTCTTGTTAAGGAAAACAGATCTAGATTATATTTGCGCAAGAGTGTTAGCAGTGTGCATGCTTAGGATAATGAGACAGTCAGTTTTGTGAAGAAAAAAGAAAATAACTTTAATTTAAAATTATCGTCAGGCAGGGCTTCTGCATTCTGCATGCCTTCATGGAGCCTGTAGACACTGCAGTAGACCACCAGGGGGCAAGTCGCTCTCCTCATGGCAGGAAGTGCAGGGGGGTTTTGAGCCCATATATTGACGTTACCTTTTCTAACTGAGCTGAAACTGACCCCAGAACAGATAACGTGAACGTTATATGGCTTTGGTGTCAGTCTTCAGATGGTGACCCTTTTATTTTAATCTCTAACAGTCTCATTCTACACCAGGCCTCACAGATTTGGCATGAAACTTAGATTATCTGGTCCATTGGAGTTGAGCACTGCATGCAATCTGACTTAAAGGCACTTGCCAGTTTAGACAATCTTTTTCTGTAAAAACTGGGGTGAGCTGTTCTGTACAAACAGCTCATGTGCTGTTTTGATATTTCTACTGTTAGAATAGCCTGCCCACTGTATTGAAAAATGTCCAAATGAGGCTTTAAGTGCATGGATTCTTATTTTGGATTTAAGCACTTTTGGGCCTGAAGTCCATTAGATGTGTTTATTTTATCAGACTTGTTTGTGTGTGTGTGTCGTCCAGGTACATTGAGGAGTGTAAGAAAGTTGGAAGAAGAAACATTTTGTATATTAAACATTGAGTCAATTAATTTGTGAGGCATTTTATTATTTAGGGATGAGCAGAGAGATGGTTAATACTATCACCTCCTATAGAGTGCCACCTTAAATCTTTTCTTTCTGCATAATTTGCTGCTTTTCTTAGTCTTAAATCTACCTCCACCATGAGCAGGTTTAGTTTCTGTCCAAAATCTTCTCCAAACTCTGGTAAAACCACATCTAGGGCATCAGGCAGCGTCTGCACCACCATTTGTGAGGGACTTTCAGATGTCCGGTTCCATTTGCCAACATTGGGAACGTTCTTATTCACCAGATCTGCTCAGTTTTATTTATTCAGATATAAAGGGTGAATAGTCTTTATTGTAGATATTTGAAAGCTTTAGAAAATTCTTTGTTTTAAAAAGGGGGAAAAAGCTTGCTTTGAGGACCCAGAGGCTCCCCAGCTGGAGAAAAATGGTAGTGATTAAATTCAGCAGTGGACGGTTTAGAGCAGCAGGGTTTCTCCCCAAAAAAGAAGGGCCACTGAACGAGCCTCATTTTTGGCTTCAATTCTCTTGTTCAAAAAAGAATGCTCCTTTGGGTGGGGATGCTGTTTAAACTAGACTTAAACATAAACTTATAAAAGAAGAGACTCTAAAGGCACTTGTAATAGAAGTCTATGGCCAGCTTATTACTTCAAAGGTTATTTTAAATACAATAAATAAATGGAAATCGCAATTATAAATGTTGTCTTATTCTTTCACTCAGAGATTACTTTCAGCTTGGAGGTCTTTCTAAAGGGCTAAGCTTTAATATGTGGGTGTTTAAGGCTGAACTCTGGTCTTATTCATTGTGTTTCGCATTTAAAATGTGAAATCATGAATGAGTTATTTTTGAATATATGCACCTGTAGATCAGAGATGTTTTCTTCACTGTTTTTGCATGTCAGTGTCCATCTGCTCTCCAACACAGTTTGTCCTTGACCCTGCTGTTGCTCAGATACACACAAAATGGTATCCTGCACATGCTGGAGCGGAACAAGCGCATTAAGCCCAGGCCAGAACGGTTCCAGAGCTGTAAAGAGCAGTTTGACTTGGTCATCACCTGTGAGGAGAGAGTGTACGACCAAGTACTGGAGGGTGAGCAGCTTGACATGAACACACATCTGTGGTTTGGTTTCATTGATGGTTGTATCATTTAAAACGTTCTACCTTTATGTTGCAGCAGTTACGTTCTGGCCCTTGATGGCAAAATGTAATTGCTGCACCATTTTATGTAGAGCGAACAATTTCTAAAGAAAGACTGACAAATGGGAGACAAGGTGCCGTTTATTTTCCACACCAATTTAACATTATGGAGAATTTGAGTTGGAAAGGAAGCATGCCACTTGACTTCATTACATATTATTGTATAATATAATGTATATCATTTACAGAGGAAAGGGGCATTCAAATTAGAAGATGGCAAATATGAAGCCAACTTCAGTGGTAGGAAATCAACTGATAGTTTGAGCTATTGGAAGAGTTCACGGACGGAGTGTCATGGAGATGGGACTGTGGATCTTGTGTCTGTGTGAATGTGTGCAGTAGAGCGGTGTAACACTAGCTCACCATGTGTGTATCAATGTCTGTCTGTTTAGACCTGAACTCCCGTGAGCAGGAGACGTTGCAGCCCGTGCACGTCATTAACGTGGACATCCAGGACAACCATGAGGAGGCCACACTTGGAGCCTTCCTCATCTGTGAGCTCTGCCAGTGTGTGAGTATTCACAGGTGCCATAATGTACGTGCAGCACCATTTAAGGTGGAATGGTGGTTTCCAATGAGAGCCTGTTACAACAAGGCGCTAGTATGTATTTGCTGCACGCCTAGCTTGGAATAGGAAGCCTGTTGTCTTATTGTAACTGATATTATTTAAGGTGGAACAGAAAAATTCAAATTAGAAGTTGGCACATAGGAGCACACTCAGAGTCTTGTTCTGAAGCGTGTATGACAGGGCTAAGGCTCCAAGGCACACAGGTTACTGTGTTGACCTGACTGTCATTTTGAGGTCTGGGGTTACTGGATTTTACTTATTCTTAAATATTACTCATTCATAAATTCATTCTTTCTTTAATTCTCTCTTACCCCCAGATCCAGCACACGGACGACATGGAGAATGAAATCGATGAGCTGCTGCAGGAGTTTGAGGACAAAAGCAGTCGTCCGTTCCTCCACACGGTCTGCTTTTACTGAGCAGTTAATCACACAGACACTGAACACAACTGATCACGCACGCACACAAAAGCCCATTGAATAAAAATGATGGCCTTTATACACACACACACATACAAAACCATGATCTGTCCCCTGATCTGAACGCCGGCCACTGCTGGGGTCACTCAGTAAAGAGACTTGTTTGACACAGCGTAGTTGGTCCTGAAAGGTTCAAATTGCCCATCTCAGGCCAGGGGTCACTTCATAAAGCAGGATTTCTCCGTTAACAAGATCACTTAAGCCTGAAGTGAGAGTACCCCTTATAATAGAAAAGTCAATGTCAGTTTACATAATGTTTTCAAAGCACTTTCCACATGTAATGCAGCTCGAAGGGCCTCACTATATACAGTCATAAGTCAAGATTCTGGACACTCCTGGTCAAATGCCATGAAAACATCCACTACAGAGGCACTTCTGCACATTTAAATGCACATAGAAAACAGTCATATGAATGTGGGTGTTTGTCAAATCAGGGTTTAGGAGAGCAACAGTTCTTGGTTTAGGCTTAAGTTATCCAGCTAACCGAGAGATCCTGGAATAAGCCCTGCAGAAGCTCCAGTGTGTCCTACATTCCCACTCAGCCCCCTCACACTCGGACACACTGATGTCATTCTGAATACCTACTGATAGCTTCTACAAACACACACACACACACACAACCCATTCATTTATTGCTGTACACACTTTTTTTTCTCCCATCTATAATTGTTTTTTTTTTTTTTTATCCCTTTAAATTACATCTGTGTCTACAGGACACTCTTTCTGCCCTTCATTTGATAAAATATTGTTTCCTCGTCCTTTTTCTGAGCATGGGCGCCTTCCTTTTCCAGAAATTCATCAGTATATCTGTTTTAGAGTGACGAGGACGAGAGCGTTTTTTTTTTCTGTGCTGTGTTATTTTCGAGGGGTGGGGTCGCGTGTGTGACCGAGCGAACTTGCATTTTTACTTGAATAGCGACAACGAAGATGAACCGTGACAGTTTCCAATGGTCTCTCTGTTATTTCTACTTGTGTTTATAGTTATTTAAATCTCATTTGACAATATTCAGGATGAGTTTTTTTTTTTTTCTTTTGTAAATGGAAAACAATTATAATTGTAAGCAAAGAACGTGCAAAGTCCAGAGTGCCTGAACTTCTTTGTGTAAATACTATGCTAAAATAATTATAATAAAGCAAAACTCTGAAGAAGTGAAACAAACCTCCCGTGACTTTTTAAACACTTTTCTAATTACACTGGGAGTTTGTAAAATTTTGTCCACATGTATCTGCTTTCAATTACCATTTTATCAGAAACACCCACCCTCACCTTCATGATATTATCTGGGTGGAGCATACTCAGCATAGCGATGACAGTGACGTGGTAGTGTGCGTGTCTATGTGTGACACTGATGGTGCTGCTGGGGGATTTTAAATACTAGAGTCAGTGCTAGGTTGAGACCACCCAAAAATGTCTGTCCAAAAAAGAAACTGACCCCTGATGAAGGCAGTCAAACTACACACTGCATCAACAGGTCAGCAAGGAGGAGCTACAGGGCAGAAGATGGTCCACCACCCTAACAATGTCTCTGGGTGGTCCTCTGGTACCCCCAGTCCACTGATGAGTGCTGAAATAAAGATGGGTTACAGTCTAACCTACAGAAGGCATCTGATGGGGTGTTTCTGATAAAGTGGACAAATGTTAAGATTTTGGGTAGATGGCAAAATAAAGCAAACACTAAGAAATACACTGGGTTTTTATCTTAACATTTCTCTTAAGCAGCTCTTGAGAAACACTGACATGAGTGAGTGTTGAAGACACGTTAAGTCAAGTAGGTTTTTATTTTCATTTCAAACATATACACAGTACATAGTGAAACGAAATAAGGTGTGTTAAGAAAATGTAGTCACAATAGTACGCGCACACACGTTTAGTGGGAAATGTGAGCTGCATGCATTATTACTGTAGCCTGATTCCATGAACCCTCCTCTGGGTTGGATTTCACAGGTGTGTTTTACCTGTGGAGGGATGAAGCACCAAGTGATTTAGTTCAGATGATGTTTTACCATCATCACCGTCCCACAGACACACTCAGACATGTGGAGCTTCACTGGGGAAATGAAATTTAAACAGTATATATATGTAAACACTAAGGAGCAGAATAAAATTATATGAACAATAAATATATATATATAGATGAATTGTGTTGAGATATATATTCACAATAGAATTCTCACACACTCAAAGTGTAAGTTATACATACAAAGTAATTAAGTATGTGTGTATGTGAGCTTCCCGCCGGAGCCGTTAGGGGGCGCCACGGTCAGACACATGAGAGCGGAAGTGTTTGGCGCGCGAGGCTGCGCTCTGTAGTACCGTCGGACCCTCTCGCGCCGCTGGCGGGAGCCGCAGGTGGGGCACGAGGGGGCAGGTGGCGCCCCGTGCGCGAGCATGCGGACTCGGCACGCGGCGACGTGGTGATCGGTGGAGCCGCGGAGAGGAGAATGATCTTCATGCTCACCGGCGCTGCTGTGGTGATGGTGAGGACACACACACACACACACACACACAGTCAGAGAGATATAGAGCGCGCGGGGTGTATGATGACGCTGTGCTCCTCCTCCAGGCCCTCGCGTGCTGTTTGGACATGAACGCGCTGCTGGACCGCTTCCACAACTACATCCTGCCGCACGTGCGCGGGGCGGATCGCGTGTGTCACTGCACCTGTGGCAGGTAAAGGGGGGGTGCTCAGGTTCGCTGCTGTCAGATAAACTGACATCAGGTTCGTTTACTTCAGCTTTATTAATTTATTATTAGGTGTGACGAGTCAGGTGCATTAAGACCAGACGTCTTAAAATCTCTGCGTGTTCAGATCAGGTGCCTTGAGTGTGTGAAGATCAGGTGTGTTACAGTAAGACTCGTTCAGATCAGGTGTGCTTAAATCAGCTGCACTACATAAGGACTCGCTCAAATAAAGTGTGTTACAGTACGAGCTGTTATGTGTTGCTGTGAGACCCTTGAAGAGTGTGTTGCTGTGAGACCCTTGAAGAGTGTGTTGCTGTGAGACCCTTGAAGAGTGTGTTGCTGTGGGGCTCCAGTGGCGAATATCTCGGCTGATTTGCTGCTGGATTTCACTGCTGTAATGTTTAGTGGCATTTTTAACAGCACTGATTTGCAGTGCGAGAATAGTTTTACTCCCACACACACACACACACACACACACACACACACACACACATCCTTCCTGGCGGGCTAATCCCTTACTGATGCAGAGAGTGTGTAGGAGAGTAGATGTGTGTCTTGAAGATCTTCTCCCTGTACGGTCAGGTTCTCTCGCTCTGTCGGTTCTGTTTATGTGGAAAATATGAAGCAGAAGCCGTTCTGGACAGTTTTGTGAGAGTGCAGCAGTTTTGTCTAATTCTGTCAAGTTGTGCTTTTAAAACTGACTCAAGAACTGGTACCGTTTGTCCCAGTCCACTCTTTCTCTCTCCTTCAGCAAACGTACTTCTGCTCGGGTAAAAGAAGTACTGATTCAGCTGCTTTACTCCGAAATGAAAAAGTACAGGAATGTGCTCAGAAAAGTAAAAATGGCAGAATGTAAGCAGTGGAAAAGTTAAAAGTGCCCTCAAATGTGCTCACACTAAAGTAATGAGGATGTTCTGAAAATGGAAGGTGGAGAAAGGACAGATATTTGGGTTCAGAAGTATGAGGAGGAAAAGGAAAAAGTTACATAGAATAATAAAGAACGGATTCCTGAATACTGTACTTAAGTACAGTTAGAAAGTATTCTCGTTTACTTAAGTGTACTCGTTCATTCTGGTCTCTGCATATTGTACCTCTTCTTAAGAATGTCTCCCTCTCTTGCTCTCTCTCTCTCTCCCTCTCTTGCTCTCTCTCTCTCTCCCTCTCTCTCTCGCTCTCAGAGACCGGGTGCAGTATGTGATCCCTTATGAAGGCTCCAGCTCGCTGGACAGGGACGGGCCAACCGGGGGCAGCAGCGTCACCAAGCAGGAGATGGACCTGGTTCTGGGGCTGCTCCTGGGTTTTTTAATCAGCTGGGTACTGCTGTGGTTGGACGGAGTTCTTCACAGGGTTCTGCGGGCTTGGAAAACCCGGCGGCAGCAAGGTGAGCAAGCCATGAACTAAAAAACCAGGGACTGAAGAAAAATACTGGGAGAGAGAGAATAGGGAGAAATGGGGGAAAAAAAAATGAATAGAGAGAGCATAATGAAAGGGTGAAAGAGAGAGTGGGCAGATTAAAAAAAATAAATGTTAGGGGTTGAGAGACGATGGAAAGATGTTAACCAGGGCAAGATCTCTCTCTCCCTCTCTTTTTCTCTTTGCTCTCCTTCCTTCTCGTCTTTCTCTCTGTCCGGCTTCTTCACTTTCTCCCCTCTTTCTCCCTTGTTCCCTCTTTATTTCTATTTTCTTTTTCACTCATGTCAGTCATTTCACACCCGGAAGGACAGGTTAAACTTCAGCTACTTGTTTGTTCACTTTGTAGCCTCTTTATAAAAGATTTTCGAGACCAGGATGAACTTTCAGGCCCACTTCACCGTCAGACAGTGTCCACAGAGGAGCGTCCGCTGTGTCTCTACCAGGGCATCCAGAGTGAATGTTGATGCTCTCGCTACTCCCAGTGTGGACGTACAATTTCTCCTCAATTTCTGTCAGTTAATGTTATGAAGGAGGTAAATCAGGTGGGCAGGAGCGTCTCCTTCTCTTTCATCTCCCTTCACTCACTCCGTTCTGCTCTCCTTAATCCACCATCCTCAATCGCACCTGTCAAACACACACTCATCTCCCTCACACACTTCGTGTTCGTTCCTGGCGGCCAGTTTTTTACATTAGCCTACATATTCTTGTATTTTATTTTTGTTCCTTAAACTCTGCTGACAGCAATTACCCCCCCCCCCCCCAAAAAAAAACCCCAGCAAAAATAATTCATTTCTGAGCCTCTGTGTCCCTTCGCAATGAGCTATTCCTTTAAATATTTAAAGTTTATAAATTTGTCATTTTCTGCCTTGTACTGTGCCACATTGAAAATAGCAGACATGGATGAAACACTCCTTAGAGCTTCATGAATGGGTGGGGCTAAGCCACCGTAGACCGAGCAAGTGGATACGGGGAAATGTGTTTTGGTTTTTGCGACCTCACACATTTCAACGCACATTTCACAATATAAAATGGACCGTTCTGGTTGCGTTTTCAGTCGTGTCCTGCATTTTCATAACGAGCAGAACAGATCGGCTGTGTCCCAAACCGCACACTACTACACTTTACACTGCAGTACTGACTGCATGTCCAGTGGTTGTGCACTACTTTTGCACACTGTTTAGTGCGGTAGTGTGCCGTTTGGGATGCAGCCACAGTTCTGTTAACAATGAGCTGAACTGAAGAATGGAATATGACAGCACTGGAGGATCACGGGTTCCTGGTTGCTTCACGTTTGATTTTTAATTTGCGTGGTTTTTTTTTTTTCTCCCCTCAATGCATTTCTTTCAACCCTGTTGATTATTTGCAACTAACTGTTGGATGGTTCTGTGATCACTCCCCAAAATCTGAGCAATTTCAAGAGTGCTGCATCCCTTTGAAAGACCTTTTACAATTTTTGACTTTTCAGAGTCAGTTCTCTCTTTTTTGGCCCATTTTGTCCGAGGAAAAGAAGCTGCCTAATAATTCTGCACACCTTGATATAGAGTGTTGATCTAGGCCACACCCTCCCTCATTACACAAACACACATCACCTGATCTGATTAAATCCAATCAGAATTCAAGATTATACAGCTTGGAGTTGGAATAGATACATATAAATGATGATATGGTCAAAATACTAATTTGCTTAATAATTGTGCACAGAGTCTATTACTAATACCGACTACCCCAAACCCCCCTTCACAGATGCGTGGCGCTCGTGGAAGTGGGTGACTCGAGTGTGTGACGTGAGGGAGCTGCACCGGCGACTCCAGCTGCGTAAACCAGAGGAGACAGGAGGAAACAACGTGGTGCACATTAAACAGAAACACTACCACAACGGACACCCAAGCCCTCGCAGACTCTAACAGACACACACACACTTCAGCGGGGAGTTACATCTGCAGTTATGGAGCATAACGTGGCTTTTGACCTGCTCCTGCCAGCCCTTAAAGATTAACTTTGGCCTCCCAGACTTTTTGTAAAAATAATTTTTTTAAAGCGAGGAGGTAACATTAATATGTTTATAATATTAATATCTTTCTTAAACCCAAGGTAACTTTACAAACAAAGCAGCGACAGTTTAGCTTTTAGAACATTTGGGAAAGACTTCTAGCAGTCCATCAAACTATGTGCTGGTTTTTAGGGCTGATTAACATATAAAATGTTACTCATTATAGTAACAGCAATTTCCTTTTTTATAGCTATGCATCATTTGCAACATAATGTAAATACTTTCATTGATTCAGGAAAATTATTTAGATTGTTGGGTTTACATGAACCTGAACATGATCAGGGTACAAAAGAATATATATCATATATCAAATGAGCAGTCAACGGATACAGATATGAATACACATAATGCATATAGTTAATGAGAATTAGATTTGAGGAAATGGATACAAATACATATCATATACAGTATAGATGAAGAGTTCATTAAAATGAATATATACGCACAAACACAAACATATGTGTGTATGTCAGTAAGGGTATATATGATCAGTATACACTCAATGGCTCAGCTCCTCTCTGATTGGAGCACCATGAACCGATTCTTCCAGCTTGTGGGTTCTTGTTATGGTGGAGGTTCTTGATGGGAAGCTTCACTTTGCTGCTGCTTGTTTCTTTAGCTAGTTTCTCCCTCAAGCACTGCGTTAAGCATGTGCTTCACGCTCAGCTTTTACATTCGTCATCAATAAATTCACCAAGCTGGAATTAACGTTTATCAGAAGGTATTTAATAAAACTCCTTGAAGGGTCAAACTGGGAAAAACGCAGTGCGCCGACCCAAAACTACATCATGCTCTGAAACTGCAGATGGAGAACTGCTGCTGGCGCACACTATGGCACTGACACCCAATCCACACACAGCCAATCCCACTCAGACCCTTAACACACAAACACTTCCAGTGGTTACTGCAGCCAGAAAACACACTACAGGAACCTGGCCCTGACACACACACACACACACACTCCTGCTTGGCCTCTAATGCACAGACACTTCCAGTGGTTACTGCAGCCAGAAAACACACTACAGGAACCTGGCCCTGACACACACACTCCTGCTTGGCCTCTAATGCACAGACACTTCCAGTAGTCACTGCAGCCATGCAACACGAACACTCACTACAGCAAGAGACTGAAACTCACGCACACAAAATCATGCTCGGCCTCTAACACGCAGACGCTTCCAGTAGTCACTGCAGCCACGCAGTACAAAAACACACTGCAGGAACTTGGCCCTCACACACACACACACTGCAGCAAGAAGCTGAAACACACACACACAATCCTGTTCAGTCTCTAACACACAGACATTTCCAATAGTCACTGCAGCCACGCAACACAAACACACACTACAGCAAGGCACTGAAACAAACACACACACTACTGCAGACTCATTCACAGCCAGATCCAAGATCTCAGGATCTGTGCAACATTCATGCACGCGCACACACACACACACACACACACACACACACAGTCACACTATCAGACGTGTGCTTGCAGGCTGTGCGTTTTAATGGCAGTAGGACTGAAGGCATGGTTTGTGCAGTTTTTCCGAAATGTTGACGCCTGTCCGACCCGTCTAACCGTCCAGCCTACCATCCAGCAGCTCCCAGTTTCACTCCGGACAGGGACTGGACACAACTTGCACTTTTTTCTGCCCGAGGTATTCCATTTTTTGATGATTAGATGTTTATTTTGCTTGCTGATGTCTGTTTTTACGAGTTTTTGTGGGGGACGTGTTAGTTTTGTACAGCGGCAGGTGGGATGGGGGTACACGTGGACTCAGGATCTGCATTTTTTAAGGGGTGGGGTGGATTTGTGTATCAAGGAAAACATTTTGTGTCTATTTTAGAGAAAAAAAGCGGCATGCCCACAAAACTTGAGCATTGTGGTGCAGTTTCAGCTGTAATGGTGCGAAACCATGGGGTGGGGTAGATATTTTTTGTGACATCATCAGCATGGGCAGGTTCCTCCTGTTTTTCTGTAAATGGATTCGTTTTACATGGATATGGAGACGTCTAATGGCTTTTGTTTGGTTATTTATTTATTTGTAGTAAAGTGTGTATCTTTATGGGAACCCAATGTCTGCAACTAAAAATGCTGTTTATGGACGATTCTAGTTCAAGCTGGAAAAGAAACGTCTCTTCAATCCTCGACTGTCCAGACGTTTTTGTGGTGTGGGTGTGTGTGTGTGCGTGTGCGTGTTCGATTAAAAGGTGGAGTTGAACCGTGAACCTGTCTAGACTGTTCTTTTCAGTCTAACTGGCTTGTTCTTTCAAGGAATTTCATCAGATTTCTGCATCTAAATCGTTCATAGTGAGTTTGGTGAGACAGAGCCATCCCCAATGGTGGGGAATTGAGTCTGATTAAAAAGGTTCCTAAAATAGAATATAGATGCCAAGCTCTGGCTTTATGGCACCACTTAAACTCAAAGATGTGCTTTTTTTCAGGATTCAAGAGACAGTTGTACTCAGGCCACAGTTTTCACAGTTTTTTACCTTTTTTTTTTTAATTGACAGTCATATAAACGTTCTTTCCATCTCATACATGTTTTTTCCGAGTTACAGTGTTTCTCGTCAGAGGACAGACATTTTACACATACACTACAGACACATGGCACTTTTTTTTGTAAATGTGCCCACTCCATACTGACCAAGCAGTGATTATTTCTGTCCAGGGTGCAGCCTGGCATGTGTTTACACATTTTAGGTCCAGAGTAAGCTCACACACTCGGGAGCCTATTCCACAGACAGAATTTGTTTCTGAAAGGTCCAGACCCTTTGAGCCGATCCTTCACGTAATCATTAGGCCTGCTGCACCTTTAACAGAGTCATTTCTGCCTCTGCCTTGTCTTTTTCTGCAGCAAGTCCCAGGATCACGTTCTGCAGTGTAAGTATGGCCCCGGAAGCTAGTTAAACAGGTGTCCCCTCCTTGGGCAGCACTTTCTGTTTGACCTCCCCCTCCCCCTTTTCTGCAGAAGGACCCCCTTCCCCAGGTGTATTGGTGCAGCCCTGCTCTGTAGACTTCTGCAACGGAGACAGCACCTCCTCAGCTTGAGGGGGCCCATCCTGAGGCACAATAAAGCCTCTTTTACCCACCGCTGCCCCCTGGTGGCTGGGAGACATAGTGGTGCTCTCCGAGTCCTGCAGCCAGTCCATTTTCTGCACGTGCTGCCGGACAGCGTCATCCACTCGGGCATCGATCATTGCCTCGGTCAGCACACCGTCCTCAGAGGAGTATGCAGCAGCCTGTTGGGGGAGAGGGAGGACAAACTGAGAATCTATTCATAATACTCCCTATAATACAGTCCAGTCAGATTATTGATTTTCATGTTTTTAATGGCCTGTATCCTCCTTTTTTGCCCTTCTGGATTTCACATAATACAGATGTTCTCCTAATTCATTTTTACCCCATTCTCCTTTAAACAGGCTTTTACTTTGCCGACAGAAGTCTCTCAGTTCTGCAAAGCATATAACAAGGCAAAATAGCAGTGCTAGTGTTTTACTCATTTCTTGAAGCCTTGATTTTAACTTCAACGGAGCCTCTCTCATTCCTTCCTGAGACAGTAAGGAGTAATAACCTAACCCTAAAGGAAAAAGCTTTCATCAACAACCAAAAAAAAGAATTCTGTTCTAGTGGAAATGGACCAAGAGATGCTCAGCAGTAGAGATTTTAATGGGTCAGATAACTGGAGGCACTGAACTGACTCCTGTTGTCCTACTTTTAGTTATTTTAATCTGACAGGAAGTCTAGTATGGTGGTCTAGATTAAACTAGAGCACTGCCAACAGGATCCATGATGGACACGGTGGACCCTACAGCCCTCTCCACTCATGTAGCCAGGCTGAAGTGACCCAAATGTGACAAATCTGTACACTGACCTCATCAGATCTGATGTGATTCACATGTGCTCCTGAATCAAACATGCATCTCGGCCATGACTATTAGGGATGCATGACTGGACCCCGTGATCAGCGTCAGGCGCTTTATTGCTGTGGCTTTGTACTACCATTAATAACTCTGCATTTGATCCACACACACCTTGCAGCAGTGGGCAGCTTCCACTGTTCCAGTGAACGAAACGGTACCTTAATCAAAGGGTACCTCAGGGCAACCTACTTGTCCGGGATTCGAACTCGCAAGCTTCCGATCATGGTGCCTAGTACCTAGTAGTTTCATCTGTTTAACATTTTAAATAATGCTGATATCTATGGCAACCTTGGCCAATAGAAAGTGCTGGAAATGCTTTGGCCCCACGCGTTGTGATCTTCAGTAAAAAAAAAATAAAAACAAAACTAATCAGTGCACATCAGTTGCAAAAAGCACAGTGAAATCAACTTTGGTCACGGTGTCCCCTGTGGCCATCAGAGATGATGAAGGTCCGGTATGTCCACGATAATGACAGGTATGGGGACAAGATACGAGACATATAAAAACTGAATGAAGCTCTTGATGTGAACGGAACCCTCACCTGCCAGGCCACGCCCAATTTAGAAATCTCTCGGCCAGACATGCCCTCTGTCCTCTTCGCAATTTCTGAACACTTCTTCCCGTAGTCAAACTGAGCCAGTTTCATTCGCCTACAAAATAGAGACATTTAAATATATAAATTTAATATTTATTTTATATTTATAAATATATAAAACATTTTACATTTAATTCTCACTTTAATAATAATTCTCACTTTAATAATTTATTATTTATTTTATATATTAAGTGTGTGTAAATGAAAGAGGAAGTTTGAGAAAAACAGCCTCTGCACTCCAATTACACAGATCCCCCCCCCCCCCTTTTTATTTTTTTGTCCCCCAGATTTCAGACTCTTCCAAAGCAGTTTTAGAGTGTCAGCATTCCGAGTGTCCGATGATAAAACAGTCCATAACCATAATAGTCCAAGCTAAATTAATTAAAACCTCTGGGCAGAAGCTGATAAAGTGCGTACTCACTGTCTTCCCCCTGTGGCCGGCTCCAGAACGTATCTGTCAAAGTAAAGCCGGACGAGTCGCTCTCTCTCCTCGGGACCCGGAAGGGCAAAGTTGACAATTTCATCGATGCGATCATTAATGGCCCAGTCGAACTGCTCCGGCTGATTACTGGCCAACACCAGCATAAACCTAACAGAGAAAAACACACAGACACAAGAGCTTGTATAAAGTCATTTAAATGACTAAAGGAAAAACTCACCAGTAACTGGAATATTTGACAGACATAATTATGAATCCACATGTAGCGGTTTATTATTGTTTACATTAATTTAAGTGTAATTATGTTTTAAGCCCTGATTTGACCAAAAAGGTTTCTACTGTCCTTAAATGCAATAAAGATTTAAAGAAAACTCTTACTGAGCACCTCCAGACACTCACAGATAGAACATATTGTATCTGATGGACTACCACCGGATATAAATGTGTTAGAAATGTGTCAGAGTCAATGTGTTAGAGCTGAATGGTAAAGATATTTATTTTTATTGCAATAAAAATTGCAAAAATAAAATTGCTTCTCCATCAGACTGATCACATCTTGCTGTATCTTGAAACTTTCTTGCCTCTGTGTGCTCAGTGTTTTACAAGAATGATAACAGATGTGGATATGAAGCCCTGATGTATGTTGCTCTGGATAAGAGCGTCGGATAAATGCCATCAATGTACATGTGTGAGCTCACTTGTTGCTTTGCTCTCCAGTTCGGTACAGGAATGCATTCAGTGTCGCTCGCAGATCCTCACTGATCTTCTCCTGCAAGCAGAAAACAATAAACAAGACACATGTATATTTTATTACAAATAAATAAATAAAACTGTCAGAGGTATAACACACAAAAAAGTCTATGCTGCGGGTTTCACTACTTGTTTAGTTCCTTTATGGGGAGGGGGAGGGGGAGGGGGAGCCCCAAAACCCAAACTTGAACACTCACAGTGGCTCTCTTGCGCAGGAATGCATCAGCTTCATCCACAAACAGCAGAAGCCTGCAGAAAACAGACAAACACAATAATGATGATGATATTAATAATAATAAAATTCTGTAAGTAAAAATGTTTTTAAATAATTTTATTAACTTTTTATCCTCATGGCTACAGTTCTAAAACGAAAGAAGCAGAATTTGGATGCAGACCTGAACGACAGACTAAGTAAAAACCTGCTTTTTTAAAAAGCTCTTTGGGAAAAAAAAAACAAACCCTTTGCTGTTTTCAAATTATTCAGGGTGCAGTCTGTTTATAAATAACTTTAATCTGTTTAATCCTGAACCTTGTCTCAAAAACCGGATCTCACCCTCGGCGGCTGGTGCCAGCCCAATCGAAAACTTTGTGCATGGCAGTTACGCCGTCCCGCCCCATGGGGGCAACATCTCCACCAGTCATAATAGCATAGTCCATCCCAGAATGCATTGCCAGTTTCTGTTCGGAAGAGACGGTGAAATGAAAGGTGAAACAAGTTGCAGAAAAAGGGCTACAGGCCAACAAAACAACTGATCCTGCTTCATTCGGCGCCAGATTCCAGTGTGTGTACCTTGGCGAAGAGTGTCTTGCCAGTACCAGGTGGTCCGTACATCAGGATGTTTCTGTAGAGTCCCCGGTTCTGACGCGTGTTGCGTGTTGCTATGGCAATGTCACGGACACGTTCCTCCAGCGATGGCTGTAGGGAGAAGAGAAACATGTTGTGGTCACCATGAAAACTGCCCGTTTTTTCCCCCCACTGGCAACCTCAAAAAAAATTAAAAGATTAAATTTTGTGCACATCAAAGGAGTGCTTCAGCAAAAGAAAATTATTTTTACATTTCCCCCCCCCACATAAAACGATAAACATTTCACCACAGATCTGCTCAATCAGTGTTTGGGTGTAAATTTTGCTTCTTTTTAATTTATCTTAAAATATTAGAAGTCAAGTTTCCCAGATCTTTTCATCACTAGAACTTCTCTCTACCCACACAATCCTCCTCCAGCTTTTCTTTAAGATGGAACAGACTTGTGGGTGCACTTCAAGACACAGGACTTACTGTCAGTTACAATCATCAACTAAACTCCAGTCTTTTTACTCAACAGGATGTGTTTTCAAAATCTTAAATACAGAATCTGATCCAGATCAGTTTCAACAGCAGCCCTTGGGTTTGTCTGAAATGTAGTTCAGGTTTGTAGCTGACCGTGCTACAGAGTCCTAAAACACACCCACAAGTCTAAAACATTACAAATTATGTACTGCGGTTGCCATGGAAACCACCCATTTTTGGCCACTGCAGCTTTCGTTGACCTCTCAGACATGGTGGTTTGGCAATAAATAAATATACCAACAAACAATCAGACTATCAGAAAATTCACCCACATCCCCCCGATCTGCTCAATCAGGGCATTTTGCATAAAAAAATTGCTTTTTACTTTAGTTTAAAACACTAGAAACACAGAAGTATGCATGTGTGGGAACGAAGCTGGATCATAATCAGGATGTGGAGGAACTGTATAAATATTGCTGGAGCATAATCCAACAAAAAATGTTTTGATCAGGAGAACTGAAGCACTGATTCCACACGGTTCTAACACTCACACTGAGCACAACTCCCTCCAGCGCATCCTGAGGTTTACTCATCAACCTCCTGCTCATCTGAGAGAGAGAGACAGAGACAGAGACAGAGAGAGAGAGAGAGAGAGAGAGAGAGAGAAGGCATTTAATGGTGCTTTATGGCAAACATTAATATACACATTTAGTTCAAAGTGTGTGTGTGTGTGTGTGTGTGTGTGTGTGTGTGTACCTACCTTGATGGGGTGTTTGATGGTCTCGGTCACAGTGATGCGAGAGGTCTCTCTCACCAAAGACGGTTTTCCAAGCCGAGCCTCGATGTATCGCGCTGCCACTCCAGTTGCGTTCCGCGCAGAATACACTCCCACAGCCAGCAGAGTTAAACCTGCCACCTAGTGGGGAGAGAGATACAGTGCAATTTATCAAGCACTTAAAATGGCCAAATAGCAGCGTGATTAAACTATAAATTATGATTAACTGTGTGTGTACCGTTGCAGTCACTTTGTCCCAGTCTGAAATAAAAGCCTTGAAGCCCTCCCCAAACACAGCACCAGCAGTTCTGAAAGACAAATTTAGTCATTTAGATGAATATGTCTGATTTTTATTAGATCTTCTAAACAGTTCTTTCCTGTTCTGCCAGCATGTATCTGTGCGTGTGCCTATAGTGTCATCTATAACAGCATCTGCATACAAGTTTCTCATAATTTGAGGCTCACACATTTAAATTATTCTCACTTGTTTTATTAAATCATTATTAAATTAGTATTTCTAGTAAATACAGATTTAAATTACTTTCACAAAACATATAATTATGCTTAAAAGCAGAATTGTAAGAGACCCTTATTTTGAAAGCACAGGGCTCTTCTGCTGAGACTCCAGTAATTATAATTCTATCCTTTTTTTAATTCGGTCCTAAACGAGCCCACGACAGCAGTTTTAGTGAACGGCAACTAATAATTTCATTAATTAACTATTTTGAATTATCCGAAGATTGTGGGATCGATTCCCTCACCAGTAGGTTGCCCTGAGGTACCCTTGAGCAAGGTACAGTCCCCCTCACTGCTCCCAGGCAGCTTTCAATAGCTGCCCCCTGCTGCACGTGTGTGTATGGGTGAAACGCAGAGGTTTAATTTTGTTGTGCTGTGCTGCACTGCATTGCACAATGACAAGGGTTGTCACTTTCACTTTCACATAACTCTAGTACAACTCAAGAGTGTGTGTGGGTACCGTATGCTGTCCAGGACAGTCTGCCGGTGTTCCGCCGCTTTAAGTCGGATCTGTTCGCGGATAATGTCGGCGTTCTCCCGCTCCACCCGTGCCCGAGCTTTGGCCTCAGCCTCCACCCTCAGCATTTCGTTCTTGTGCCTGAGCTCCATCTCATGCTCAATGGTGGCTGGACCAATCAGAGAGCAGACACATTGCATAAATCCTTCATACCGATTACTTTCCAAATCCCCGTACACTTTTATTCACCTTTTTTTTTTTTTTAATCCATCTGCATTCCCTGGTCATTTTATCAGAAACCCCTTACCATTAAACCCTCTTTACAGTGGCAGAGAATGAAGGGGTGAATGCCATACCTTTCCTCATGGCCTCCTGCTTCTGCACGGACTCCTCCTGACGCCGAAGGTTCTCTTCATTAAGCGCTTGCTGAAAAGACGAGGAAAAAGGATATCTTAAGTTTAAAGAAATAGCAACAATGCTCAGAACTGTTCTGTTCTGCCTTTCTAAAGCTGCACAAACTTTGGGCAGAGCCAGTGGTTGTCCTCCACAGGCCAGGGGGCAGGGGTGGAGGGATCACAATCCACTGCATGAAGAAAAGGGCAAACCTTAGGATGCACACCAAACTTTGGATTTCAAAACAATGATCACAGATTCATAGATCCCAGATCATATATACCGTCCCCATGAGTGCTCCGCAGGTGCTAAAAATAGCTGCCTCCCGCTGCACATGCATGCATGAGTGAAAGGCAGAGGTTGCATCTTGAAAGTGAAAGTGACTATTCTTGTCATTGCGAGGTCACAGCACAGCACCCAGTGAACCACAACAAAATTGGACCCCTGCATTTAACCGATGCCAACACCGTGCAGCAGGGGGCAGCTATGAAAGTGCCCAGGGAGCAGTGATGGGGACGGTACCTTGCTCAAGGTACCCCAAACCCCAACCTACTGGTAAGGGGTTTGAATCCACAATCTTCCGATCCTATGGCCAACTCCCTAACCACTAGGCCACCGCTGCTCCATAGGGTTGTGGTTCACTATGTGCTGTGACAAATAGTAGCAGTTTAAAAAAACCCTAAAACAACAGTCATAGGCATGACCTGAATTAATGACCTCCACAGGGGAGGAGTGGATCCATTGCTCAAAAGAAACTTCAAAGGAGAAATACTGAGGCTGGACCACCAGATGAGAACCAATCTTTTGATTTCAAAAACGTCTTTATATAAACACAAAAATCGAACGAAATGGCCTGTTCCAATACTTCTGAAAGGGACTTCATTTTGTGGACTCACTATCTTACAAAACATGCATTATAGAGTACATTTGTTCCTGTGCATGGATTTATTGCTAAAGTTCAGACACACGTACCTGCTGTCGTAGCTGGTCCTCATAGCGCTGCCTGGCCAGCTTATCCTGGTATTGAGCTCTCTGTAAGGGAACAATAAAACCTGAATGTCCACATACACTGATCTTCATACAAGACATAAAGGGGCAAAAAAAGCATCCATGTATGCTCTCCATTATCTAAATACTTGGATCTGCTCATCCTATTGCTATTCCGAGACAACGTTTAGCATCCAGAAGATTCTTTTCTCTTTCAAGCCACTAAATATTCCCTAAATTAAAGCCCCTTTACTGGTGACGGCCATTATAAAGGACAGTGATCATTATTTTGTGGCAAAATGTTTTAATTAATTACTTAGAGCTATTTTCCACTTCTTTTAACTACCCCCACTAGGTGTCCCCACAGTGAATCATCTGTCTCCATGTCTTTCTGCATTTTTTGTCTTCTGCATCTGCCTCTTTCACACTGACTGTCCTCTCTCATCACATCCATAAACCTCCTTTTTGTCCTTCCTCTTCATCATCCTCAGCATTCTTCTCCCGATATACTCCTGGTCTGCACATGTCCAAACCAAAAATCTCACTTTTCTGACTTTGTCTCCTCTCTAAGTTTTCTCCACACTGCTTTTTAGCTTCAGTTTAAAACGAGACAGAGATACTGAGAAATCAGTCAGTCAGTCATTTTCTGCCGCTTGTCCCAAATGGGGTCGCGGGGGAGTGCTGGAGTCCATCCCAGCTCACACAGGGCGAAGGACGCGGGACACACCCTGGACAGGTCGCCAGCCCATCACAGGGAGGAGCGTGACGGGGACGGCACCTTGCTCAAGGGTACCTATTGGGAAGGGGTTCGAACCCCCGATCCTCCGATCACGTGGCCAACACCCTAACCACTAGGCCACCGCTGCCCCGCCTACTGAGAAATCAGATGTTAAATTTTCACGAAACATTTACGGCGAGATGAAAGGTCTCTAAAGGGCAGGATAAAGCGATACTCATCCCTAAAATCAGGGTAAGGGTTAGTTTGGCGAATTCTGAATCAGATAAAAGCAGCTCAGCTAAAACTAAAACCTCTAGTTGTCTTAAATTTAACATCAATACTCGCGTTTTGGTTTTTCTGTTTTTTTTTTGTTTTTTTAAACAAAAGAACTGTCTACTAATGGCAGGCGGATCTTTTTAAGCTTTATATACCATACTGTGGAATAAAACCAATTTGGTAACTTAATTATAGCTTTATTTCCATTTACCTTCGATTCAATAAATGTGTTTTATGGGTTTCAATGAGAGACTGATATGAAGCTCTGTGCTCTCTTACCGCTTGATTCTGTTTGGTTTCCTCATTCAGAGTTTTCCTCCTCTCCTCTGCTTGGATGCGAATCTGCTCACCCTTCAGCTGCTCCACAGCTGCTTCATACTCCTGAGAACGAAGACACACACACGAACGAGTTATTAGAAAAGAACAACAACAAGTTGTTTTCAAAAAAGACCTGCATTGTGTTTTAAGGGGTAAAGACTTATAACCTGGGGATAAATAAATAGATAGATAGAAGGATAGATAGATAGATAAATAAAGCAACAATTTTCAATAAATAACACTCAAACTTTTCATTAACTGTAGGCTATGGCTGCCAACGTTACAGATTACAAGAAAAGCCACGCAGATGTCTGTGATCCTGTGATTTCTAACGTGTTTGTGTGTGGGTATACTGAAGATTTTCAGTTTTGCAAAATCAGTTCATTCAGTTTCATAGAGGCACTCGTAGACACTCAGAGAGATTCACTGGGGAAAATAAAATGTACAGTTGGAACGTATGGTTCAATTTACCAACATTGAAAAGAATCTCAATTGTTTCATACCAAACCCGCTGCTTTCTGAACCCACTTTAGGAAGTAAAGGCCAGATTTGGCTTGCTTTGGCTAAAATCATAATCCTGGAATTACAGAAGACAATTACTCAGCGAGTGTGGGGCACTGATGGTCTAGTGGTTAGGGAATAGGCCCCAGGATCAGAAGATCATGGGTACAAATCCCACACCAACAGGTTACCCTGAGGTACCCTTGATCAAGGTACTGTCCCCATCACTGCTCCCCGGGCGCTGAATATAGCTGCCCCCTGCTGCACAGTGTGTATGAGTTAAATGCATAGGACATTTTGTTGTGGTTCACGTCCACTTTACTGTCTTTACTTTATATTCACTTATATATATATTCATTTACATGATATTGGAAGCTGGAGGTAGGGTGCTTTTTGCTGATTTGATCTTTGGTCTAAAATCAGGTCTTCAATGATAAAACTTAATACCTTCATCTTACTCTGATGCTCCATCTGAGACGTCTGTTCCTGCATTCGCGACAGTTCCAGGGCTTCTTTAGCATGACCTGCAAATTAAAGGACACGGCGCGTGTTTCCGTAACCCACACACATCATTGCTGACATTTCAGGCTGCACTTCTGTGACCTTTGACCCTCTGCCCTTGAGAGACATTGACCCCAGAAAGGATCTCCGCTCATCAAAATAAACACGCTTACTCTTAATCTGCAGAATTTACACTTTTCTGAAATGTACTGAATTTCTCCACATCCCCTCGTGTTTAAAGGTTATTTCAGTGCAAGTTGTGTTTCTGGCCCTCACTAATTAGAACTTGAATTGTTTTTAAAGCGAGACGGTTAATTGGGACCAGTGAGGAGTGGGCGCCGAGAAACACCAGCACGATGCAGCGCAGGCTCCGAAGTACCGCCTGCAGCTCCGAGGTGAAGGTTAAACATTACAGACAGAATGAGGCTCTGAACAGGCGCCTGATAAACTGGTGTTTCTTGGTGTATCTTTACCTGTTATTTCAAAAAGAAATTCAAACCAAATCATTTAGCTCATTTAGATAATTATATTAGATAATTATAGCATGAATATCCGCTATAATGGATATTATATATATGTGTATGTGTGTGTTCTAATTAAAGCAGTTATAACAGAGGGCAGTGTGAAGGCCGGTTCTGTCACTCACGGGACCGGTCCAGTTCCCGGGCCGCCTGTGCCGCGCGCTCCAGACCGGTGGGGTCGAAGTTGCTCCACTTGTCCTTCGGCTTGTCCCCCCCGGAGCCCCCGGAGCCGCCGGCGGGGGGTGGCGGAGGTGGCACCGGCAGGTCCGGCGGGGGCTCCGGCTGACCGCGGTTCAGTCCAAACAGCCACGACATGTTCCCGCTGCTGGTTCTGCTCCTGGTTCGGGTTCTGAAGAGACGGGCAGCAGAGCCGGTCAGCAGCGCGGACACACGTGTGTACGGGCGTCAGGCCGTTGCAGTGCTCCACGAAGTCTCGCGAGAAGTGGGGCGCGCTCTAAACGGAAGCAGTGCGGCCTAGTTAGGGAGCATCCTTAAAGGTTTCATACACACAGGATGGAGCTGCCTGGAAGAAGGGAAAGAGGAAGGCCAAAGACATGGTTTAAAGACGTGGTGAGAGAGGACATTCAGGCAGTTGGTTTGAAGGAGGAAGATGCAGAGGACAAGAAGAAATGGAGACGTTTGATCTGCTGTAGAAACTCCTAATGGGAGAAGAAGAAGAAGAAGGAGAAGAAGGGTTTTGTTTGTAGTATCTGATTGACTTCTTTATAACCTTTTTCCATAAAGCTTGAAGCTTAAAACAGTGCAGCATTTAGTTTTTATGCACTCAAAACTGGAGCACACCACCAGTGGTGAGGCATGTTAAAATATTCTGCTTTTAATATCATCTTTCATTTTTCAGGGGGTTTCTATCTACTAACAGCTGTCTTTTGAATTGCTTCAAGATGGAAAGATCTTATGAAAGCTGCTCTATAAATTAAGTTTTATTTTTTATCTTATATCGTTAATAATGTTATCTATAGTTAAAAATAATAACCGTTAGTGAGTGTGTTTGACAGTAAAACTAATTAATCTGAAATGCATTTCTAAACAGATTGCAGTTTCTGGACTGAGGGAGTAGGGAGTAGGGAGTAGGGACAGTCAGTTTGAATGGAACAGTGCAGGAATCGTCCTCTAAAGGTCAAACTAAAGTCCCGCCTAGCCTCGGTGTACGGAGGCCCTAGAGGGTCTTTTCGCGTTTAGCTGTTGGTGATGCGCTTCTGTGAAGTCCGTCAGAAATTAAACTTCACTTAACCTAAAGATTAACACTATAGCTATCTATCTGTTTATTCATCCATCCCTATCAATTTATCCCTTCATTTCTTATTTATCTTCCAGATTTTCCTGTATGTTCAATGTGTTGTTGAGGAACTGTTTTTCCTGAAGGACGGTGTTGTCTCTCATTTTCAGTCCAGTCCCTGTACCTGAGCAGGTTGAATGGTTTTTGTTGGTTAATGCACATTAAGATATGAAGCAGTGAAGAAACAGGTACAGATGATCAGGTGATTAGTTTACTGCTGCTGCTGAACGCTGACTGGATGAAACCCCTTTATCTAGAACCTTTTATCTTTAGGCAGCTTGTCACACTAAAACATTTCTTCCATTTACTCAGTATGACCGTGACAAGACAGTTTGAAGGGCCAAAAGTAGCAATTTAGCACCAACAGGGTGATTCCTTCCAAAAAATGGGGGCTGGGTGTCCTAGGGGTTGGAGAGTTGCCCCGGCTCAGAAGGTTGTGGGTTCGATTCCTTCACCAGTAGGTTCCCCTGAGGTACCCTTGAGCAAGGTACCGTTCCCTGTCACTGCTCCCCAGGTCCTTTCAATAGCTGCCCCCCGCTGCACGTGCGTGTATGGGTGAAATGCAGAGGTTGAATTTCGTTGTGCTGCGTTTCACAAGGACGGGTGTAGTCACTTTCACTTTCAAATAAATAAACGAGGGGCTCAAGACTTTTGCACAGCGCTGTATCAGTCTTTTTGCACAATTGCAGTGTGAAAAAGACCTGGTTATTTTGTTAGTATTTGGAACATGATAGAGTTCGTGTCTTTTTTTTTTTTTTAGGTTTCTTCTTGACCAACACTAACCTTAACGTCAGTAACATCGCCTAACCTTTTTAATAGACCAAATTAATTAATAATAGTAACTAATAAAACTAAGCCAAAGATCTGATGAGCTTAATGCACAATGTTGCCCCACCACTTGCACACACACATAAACCAGAGGGTAGATAGGAAAAAAAAAGCTTTATTAACAGGAACAGAACAATAACACACATTCAGCACATATGTACACACGCACACACGCGCACAGAGGCATGTGTGTGCAAAAAACAAAGCTGTTCCAGAAACGGCAGATTTTTCTGACATTCCTGGCCCAAGAGCCTAAAACAGGCTCTTGTTCCCCACAACTTGTTTTGAGTGCTTTCCTAAAAGGCTGCACATCGTCCTCCACAGATGAAGCCCCAGACCGGGGAGACACTGCCATAGCTCATTAGAGAAGGTATCAGTGAGGCAGCTGAACCTTAATGTTGGGTAAAAGTCCAGATGAACAGCCTGAGATAACAGTAGTCGTTTCACTAAGCAAAGCCAGGTCCAAAAAAAAAAAAAAAAAAAAAAATTCACTATAGCAGCATTCGTTTTCACACCTTACTTTTAGAAAGCAAACCCAGCCTAAGCCAGTGCCTGGTCCTGGGACTGGATCAGCAGCTCTGGGAAAGAACTACAACCCTCCAGAGGAAAACAAATCCATCCTAGAGCCTCACTGGGCTTGTTTTGGTCAATAGAGCTGAGAGAGAAAAGGGAACGATGTCCTTCAGCCCTGTGGACTCTTAGCTCTAAACTAATACTTTCAGCCTGAATCTGTGTTTCCAAGCATTCTTTAAAGCTTTTACAACCACACAACATTAAATAGGGAACATATTTATTGGCCTTTTTGCCAGATTCCAGCTCTGATCAAAGCTGTGTCTGAAAAAAAAGCGTTAATTGCAGTTTTATTGCTACACATTGTGGTATGCCTTGCATTAAAACTTAAAGGGTGAATCAATATGAAACGACTAGCCTAAGTGATTTTGCTGAAAAAAGCAGTCATTCATCAAACGTCCATGTGGAACCAATCTGATTGCTTAGAGGTTCTTTTGCATATTACAGCCTCCTGAAAAATCAATGAAAAGGCTAACTGTTATTATCTGTATATTTTGCAACCCTGAAATCTTTAAAAACTGCAGGTCAGTTAATCCCCGGCCAGGTGTCTGGAGGAGGATCCATGCTGTTCTGGGGTTTTGTGGGAAAACTGGGAGGGTGTGCTGTGATTGGCTGAGATGAGGGGGGGGGGGCAATCACTGCAGCTGTGTGATGCGTGAAAAGACGCCTGGTGGCTCAGTGCCATCACCCAGTGCCGCCCTTAGACCCTCCTGCTGCCGAGCCCGGGCCAGCGTCGCCAAAGCCTGGAATGACCGTGGTTCTGTGATCGCGAGGTCACTCAGAATCCTCCTGTTCAGCTGGACGCTGCACTGGAATGAAGAAAACAAGCTTCAATATGAGCTTGTAACAGTTATGTACATTAACATTGCCTACACTAATCTTTATTCATTCAGATACTCATTATTCTAGGTAATAGACCCAGTGGTTAGGGACTAGGCCCCTGGATCACAAGTTGGTGGGTTTGAATCCCTTAACAGTAGTTTGCACTGAGGTACCCTTGAACAAGATACCGTCCCTGTCACTGCTCCCTGGGCACTTTCAATAGCTGCCCCCTGTTGCACTTGTGTTTGTATGTGTGGGTAAAATGCAGAGGTGTAATTTCATTATGTCTCACTGTGTGCTGTGCTGTGTTTCACAATTACAAGAACAACTTTCATTATCAGTATATACATTACATAACTAATTAGCTTTATCTACATGCTATTAATTATTTAGCATCTACTTTGATTAACCAGTAATAGTAATAAGTAGTAATTTATCTATAACACGGGGGTGTTTCCCCGCCTTTCACCCCTGTGAGAGCTGAGAAAGACTCCAGCACTGGCCTTGATCCTAATTAGGCTATGAAAATGAGTGAAAGTATTATAAATTTATTCATCTTTAATATCTACTAAACTATTAAAAGTGTCAGGACTGAAGAAGATCGGCTAGTTAAAACACACTGGTGATGAAAATACAGGTGAAGGTGTAAACCACTTACTCTCACAAGGTTGTACATCAGAACAGGATATTTCATTCCATGTTCGCGGGAAGCTGCAGCTATGCGAGATATCCACAGCTGGAGGAGAGGAAAACGCAGAAAGACCAATGTTTTTTTTTTGTTCTAAAAGGCACTAAAAGTGACAGTGACACAAATTAGTATTTCTATAACAGTTTACACAATAGGAGTATCATTCCAAAATTAATGTTATAACTAGTAATATTTCTTTACCGTCCTCATGTTCCGCCGTTTCGCCTTCCTCGCCTTGGTTGCATAGACGAATGCCCTGCGGACGGCCTTGACTGCCAACCTATAGCAGCGGTTCTTCCTGCCCCGAAAGTGCTGTCAAGACCAAACATTTTGTCAAATGTTGTTTTTTTTTTGGATGCATTAAAAACAACAAGAAAGTCTAAATAGAAACTTAAATTATAGGCTATATCTTCTAATCTTACAACATTTCTGCTAAAATGCATTCAGGATGAGAAAATACTGAGAGAGAGAGAGAGAGAGAGAGAGAGCACAAAAAGCCTGTTTTACCTCCAGGATTAATTCTAAATTACTTTTGTTTTTTATTCTTAATGGATCAGATTCCTCATACATCACTGAGTATTTTCCCAGTCCAGCTTTAAAATCAGCAAATGCTGCTTTACTGAAGTTTCCTAGACGTAAGCATTAAAAAGATTTTTGCTTTTTGAACCAAACATGAGTAAATCATTTATTTCATAATGATCAGTCTCCTCCAGTTAAACAAAAACAAAAAAAGCAGCATTTTAAAGCTGTGATTTCTGTTCAGTTAGTGTTTCTGTATTTCTGTCATTTTATTGAAATCGTCCTGTTTTGGTATCAAACACAAAGCTCTTTATGACATAATTTCCTTTAATTTAAAGAATATTTTCTGTATTTATTATTTTTATTTTATTGTATAATCTTATTATTGTAAGTGATTTTTTTTATTGTCTTTTTCTGTCAGTACTTTTATTGTTTTAGACTTTTTTTTTTACCCTTTGCTTTCTTTAAAACTCCCTCAACGGACAGTAAAATTATGACATTTTTTAGACATCTTTTATTTCAGTTTTAAGGCTCTTCGACCCTTTACTCTATTCAGACTCTGAAAATCCACCTTAAATGTTGTAGCTGCTACATTTATGCTGTTCGACTTAAGGTGGAACGGAGTAATTCACCCTGCAGGATGTTAGCTGCAGCTAATGTTGATGATGATTTTATTTCGTAATGTAAGACAGTTCTCCTCACCCGAGCATTCTTCAGCAGATCCTGAACTTTCCAATACCGGTCGGATCCTCGGCTCCGAATCCAGCGGGGTAAAGTCAGAAACACCATGTTTTACAGCAGAACCGAAAAAAGGGTCTCAGAACGTTCGACCTTAATCAGTATGACGGCCAACGTGCTGCTGACTGCGCCTGCGCCTAACAGGAAAAGTCCTGTGAAGGTCATGTAAAATCATTTGTTGCTTTATTTTTTTAAATTTTATTTAAAAAGTATTGTATGTTTAACTAAGCACAGTTATATCTAAATACAATTTTTATTTAGTCATAAAAATAATTTAAAAATCCAATGAAAGTAATTTAAAACCACCAGCATTTTTGTTTTATTTTTGTAATCATTATATGTATTATAAGGTTTGAATACATCTAAAATAAAAATAAATGTTTTAGTTATGAATGTTTTAAAAGTAAAGTGAAGGTAATTTAAATCTCTTGCATTTTTATTATTTTAAATAATGTGTTGTTTGAAGTATATTTATATATAAATATTA
>CM029371.1:23785189-24012689 GCA_017165825.1 Hepsetus odoe
AATGTATATTTTATTATTTTAATTATTAATTTTATTTTATTTTATTTTATTTTATTTTAGTTGTGTAACTTTCCCTTGTACTGTATACGCGGTGACGCAGTGAGAGAGAGAGAGAGAGAGAGAGAGAGAGAGAGAGAGACAGACAGTTATGGCGGCGCTCTGTGTGTGTTCGGTTCGGCGGAGCTGCGCTGTTCTCCGCTCTTCCAGCAGCCTGAGGGTGAGACTCACCGACACTTCTACCTCACAGCTCGGTCCGGTTACCGTTTCGGGAGAAAGCGGGACCACAGTAAAGCGGCGGCAGGCCGTTATCTCTGAGTGTCATTGCTTTCTTTAGCCTGTTAGCCTAGCCTAGCCTAGCCTAGCCTAGCTTAGCCAGGTCACCCAGGAAACCAAACGGAGAGATTTTGAACGTTCTCCTGCTCGGTGTTCATTAAAGTCCGGATTTAGAGGAACACCCAGACTGCTGGGTTAGGGTTAGGATGGTTTCTGGCGCTCTTTTCTGGGTATTTTAGCTTTAAATCTTGCAGGGTCTCTGACCTTTAAACTTTTGAAAGGAGTCTTTAAAGGGAATTACAGGCCACAGGAAATCTTTCCTGTGGAAGAATTTATTCTTGATTTTCACTATATCTGACAAAAAGAGGGGGATTTATTGTGTAACCAGGGCAGGACAGAGTGTTATGAGACCTGTTATGAAACCTCTCATATGTAATGTGGTTTGATTGACAGCTAGCGCTGGATGTCAACAACTACATCCTCACACTCTTTTAGAGCTGCAGCTTTTGCTCCGTCTGAAATCTCACCCTGCTTGCCATTTAGTTTTCTGTTTCATTTGTAGAAAAGTCCTTGAAGTGTGCTATGTCCCTAAAGTGTGTCTTTCTTAGGGCTGAATATAATGGACATCTTGGGGTGTTCTGGGAAAAAAAATTGAATAATAGGCTTGAATGCTCAAGGCATTTCATTCATATGTTTTTACTGATCAAATGTTAACATAACTTTGGCCTCACAAGCAAGTGTGAAAGATGTTATTAAGGGCACAAAAGTGTTCATGTAAGCTTAAAAAAAAAAAAAAAAGCTGCAGCGCTCCCGTTAACCTGTACTGTTTATGCTGCTAAAGTTCAGTTAGTATCCAGAGTAAGTGTCCTAATTCTTTTAATTGTCCTGTCCCTGATCCCCCATCCTGTGTAGGCTTCCTCCAGGAGCTCAGGTTTCCTCCCACAGTTTAAACACGCCACAGGGGGACTCAGGATGTTACACTATCCCCTAGGTGTGTGTATATATGTGTGTGTCCTGTGATGGCCACCTGTCTGTCTTTTGGCCTCATGTGATGTGAACAGTGATGAGAATTCAGAATCTGAATCTTAAGGTGTGAAAGGACCAACATTTAGTTTTGCTTACACAAACAATTTTTTCAAAAGTTCACAAAAAAAATATCTGGCACAGCCATGCTGATTGTGTAAAGGATTGTGGATGGATTTCAGGGAAACGTCAAAAAGGTATTTTCCCCATAAAGACATCTAGATTAGATTTGGAGATCCTTGTTTCCCAATAATGTCTTCAGTGGTGTCACAGCCTTTTATTTATATTTTTAAATTTTTTGTTCTCCATCAGTCACTGTTCACATTCATTATACAGGCCTAATCAGCTCTTGAAATGAGCATTCTTAGTTTAGGGTAAACATAAATGTCCTGATACATTACGTCGCATGTTTTTCACTTGTTTGTATGCCTAAAATTGCACAAGCCCTCTGTCCTATTCTTTCCAAATTTCCTTATACTGATTGTGTTTTGGAGAAAACTTGTTTGGTTCGTTCCCATTTGGGTTGTCGTGCCCACGATGTTCCTTTATTTATTTACTGTTGTTTATTTTCCCGTTTCTCCAGCAGGCCTTGCGGTATGCACAAACCGCTGCAGCTGCGGCTCCGGCGGCCCAGCCACGAATTAAGAAGTTCCAGATTTATCGCTGGGACCCAGATACACCCGGAGACAAACCCCGCATGCAGACCTACGAGATTGACCTTAATGCGTAAGTAAGGTAAAAATTTTGGCCAAGCCTCCATCGTATTGATGGGAGTTTTATGCCGCAGGGACCCAGAGACAGACAGGTAGCTGGTGCTTAATCGTTTTTTTTTTTTGTTTGTTTTTTTTGTTTTTGTTTTTTGTTCACAACAAGGGAGAAGCAAGTTCACATAATGGTAGTGTAAATCACAGGGGCGACCTTGACTGGGGGAAATTGATAAGTGTAAGATGCATGACTAAGGCCTTGTCTCCTATCTTCCCTCACCCCTAGTTGTCCTGTTAGACTATGTAACGTGAGACATTGAAGCTGAGGACATTTGGAATTGTTTTGCACTGCATCCGTTCATGTAAAAGTCATGGACGAATGCAGATGACAGTCAGGTTCTTGAAGGATCCCATTGCTTGAGGACAATTTCAAAGCATAGCTCAGTTTCATTTAAAAACATTTAAAAGACATTTAAAAACACGGGGTAGGAGTAAAATTCATTTTAAAGACATTTAAAAACACGGGGTAGGAGTAAAATCAGAAATGGCACTGGGCCGATGAGCGATAAAGGCTGACCACACAGAGTTCAACACTTCTACCTATCTTTTTAGTACAGGATTACACAGCTATAAACAAAAGCTCAAGTTCCAGACTAAACCTAAACTCCAGGTGAATGTTATCAAGGTCTTCTGAAAGCTGGTTATCAGGTGTGGAACACATCAGGCTAAATCTCACTAACTGCAGAGCTTGCCATTCTTTTTTTTATTATTGTAATAAAGCCCAGATTAAGCTTTAGCGAAGGAACATGAGGCCAAAGTTCCTGAATTTTTCATGCTAACTGTTTGTAGTTGCAAAGATGCTTCCTGCAATTCTGGGGTCTCACTTTTCTAAAGTTAGGATTGTGAATTAATCATGAATGTTAGTAACTTTTCATAAATTAGCATCAGAAAGTTGATTTCTTTCGCCTCAAAAAGAGGTTTTCTTGATCTGTCACATTTGTAGAACTCTAGGGTTTCTAGGGAAACCACCTGATGCACCTTTGGTGAATCCAGTGCATCAGGATGCTGTTTTCCAGTCACAACTCATTTTCAGGCTGTACTTTTTTTTTTAAATCGGAAGATAATAAGTAACAGATCAGCCACAGCTGTCCATCCATTGTTTTTTTTTCCCTTACAATATTTGGTCCATTTAGAAATAGTGCCATGTGAAACTTGACTAACATCATTCTACAATATACACTGCGTTCCAAATAATTATACAAATGATATTTCTCTCCGATTTTCCTAAATAGTCGATGCAAGTGACAGTCAACATAATTTTCGAGTCATCAGTCATTAGAGAATAATTTGAATGTTACTGAACAAACCTCCCAATAATAACAGTATGTTTTTCAAAAATAAAAAACTTAAAATGCACTCTTCCAGATTATTACGCACAACAGAGTTTCAAAACATTTTATTGATTGTAAAGAACTGAAAATAGTCATTGGTTGAATTTGCAGCATTAGGAGGTCATATTTACTGAAATCAAAAGCTATTTCAGTCAAAACAGGTTAAGTTACAGATTAACACAGGACCCCTTATTTAATAGCAGCTTCACAGTTCTTGCATCCATTGAACTGAGTATTTGGAGAGTTTCTGCTTGAACGCCTTTGCAGGATGTCAGAATAGCCTCCCAGAGCTGCTGTTTGGATGAGAACTGCCTCCCACACTCATAGATCTTTTGCTTGAGGACTCTCCAAAGGTTCTCAATAGGACTGAGCTCAGGGGAGGATGGGGGCCACACCATGAGTTTCTCTCCTTTATGCCGATAGCAGCCAATGATGCAGAGGTATTCCTTGCAGCATGAGATGGTGCATTGTCGCACATGAAGATGATTTTATTGTGGAAAGCACGGTTCTTCTTTTTGTACCATGGAAGAAAGTGGTCAGTCAGAAACTCCACATACTTTTCAGAGGTCATTTCACTTTTCAGGGACCTTAAAGGGGCTGACCAGGTCTCTCCCCATGATTCCGGCCCAAAACATGACTTGTTGGGACATGGTGGCCGTCCACCAACCATCCACCACTCCATCCATCTGGACCATCCAGGGTTGCACGGCACTCATCAGTGAACAAGACTGTTTGAAAATTAGTCTTCATGTAGTTCTGGGCCCACTGCAGCCATTTCTGCTTGTGAGCATTGGTTAGGGGTGGCCGAATAGAAGGTTTATGCATAACTGCAAGCCTCGGCAGGTTCTACACCTTGACGTTCGTGGGACTCCAGAGGCACCAGCAGCTTCAAATACCTGTTTGCTGCTTTGTAATGGCATTTTAGCAGCTGCTCTCTTAATCTGATGTATTTGTCTGGCAGAAACCTTCCTTGTTGTGCTTAATCTGCACGAACCTGTATGTGCTCTGACTCTGCCACAAATCTCTTAACGGTAAGGTGATCACGCTTAAGTTTTCCTGAAATATCTGTGGTTTTGATACCTTGTCCAAGGCATTCAACTATTTCATGCTTTTTGGCAGCAGAGATCCTCCTTCTTACCCATATTGCTTGAAAATGGTGGTCTGCTTAATAATGTGGAACATCCTTCAGTAGTTTTTCCTTTAATTGGGCTCACTTGGCAAACTAATTATCACAGGTGTCCGAGATTGATTTCAGGGATCCAAAGAGCCCAGAGACACAAAACCATCCATGAGTTTAATTGAAAACCAAAATATTTCATCTTTGACACTTAAATACAATTTGCATAATAATTTGGAGCATGGTGTAGTTTACTTCCTGTGACTGAAACAGTCCAACTTCCAACTTTTAAAATGCCCTTTTAAAAAAAAATTTTTCTTGCCTTTCTTCTTTTTACCTTGACAGTTGAAGTCTCTGCTCATTTAAATGACTAAAATCTAGTGTTTCCACCTCTATATTATCTTCTAAATTCATCGCCTTGAAGGGAAGAAGGGGCAAACTAACTAATAATGCCATGTTTCATCTCCGCTTCCTGAGGGCTGTATTAGAGAAAATTTAACCAATGTCAAGCTGGAGTGTTTGTGCTGTTTCAGCTGATTCTTCTTTCTTCCCCTTTATTCCCCCCCCCATTTTCTTTTCCATGAGAAATGAGGATTTGCAGGAGGAAGGGTGTGACTGGGCTCTTATTGTTCATTGTTTTTGTTAAATGTAAATATTTGAGAGCCAGTTTCTGCTTTATTGTGGTCTTGTTCTCCCACATTCATCCAAGATTTTACAGAAATGACTTTTTTATAGAAATAGTTTGAAGCACTTTTCAGTGGGCAGGATTCTCTGGGCCATTGTTCTCATGAAAATTCGGCATGGCGTTCATACAGAAATCTTTAATGATGAACAGCTTCTCATTCTGGTTTCTGTTTAGTTTTTTAGTGTTTTACATTGTGAAAATCACACCCTCACACTCAACTACAAAATGTTTCTTTTACAGCAGATACTATATAATTTATTGTGGGTACTAGATAATTAATAGGGAATACTTGACCATTCATGGTGGATAATGAATACTTCATAGTAATTACTGGATGATTGATAGTGAACACTGAAGGCCTTATAGTGGATACTCAGTCATCCATAGTGGATTCTAATCCATGGTATTTCTGAATCATTCGTAGTGGATACAGAATGAATCCTAGTGGATAAAGAGTGCTTTATAATAGATACTGAGCTATGTGTTTCCTGTGCCCACAGCTGCGGGCCGATGGTGCTGGATGCTCTTATTAAAATCAAGAACGAGATGGACTCTACCCTCACCTTCCGACGCTCCTGTAGGGAAGGTGAGTTTATAAGTAGGCATTTGTTAGCATTGTTAATGCCTGCTGGAGTTGTTCTTTTTCTTTCAGCTGCTCCTGTTCGGGGTCACTAGGAGGGATCATCTGTGTCATCATCATCTCCATGTCTTCATATCCTCTGTATTTCACTTTCACATTGATGGCTGGTCTCACTATCGTCCTGTAAACCTTTCACTCTTGCTGACCTCTGTCTGCCACAGATCAATTCTCCACTGTTACCCTGAACTGTTGACTCCGCTTTTTCGAGTTACTAATATTACTGCTTATAATGGCATTTATAGTAAGTGTAAAATCAGATAGTTTTTCCAGATATTTTTAATGTCATAGTCATCAGTCTTCTGTATGGATATTTGTTTGCATGTTCAGGGATCTGTGGTTCGTGCGCGATGAACATTAATGGTGGCAACACGCTTGCCTGCCTGGACAAAATTGACGTCAACCTCAACAAGGTGACCAAGATTTACCCCCTGCCACACATGTACGTGGTGAAGGACCTGGTACCGGTGAGTGTCAATTAAATGGCAATAATGTGAATTGGTCATTTCTCAGTATACAGCACATGTTGCTAAACTCCACACTGTCCACAATATAAATAGATTTGGTTTCCTTTCTGCACCAGGACATGAGTAACTTCTATGCTCAGTACAAGTCCATCGAGCCCTACCTGAAGAAGAAGGACGAGAGCAAGCAGGGGAAGGAGCAGTACCTGCAGACTTTGGAGGACAGACAGAAACTGGTATATGACCTTGCAACGATGCTGCTGCTTCTGAATTAACCAAATAGAGTGCCTAATAAAACAGCAATTCAGATTTTGTGTGTGTGTGTTTAGGATGGCCTGTACGAGTGTATCCTATGCGCATGCTGTAGTACCAGCTGTCCAAGCTACTGGTGGAACGCAGACAAATATCTGGGACCTGCTGTCCTCATGCAGGTGAGCGAGAGACAGATTTCAAAGAACACTGCAAATAATATGAAGAACAGTGAGCTGAATGAGAAGAGTTCTCTAGGCTTCCTGAAGGACAAATTTTTATGTTTTTTTCCTTCCCGCATTTTCATTGCAGTCCTTGTACCTGAGAAGTGTCAGATGATTATTTTTTTGTTGGTTAAGCCACTCAGTGATCTATGTATGAAAGCAGAACATAGCATCTAACTGAAGACATGAAGCAGTGAAGAAACAGGTGCAGTTGACTTTCACACTAAAATGATTGTTTCTGTTTCTTTCATTTAACCAACTCAATATGACAAAGATAAGACAGTTTGACAGGCAGGAAACAGGATCAACAAGGTGATTCTCAGCAACATATAAAGAAATGAGGGGAGGTCTTTTGCCCTGCACTGTATAATTTACTTTATGGACATTTGGGAAGCATTTAAGTTGAAACTGTTTTGTTTCATATTTACTCATTTTGATTTAAGTTTGTTATTTACATTTCTCTTGTTCAATCCCTCAAAGCAGATAAAACCTTTTTATTATTATATCTTATTACCTGTAAGTCCCTTCAATGGCTTCTCTCTCTCTCTCTCTCTCTCCCTCTCTCTCTCTCTCTCGCGCTCGCGCTCTCGCTCTCGCTCTGCAGGCATACCGATGGATGATAGACTCTCGCGATGATTACACTGAGGAGAGACTGGCTAAACTGCAGGATCCCTTCTCTCTATATCGATGTCACACCATCATGAACTGCACCAGGACCTGCCCAAAGGTGTTAAATCGTCTCCAACTTTTAGAATGCCTTAATTTTACTGAGTGTTAATAAGGAAAATGTTATGGTTTAAGGAAGATATTAACAGCAATAAAAAACACAAAGCACAACACACACAAATATCCCACGTTGGATATTTTCCACTAAGACAGAAAATGTCAATATTATTGAGTTTTACTAAGTTTACTAATTGACAGATATAATAAATGATTTGTAATTTCCGCCTTTAGCTTTGATTTTGCTGCACATTCGCTGTGGCATTGTTTCGATAAGCTTCTGCAATGTCACAACATTCATTTCCATTCAGAGTTTCATTCATTTTTCACCAAGATCTTGTAGAGATGATGGGAGAGTCAGACTGCACATATTCTTCTCCAGCACATCCCAAAGATTCTCAATGGGGTTAAGGTCTGGGCCCTTTTGTGGCCAATCCATGTGTGAAAATGATATCTCTGCTCCCTGAACCACTCTTTCATGATTCAAGATTTTTTTCCGACATTTCTTCCATGAAGATAATGGTTTCCCGCTATCCTTCCAGTTTTTAATAATGCGTTGGACAGTTCTTAACCCAATTTTAGTAGTTTCAGCTTCTCCTTAGATGGTTCTTTGCTAGATGCATGCCAATATTTTGACCCTTCTGAAACAGATGAACATCTTTCCCACGGCCACAGGATGTGTCTTCTGACATGGTTGTTTAAGTAATGAGAAGCTGCTCACTGCATCAGTTAGGGTTAAATAATCTGTTGCAACTGAAAAATAATCATCCCTGCAGAAATTATCCAATGGGAAGCTTTCCTATTATTTTTACTGGCGATCTTATTCATCATTAGTAACTGATGTTTAAATGTTTTGACTAAATAAAACATTTATTTAAAATAAACTTATATTTGTAATTTTAGTAAGACATTTAAAAAAACAAAATCAAGTACAGGCTGTTTTATAAGACTTTTTTTTTATGTGATGGCACCTACAGTCAACTTTGTGAATATTACAACTGGTGGACAAACTGATGTTATATGAAATTAAATTTAGTACTAATTAAAAAATAGAAAAATGAAAGAAAAAAAATGTTTTCTGTGCAGGGTCTGAACCCGGGGAAGGCTATTGCTGAGATAAAGAAGATGATGGCCACATACAAGGACAAGAAAGTGGCCACTGCTTGATCTGTGGTTCACCTGATTCCCTCCATAGCAACAGTCCATAGCAACAGCATCGCTCTGCGATACAGAAGATGCACAGAGAAATCTGACCAGCTTCATCCGGCAACCTTCATCCCTCAACCACACACCACTCCACAATCCTGCAGACTGATCTGTGTGTGTACATGAGAGAAGCTGCGTGAAGACTTTAATTCACCTGATCCTGCATTCCTTCAGTATAGTCTGTTGTACAGCCTACAGAGAGCGTGTCTGTGTGTCTGTACACCTGAGCACAGGTGTGCCTGTGTGGGAGTTGATACAGGTGTGGTGCGGTCAGAAATGTTTAAAGTTTATTATTTGAAGTCTTCTCTTGTATCTATAGGAGATGAATGTTTGTGTAATAAATAAAATGATAAATGCACAACATTCCCTTTATTGCTTTATTTTTAAAGTGTAAACTCTGTGTTTGTGCAGTCTTTTACGTGCATCCAGTTAAAGTGATTTAAGCACATGCTCCTCTGGATAAACGTGTACAGCGGCCACATGGGGCAGCAGAGAGCAGAAGGAAATGTAATACAGTTGCCTAATTCTTGTTAAAAATGTTTGATATTAAGTGATTTTGGACTTTATACACCTAGTATAGATACAACTATCAGAGTGTTCTAAAACATAAGCATCACCACTATCTGAATCTTCTGGAACACAAGCACCACCACTATGAATCTTCTGGAACACAAGTGCCACAATCTGAGTTTGCTAGAGTATACATGTTCAACAACCAGTTGCTCTAAAGTGCTCTAGAACACCCCTAAGTACCCACCAGCTGAGCATTTCACAACCCAGGTTCCCACTAGAAGAGCATTCTAGAATAACTTATTCTATGACATAAGTGCACAAGTTGCACGTTGCAGAACAAGAGTGTCCACTAGTCAAATGTTTTAAGAAACAAATGTCTTAACAACCAAGCTTTTCTAGAACACGAGAGTCTACAAGTCATATATTCTGGCATAAGATGGGTGTCTGCTTGTCAAATGTTCTTTAACAGAAAAATGCATTGTATTCAATTGTATTTTGGAGCACCCAGCTGTGCTCCACACCACTTTGAATTCCAGAACACACACACACACACACACACACACAAATAAATATAAATATATGATCTCGTTGACGAGAAACAGCAAAATATCAGCCACAGTTAAAATAAAGAACCTCCTGTTCCTGCTGGATGAGTTGGTTCAACCCCTCATTGCAGTGGACTACCTAGTGCACTAAATTAGCCAGTGTACTGTGTAACTGGTGGGCGTGGTCTGTGGAAATGGGGCCGGTCTAGAAGGTGGGGGACAGTCCCAAACTCAAACACAGACACACACACACACACACACACATTCAGACTGAGGGTCCACTCGGGAAAGTTATTCACCTGAAGGTAAGAAACACAGAAACACCTTAAAGGTAAGAACATTCCCCCTGCCCTTTCTCTCACTGTTACTAGGTGTGTGTGTGTGTGCATGCTGATGTCAATGTAGTACAGTGTACAGTGGGACAGTTAGAGTGAGTTGAGATTTGGGCCATGACAGTACAATAAGGAGGAGGCAGCCAACATAAATAATGTGTGTGTGTCAGTAAGAGTATGTATGAGTTTGTCTGTGTTTGCATGTGTGTGTGTGTGTGTGTGTGTGTGTGTGTGTGTTTGTGGCTGACTGTGTGTTATAGTTTGTCTATGTTTGTGTGCATGTGAGTGTACGTTTCATGTATGTGTATGTTTCAGTTTGTATGTTTCAGGTTTGTGTGTGTGTGTGTTTGTATGGGGGGGGGGGGGGGGGTGGGCTGGTTGAATGTGAATTGACATCATCTGTAATCTAAATGATCACAGTGGAGAGATGAGAGATGAGAGGAGGAATAAGAGGAAAGGAGAGTGGAGGAGGAATGGAGGAAGGGAGGAAGAGAAGGGGATAGGAGAGGAGGTGTAGGGGTTTCTCCTGCTGTGTGTGTTGGGGGAGGGGACAAAAAGGGGGGGTTTAATAGTTCCCAGATGTGAGCTGCGAAAACATATGGTTTCCGATGGCCACTGTGATGCACTGGAGGAATGTCTGGCCTCACACACACACACACACACACACACACACACACACACACACACACACACACACACACACACACAGATTCAGTGATGCAGTCACATACACATTCTTTATCTCCCCCTCAAAGCAGACTTAATCAGAAGATTGCTAATAAGTGTGTGTGTGTGTCCTTAAGACAAATACATTGATCAAAGTGTTTAGTTTGAGTGCTTGTTAGTGTATCTTGGAAGTCCTGCACACAGTTACTTACACACAGACACACACACACGCACACACACACACACACGCACACACACACACACACACACACACACACACACTGCATAGCTGTAGTTTTGGCTCATGGATCTCACTGTACTCATTCAACCTGACGACCCCCCTTTATTAGAAGGAGAAAGAGGAAAAAAAGAAAAGAGAGAGGGAGGGAAAGAGGGGTGTGTGTAAAGAATAAAGAGGGCAAAAGGGACAGAGACTAAGAGCAAGAAAAAAAGAGTTTAAGAGAGTGAAGAAAAACAGAGTAGATGGGAAAAGAAAAAATAGGGAGAGAGAGGCATGGAGAGAAAAAGATGAAGAAAAAAGAGGAGAGAGAAAGAAACAGAAGAGGAAAAGAAACAGGGTGAATGAGAGAACAGAGGAAACAGAAGGATGGAATGAGAACGAGTAAAGACAGAAAGCAGAGAATCAGGAGGAAAAATGACAGAGTTGGTCATGCAGGGGGAGGGTGTGTGTGTGTATATGTGTATGTGTGTGTGTGTGTGTATGTGTGTGTTTTTGCTGGAATGCATTGCTGCTCTGTCTGCTGCTGTGGAGCTTTTCTAAGAAAAGGGTGAGAGAGAGAGAGAGAGAGAGAGAGAGAGAGAGAGAGAGAGAGAGAGATGAAAAGAAGGGGAAATGAGAGAAGAGCAGGTTAAAGAGAGAGAGAGGGTTGAAAGAAAGAGACGGTAAGAGACAGAAAGGAGGGTTAAAGAAAGTAAAGAGGGTTAAAGAGACAGAGGGGTAAGAGGACAGAAAAAAGAAGAGAAGAATAGAAAGAGAGGAAAGAGAAGAAGAGAAGCTGTTGATGCAGAAAGAGAGAGAGAGAAGAGAGACAGAAAAGGTTGAAAGGAGAGAAGGTAACAGCTAAGTAATGAGAAAACGGTAAAAGAGGGAGAAAAGAAGAGAAAGAAGGAATGAGGGGAAAGAGAAGAGGGAGTGAAAGTGTAGAGGGAACAGAGCGGGGATGAGAGAGAGAAACAGAGAGAGACAGAGTTTTTTTTATAGAAGTTCATCAGAAGGAATTAACTGATAATAGTAACTCGGAATCAGTTTTGATTGGTTCATTAATTAAAATAATAAGCAATAAATCACAAACTTTACAATATGATCCACACAGAAAGTCTCTTATTTGTTGTTGTTTATTGTCCTCCATCAGCTGCTGCAATTAGACCTGTTTGTATTTTAGCAGTTCTGAATCAATCCAGAAAAATTGATTCAAAGTGAACCGAATTGTGAGCCGGCTCTCAAACCACATACAACTACACTACACACTCTGACCTCATGCAGGCCCCGCTACACTCTTTATTACACACTGTGTAGTACGGCAAACCACGGTTCTAGACACATGAGTGATGACATTCCATATTTGACATAGTGAATAATTTCCTAAAGAGTTTAATCAAATTATATTGTTACACTGCTGTTGTTTCTCCCTGCAGCGCGAGTCAGACACACACACACGATGAGAACCAGTGTCATTTTACTGCTGGGTCTGCCTGGTGAGTCTGAAGAGACACACACACACACACACACACACACACACACACACACACACACACACACACATAGTAAAGGGCCTGCATTGTGTCAAGCCAAATGTTCCTTTATGCTCCACAGTCCATAAATGGTACTCAAGCAACCAATACCAGGATGTTTTTAATCATCTTTGTTTATGATGTCACAGGAACCATTATATTTACATACACCTGCCCATTCTGCAGCAGTTTAGTCCCGCCCCATTCACGCCGAAGTTCTGCAGAGTCTATCAGCCATTTGATCTGAGGCCAATCAGAGCATAACTCGCTTAAAGGACATGAACATCTTGTTTAACAGTCTGTTTAACAGGAAATGGAAGGGATGGAATATGGAATGGAATTTTTAATGGATGAATTTTATGCGCATAAAACTAACAAAGGATAAAAAAGAAAAAAACAAATGATATTGGCCCTTCAAAGGTACATTGTAGTAACTTTTTAACTTAATCTCTATATGCTGCATCTGCAAAGTGGGGTCCATCACCACAGAGGAAAACTTCAGCACGTGTTCCATGAACTCAGAAAAAAGACACAAATCCACCGTCTGTAAACTTTCACCTGTAAAAGAGTGATATGCAATTGATTATTGAATGTTTGTTTGCTTGGGGACAAAACAGCAGAAGCACCAGAGATTGTGGGGGCAGAGCAGAGTTCAAGTGAGAAGAATAAATATTTAAAGAAATATTCAAACTTTGAAAATATTTTTTGAACATTTGGAGCCAAAACACCAGATTTAACACATAGATTTAACAGCCCCACTGATCACCAACATCTGCGGCAAAAAGTTCTTAACAGCTACATTACCTGCTCTACCCGCGCCATGTTTGTAAGTAAGACTATTATTATTATTATTATTATTATTATCATTATTATTATTATTATTATTATTATTATTATGCCCTCTAGTAAACATACTGTGTAACATCCATCCGAACATAAAGTGTGCATGGATGTATGTGGGCAGGGGTAGTTACATGGTTTATTTTCAGACAGAAAGGCATAGATTTTTACATCTTTACATCCTGGATTGGAACCCACAACTTTCTGCTCCTGGGGCCTAGACCCTAAACACTAGGACACTGCTGCCGCTAATCCAGGGGGGAATAATTTTGATTAATGCAAAAAAGAGTGAAATGATAATCTGCATTGTTGCAGATATCGGCATACAACCAGACACTCCAGTTAAAACCAGTGGAGAAAACCCCCACAATGCATAATGATCCTGAGAGGTCTGGATCTGGAGTTGACTCCCAGTGTAGAGAGGATGTACCAAATTTTATCCAGATTTCCAACAACGCAATGAAGCACTGCTCCAGTCACTGCTCACTTACTCTGTTACCAGTGAGTCTGGAGTGGGAGGATTTTTAGTTTTGCTCTTGGAAAGTCTGGACCATCTGGGGTGCCGGACTGAACCCTGCAGACGCAGTGATTAGAGTTCAGGATGAAAACACCGGGGTTTTCTTTTAAGACCTGTTATAAAACGACACTCAGTAAAATTTTACAGTCTTTGTGGTTGGCCAACGCACACACACACACACACACTGAAATTATACTGCTGACCAATTACAGTTATAAATTAGTAACTATATATTTTGCAACCCTTTAGATCCCCCACACACACACACACACATGCACGCGCACACACACACACACACACACACACACACACACACACCCACACACACACACACACACACTGTGACTGATTGCCCTTTTGCTTGCAGTTCTCCTGGCGCAAACATTTGAACCGTACTACAGAGATGAGCTGTTCAAGTTTGGTAAGAAATATAATCAACAATAATTGTAATATTCATTCTTCTTCTTCTTCTTAATACTACTACTACTAATAATAATAATAATATTATTGTTGTTGTTATCATTAAATAATATTATATTACATAATTATTATTATAATAACAATAAGAATTATTATTGTAGTATAAAATACAACAATAGTAATTGTATATTTAGATCTTTAGGATTTAGGATTAATTTACAGTCCCCACATTTAAATATTGTCAAATTTTGGCACCTCAGGTCATATACCATGCTCCTGTTGATTTTCTGAGTGTAAATAAGTTATACACTCCCTACAGAGACGAGACTCTCCTGCACACTTTATATATATATATATATATATAATTATTAAAGTTTTATTATTCATTTTAGAAGTTAATGTATTGTATTATTATTGTTCTTGTTATAAGTCTGTTCTTTTGCTTTTTTTTTTCTCAGACAACAGCGTTTTACCTTTCCAGCCTTTTTTATCTCTTATGTGGAAAGTTACTTTCATAGAGCTCCACCGTCCCCAAATGTGATCAAACAGCTGAGACATATTTATCTTTACTTTAGACCTTGAGCTACAACACCAAAACTCAATAATCACCTACATCTTTTCTCCTCAAATCTTCTCACAAAAGTCTACAATAAGGTCTTGCTGTGTCCGAAACAGTACCCACAGGTCTCCTCCATCTTAATGAAGAGCTGCTCCACCTTAACGACAAGCTGCTCCACCTAAATTAACAGCTGCTCCACCTTTACAAACAGCTGCTCCACCTTAACGAACAGCTGCTCCACCTTAACGTGGAGTGGAGTTTAGTTTGTGTTTATGGCTGGTATTGCTGGTCTTCAGCAAGTTATTTCATATCCTAACACTTATTAATTTTCTTCTCTTTTTCTGCTGGGGGTGTGTGTGTGTGTGTGTGTGTGTGTGTGTGTGTGTGTGTGTGTGTGTGTGTTTGCACAGGTGAACCTGATTACCCATATGAAGTACAGTGTAAGTACAACATTTTCTCTTTTCTTTTATTTTGACACAAAGATTTAGGTCCAGAAAACACACACTCAGTCTGAGGCTGTGCACGAAACATTAAACATTAAACATTTTACAGTCTGAGAGCCACACTCAGCAAAAAAACAACCCATTCTGCACTTTTTTCCCAGCCTCTCTGTATCCCTCAGAATTATACAGATGATACAGTGCTTGTAAAATGTATGCAAATGAGCCCTGCTTTGACTGGATGTGCTGTCTTCATTCAAAAAGCAGCTGAAACACGTCAGTGTGAATGGGTGGGGCTTGCAGGCCAGTTGTTGGTGTAAATGTGTAAAGGTTGCTGATGTTATGACATAACGACCATGATGAGTTCTGAGTTCAGTGCAGTGTTCACCAACTACACACCGTTTCATTTCAGGAAGAAAATGTTTTGGCCCTTTATTGATATCAATACTGTTTTTTTTTTCATACATGCAGACCCAGAGCTCTCCCAACAGGTCTTACAGGAGCCATCACTCGGAGAAGGACAGAGCGGTACACACACACACACACACACACACACACACACACACACACACACACACACACACACACATGTGCACGCACACACACATGCACTAACTTTTCTTTTTTATACATTTTAGAAGCTGAGCTACAGCTGACGGAGCCCACCGAACCAGGACCACTGGGTGAGAGAGGAAGAGAGGAATTAGAGCTAAAGAGAAAATGTGATAGTAAAGAGAGAAAGACAAACGTTAATGAAGCTGGTGATCATTGTGGGAGAAGTATACCAATATGTTAATCGTTTATCACAAAACCCAGCAAGAGCTTTGACTGTGCATGGGTGTGTGTGTGTGTGTGTGTGTGTGTGTGTGTAGACTGTCGTGAGGAGCAGTACCCCTGCACCAGGCTCTACTCTGTCCACCAACCCTGTAAACAATGTCTGAACAGCATCTGCTTCTATAGGTACACACACATGCCCGCACACACACACACACACACATGCACGCACACACACACACACACACACACACACACACACACACATACACTCCCTTTCCAACTCTCTTCGTTGAACTAACATATTATATGCATAATTATATAATTCATTTAATTAATTTAAATTAAATATAATTAATTTAAAGTCTCTTTAAATCTCTCTCCATCCTCTGTGCTCTTTTTCCTTTTCACGTTCTCCTTCTCTTCATTTCCTGTTTCACCCTTGCTTATTTTTTCTTTTGCCCCAATTTCTTTTTGTCTTTCACTCTTTTTCTCCTTTGATCTTTTTTTCTCTTTTTTTTCCAACGTTGATGTTCCTTTTTTCTGTTCTCCCTTAATCTCTCTTTTTCTCTTGTAATCTCTTTCGCTCTTCTTTGCTCTTTTTCCATCTTAATCTCTCTCTCTCCCTAGTCTGCGCAGGGTTTATGTTATAAATAAGGAGATCTGCGTGAGGACTGTGTGTGCCCATGAGGAACTGCTCCGAGGTGAGACGTTCGTGTGTGTGTGTGTGCGTGTGATATTGTCATTAATACTAACATAAATTAATTCAAGGTTTAACCGGGTGTGAATTCCCCGACTGTCCTCTAGCTGACCTGTGCCGTGACCAGTTCTCCCGCTGTGGTGTAGCAGCGCTGACTGGCCAGTGTGCGGCGCTGGGGAGCAGCTGTGTGAAGAGCTGTGGAGGATGTTAAAGTCCAGTACAACCACGCCCCAATACTGCCTGTCCCGACCCACACCACAACACCCCAATCAGAAAATCCTGCCTGACCAAAGCCGCACCAACAAATCCAGAGTTCCTCTGTAAGCTCCACTCACAGACGTGCTTCTTCGTAGCCACTGTCGTAAAGAAATGTTTGATACGTTACACTACTGTTTCATTTCGTTTATTTTCTAAAAAGAAATACAATGCAAATTGGCTCACATTTGCAAGGTTTAGGGGCAGCGGTGGCCTAGTGTTTAGGGAATTGGCCCCAGGATCAGAAGGTTATGAGTTTGAATCCCCGACCAGTAGGTTGCCCTGAGGTACCCTTGAGCAAGGTACCGTCCCCATCACTGCTCCCCGGGCACTTTCAATAGCTGCCCCCTGCTGCACGTATGTGTTTATGGGTTAAATGCAGAGGTCCAATTTCGTTGTGGTTCACTGTGTGCTGTGCTGTATTTCACAATGACAGAATAGGCACTTTCACTTTACTTTTCACTTATGGTTTGGTAAAAGGAAATTTGCCAGATTTCTCTTCCGGTTCCTGGACTGCCTTCTGTGATTTAAAAAAAACAAAAAAACAATTGTATTCCATTTTGTTTAAACAAACTTGATTCTAAACAAAAAGAACTTTCTATGTATAGATAGTTTGCTATAATCTGGTATTTTTTCCATATCTACCTAACGACAGTAGCTATGGAGAAGCACAAAGCATGAATAGGAGAGCTGCCTTCTCAAGGCTCATTTATGCTCAGAACTTAAAATAGATATTTAAAGAGCTTCTGCCCATCCTCTGCGTTCCTTACATCCATATGCACCACTTTCCAAAAAGCTTGTGGACAAAACGCAGCATTGCCATCAGAAGATGCAGGAGCATTGCAGCCAAAAGTTGCAAGACAAATAAAAGTAAAAAATGTAGGCAAATTTTTTTTACACATCTATTTTAACTGGTATGTTATTAAAACCTGCTCTACTGTCTAGCACAGCTCTCTAATGGCCACTAGTGGAGAATCCCTGACGAGCTGATGGACGCGTGGAAGTATGTGGGATTTTGTAATTTTCCCACGCAACAGAGAGCATAAATGAGCCTTTAGCTGATGTGCCTGCACCGTCCTAACAATGGCGACACACTCCTCACCCTGATTATACACTCACCATCTTCCTCTTTGTAATAGTCCTCAACCCACTCATATCTCAGTTTTTTACGATTTTTTTGTTTGTTTGTAACCTTAATGCCCACTTCTGCAGCTGACTGTTCTACACCCATGCTGTATTTGTTCCATTCTGAAGTGCGGGTCATGACCTTATATACACCTGTATCTACTTTTGTACTCTTCTGCAAATCCTTTTGACTGAATGGAGTCACTGGTGCTATCATATCTGTTCGACGGTGCTGCTGGGGGAGGCCGCAGCACTGGATCAGCAGGAGGAAGATAGTTTTGAACTTTTTTTTTTCTTTATTGCTTTACTGTATCATGTATTTTTGTTCTATCGTGTGCACCTATTGTTTTTGTTTGTTCGTTTGTTTGTGGGCTGTATCTCCCAGCTGACGGCCTCTATACGTATACCTAGATTTCTACAATGGAAAATTTTGGTAAAATATCCTTACAAATCAGCTACTATCATGATTACAGAGTCTTGAAACCCATGCTCCCAACCCTGGTTTTCCTCCTGTCTTTGTGCCAGGATGTTTACAGCCGGGGACAGGCCAACAGTCATGGGGACATATCTGTGGACAGCTCCGGGCAACCCAAAACGGGGTCTGGTCACCCTAATATAGAGAGCAAGTTTTTTTTCAAGGTGATCCAGAGCCAGTTGTGCCACAGAAAACACAACACTGACCTGAGATCAGCTTAAAAGCGTGACATCAGAGCTGTCTTAGCTATCGCATCAACACTGTTGTCACGACCCTCGAGTCATGCAAGCAGACTCTTGAGTTTTGAGTAGGAATGCACTTGCCGTTGGCCAGGCCAGCCTCGGTGAGATCATCAGCTCTTTTTGTGCTTAAATCTGAGCTTAGCTTATGTAAACGTTATGAATAATTACCCGGCTTAAGCTTCAGCTCTAGAGACCTGTGGTCTTGTTTAGTGCTTGCTGCTTTGGCCCGTACATGAAGCCCAGTTTGAGCACAAATTGAATGTCATGGTTCGGCAATAGAAAGCAATTTGTTCTAAACAGCATTGCACGGCCTTTTTTTTTTTTTTTTTTTGTTAAAGTTGTCAAATCACCATGTTTTCTGGGCCCCAAGCCTGGGTTTTTGTTGACTTTTTGAACTTCACTTGAGCTGATGTGACAGCTGCGGTGAGACGTTCCCTCGAGGACATGCTGGGGTCTGTCGAGCATGCCAGGCCACTGATAGCGCTGAGGGACCAAAGGACCGGCCAGGCTGCACTGACCTCAGATACCGAGGCCTTATCCATCCTCACTGTCCTCCCTCAGCACCTTCAGTGTACAGCTCAGACCATCTTGACTTGAAAAGGGACATGAAGTCCTCACAGAATCCAGCAGTAGATATATGAAGAAGCATTCGTGTCATAAAATAAATAAAAATGATTTTTTTATACCACAAAACTGGGATTGGTGTGATTTTGTAAATCAAAAACGAGGTGTGATTACAAAATTCCACAGCAGAAGCAGAGCTGAGATCAGATTTTTTTTATATTTCAACACTCAGGGTGAAGTATTCTCATTAAAGCTGAGTCTAAAACCATCAACCCACCAACAAGATATCTAGGACTAGGTTTAATGTTTACAGAACCACTACAGATGAAATTCACACCTTTCTCATTAACAAAGACGCCTCAAACAAGAACAGCTGATGTGGACAGCCAACACAGCAAACTCTCGTTCTTGAGGGTTAAACTGAAGGATGACTTATTAAGATTATGTTTTCACGCGCTGCCCGTTTACGTACCCATTCTTTAGAAACTCCAGCTTTTTTCTTTGTCTTCTTTCATTGCACTGATGGTCTGTTAGACATCAGCTATTGTGCTGTTAGTGCTTAGGGTCATTGGCTTTATGTTTTGAGATTAAAAGTACTTAAAAGCTTAAAAAAAAAAAAAATAGCTAAAAGTACAGACAATGTGGTGTGGCAGATTTATATCACATTCATTCATGGTCCCTTTTTCTATTAACTTTCTCTAAAATTATTATTATTATTATTATTATTATTGTTGTTCTTGTTTTTGTTGTCATTATTCAAAATAATTATTAATGTGAATGAAAGTAAGAACAGCGGAATGGTTAAGATGCAGGGAGTAGCGAAAGCAGAGGAGTTTAAATACTCGGAGGACAGCTCAGGTTGGTTATTGAGAATGTGTTGATCTAAACATGTGCAGAGAAGAGATGAAGATTCTATCAGGAGAAAGATGTTGCCGATGGAGCTGCCAGGCAAGAGGAAGAACAAACAGGAGGTTTATGGATGTGGTGAGGGAGGACATGCAGTCGGTGTGAAAGAGGAAGATGCAGAGGACAGGACAACTTGGAATCAGACAATCTGCTGTGGAGACCCTAGGGTTTCAGCAGCCGAAAAAAGATGAAGGTAAATAACAATAATAATAATGATAATGTTTTCAGGTTCTTTTCAAACTTCACATCCCCTTTTACTCACAAATGTTGTTTTTGGGCATAAAAAATAATAATAGTAAATTCACATAATCAGCTGATGTTGATCTCCTGTCTGCACTCACAGCCATTTATAGGATCATTCAATTTGCTTAAGACTAAACCCATTCATGGTGGAGGGACACAAAGAAAAGTCATTTTCTTTAGTTTTACCATCATCACTCCCATAGAACCACTCAAGAGACAGATGGAGCTTCACTGGGGGACATAAAATGCACAAATTTGGAACGTCTGGTTCCCCTTCACCACCACTGGGAAGAAATCCTGAACTGGTGAGTTTCTCTATAGAATGGGCCTGTTCAGGGGCCGATTTCAAAAAACGTTTCCAAAGAAAATAAATCTTATTTAGGAGTGTTGTAGAGGCAGTTTTAGAGCCTTGTTCATTCTTGTGAGTCTGAGGTTATGATCAGATATTTATCTATTTAAACAGTACTGTGCCGAGGATAAAAAGGAAAAAAATGGAATGCTCCGTTTTTGAAGAACAGGAGTTTACCCTAAATCTGGAGTTAGGGCAAGATGAAACTAAACAAACAGGATTTTATCTGCAATTAGAGAATCTGGCCCAGATTGAACGTGTGGTTATAGGTTTTCCATTCTGTAAGAGTCACTCATCACCTGTAATGAAAAGCTGCCTTTAACTGCTGTTCTCAGATCAGCACTTTCAGTCTTTCAGTAGTTAGGATCATGCAGATTGAAAAAAAAGTGATGCAATGATCTATCAGAATAAATAGAGCAAAAAGACAGAAGAGTCCCTTCTTTTGTAGCCGTCAGTGTTGAAGGTCTCTGCTCCGTTTTGTGAGAGGGAAGTGTCTCCTGAAGCAACTGTGATGGGCCTGGGTTTCAGACCTAGAGGCTGGTCAGTACTGGGTGTTTATTAGGCAGACGCTTGAGGAGCTTGAGGCTGTGCTTTTAGTAGTGTAAACTGATCCATAATCAGCTCAGTGAGTGTCTTGGAGAAGGCAGGACTGCAGTGTTTTTCTGTTCTGGGTGATCTGAGATCAGTTGCCCAGTGGAAGTGATCCAAGAGATGGGTGCCTGCGGCGCAACTCATGCTGTAGCTGCTCCTTCAGTGTGGAAACCTGAAACACACACACACACAGGTTTTATAGTGTACATGGTTTCATTAGCCTGATACACAGATACACATATTATTTGGGTAATAATATGCTCCATATTCACATTTACAGCATTTAGCAGACGCTCTTATCCAGAGCAACTTCCATGTCCTAATTACAGGGACAGTCCCCCCCCCTCAGGGTTAAGGGACAATCTTCAGGGACCCAGTGGTGGTAGTGCTAGAGGTGGGATTTGAACCTGGGACCTCTTGAGCCATTGGTCCATAGGCAAGTACCCACCACTAGACCATCGCCACCCAACATATGAAAGCTGAGACTAGCGAGCAGCATAGGGACGGTTCAAGGGTTCGTCAGGGCAATCTATTGGTAAGGGGTTTGAACCCACAATCTTCCAGTTCTGTGGCCAACTCCCTAATCACTAGGCCACCGCTGCCCACTATATATATAATATAACAATATCCCCTCTTTTTTCACACAAGTTACACACTACACAATGAGAGCCCTGATTTCCATTTGTCAACAGTTTTTATTAGTAGATGGGAAAAGTCCCAGGTTGGTGTTCGCTCAGGGCTCCAGGCCATCTCTCGATGAGCAAACTGTTCTTGCTAAAAAGTCTCACTGATGACTTGTCACGCTTGACAATTTTCTATATTCTTTTTTTTTTTTTTATTGCTTTTTTCAATGCAAAAAATGTCATATCTCTTGTCATTTTTGCAAGAATATAGGGCTCTTGCTCTCTCTGCATTATCTTGCGCATATGTGTGTGTGTGTGTGTGTGTGTGTGTGTGTGTGTGTGTGTGTGTGTGTGTGTGTGTGTGCACCTGCTCTTCCAGTCCTTTCACTCTCTGTCTGTGTGTTCTCTCTCGAACTGCCAGCGTTCTCTCTGCTTCTCTCTGATTGGATCTCAGACGCTCCAGCTCCTTCTGGGTGTCGTCTCGCAGACGGGCAGACTGTTCGTTCACACTATGAGATGCTTCCAGCTCTGCAAGCTGAGCCTGCAACACACACACACACACACACACACACACACACACATGCAGATTGATTTATCCTTTATCAAGTGTAAACAAACACATCTGTGCAGAAAACAACATAAACAACTGCTAAACATCCGAATCAGCATTGTCAGGCCTGCCGCCACACACACACACAGACACACACACACACACACACACACACACACACAGATACGCACCTCACTGGTTCAGAATAAACAAAAAAAAAAATCTACTCCAGACCTACTCAATCATGAGCCTGGGGTCCAAATGTATCTTCTTTAGTTTAGAACTGGGGGTACAAGTCTCCAACATTAGAAATCCAAATCTTTCCTCCAAAACCCCCTTTATAAAGGTGGAAAGGTCTTGTAGGTGTTGTTTAGGACATAGTAGGCTAAAACATTAGCTAGAATCAAACCCCAGGACTGCTGTTCAGACTGATCTGGGAACAGATTCCTCCATATTTAGGACAGATTCTAAATCAGCTCCTGAAAACACACTCTGTTGTGTCAAAAGGCTGGTGTTTAGTTGATGTTTGCAGCTAACAGTAAGTCCTACTGTGTTCTATACCATATCCAAAAGTCTACTCCACCTCAGTAAAGAACTGCTCCACCTTAATGAAAAGCCGGAGGAGCTTGGGAAAGATTTTGGGGATGTGCTTCAAAAACACCTGGGTGACTTGTGATGTGACTGCAAACATGCCTCGACTGATAAAAAATGTAATTGACATATATATTTTTCTAAATGGCTCCTTTAGCATAGAATGTAAAAATCAATATGAGGTTATTAATGTTTTGATTACTTTTAAATGGGTTCTTTTACACACAATCATTATTGCATTTTCATTTCTTTATTATGCACTCGCTTTGAAAGAGCACACACAGGATCTCAAGACGTCCTAAAACATTTCTGAAAAGATCTCTTTAAAAATGAAATAAATTAATGAATAAAATCACAGTTTTCTTGCTTTTATTTCTTAAATAATTAAAGATAGTAAAAAAGCTAAAAAAGTGTGTGATGGAGCAGCTAGGTGTGTGCGTGTGTGTTTACCCCTTTTGTTCAGAAAAGCAGCTTTTTTAAATCATGCCGGACATTTTTTTTCTGTTAGCAGCTTATACTGAAGCTCTTTTAACCGCAAAGGTGCTTGAAACACCTGGAAGGTTTGAGCTTTGACGTCACAACAAGGGCAGAGAGTGACTTCTGGTTTTATTCCCAAGGTAGAATGTTTTTGCTTTGCTTTTTGCAAAAAAGGGCCTTTTTCTGTTAAAGGAAGAAAGTGAGGCGTCTCTAAACTTTTGATGACAAATGTAAGTAAACCGATACAAGCCCACAGTGGGCCAAAGTGCTTAGCATTGTGTTCCTAATTGAAAGCATGTGTCTCTAAGCCAGAGTTTCCAATCCCCATACACACTCACAAACACACACACACACCCACCTTCATTTGCCTTCCATTAGCCTTCATTACACACACCATTGTACTCTCTACCCTGAGCACTAACGCTCTTTTCCAGCAGAGAAAAACTGCTACGACTCCCTCTTATAACCAAAAGCTAGGACTACTTCCTACACACTCACTATTTAAACAATACTCAATCCCTGGTCCTCAGCAGGACTTTAGACATGTAGAAATTGGAGATTTTTTTCTCTGTTCTCTTTATTTCTCTTTGTTTCTGTACACAAAACCAAATTTACATAATTAACTTGCCCCCTAAAGTAACTGATCACACATATTTTGTGCCTGAAGCTTTATTTTGTTTCAGTACAGAAATCACGAGGCCAACATTTTTTTTTTAATAAATAAGTGACTGTGGGTTTATTTGCTTTAACACGGGGCCTCCTGAACTGTCTATACCCATCCTACACTCCCAGCAACACTTAGTGTGGACAGTGAGTCAAACCACGTCCCCGACCTTGTCCAGTGTGTTCCTGAACATCTTTTTCCTGCCTTTCGTTATATTTACATATAATCAGTGTCTCTTATACAGTAACATGAGAGAAGAAACGTTGGCTTAAAAAGATTTTATTGGATTCACTATAAAACCATCTATTTGGGCTTTCACAGAGGAGGAGTTGTCTGTTCCTGAACAGAGAGGCTATAAAACATGGCTGCTCTGGGCCGGGACCGAGTATATTTGAACTAAAAGCTGAACGTCAGCAGTTACTTACCAGACACAAAGCTATCTTCTCTTTCACACACATCAACTCGTCCTTCCCAACAGATCAGCAAATAAAACACACACACACACACACACACACACACATACACAAACACACACACACTGTGCTGAGAATGCAGCTTAGTTTAGGGAAGCAGGGATGGGAGTTCATGCTATTGGCTTATTTCTTTATGTGGACACTCCTAATCACACCACACTCACCATCATGCCACTAGCAGTGTCAAGGAATGATACCTAAATAATAACCACCTAAATAAGATCTGGACCCTGTCCACAGATGGATGGGGTCCATGTTAACTGTGCAACAGATGGGCCACAGTGTGTCACTGCATTCCTACAGAGGAGCAAATCAAAGGCAGGTGTTTCTGATAAAATGGCCAGTGTGTGGAGCTACATATGTGGAGCAAAAAAGGTGTGTGTGTGTGTTGGTGCATACTTGTAGTAGGGACATCTGTCTCTGTGCGTCCTGCAGCTCCTGCTCTGCTGTGTTCAGAGACACATCCAGACGTCCTTTTTCCACGGAGAGACGCATGCTGCTCTCCTCCGTCTTCAGCTTCTGACGTTCCACCTGCATACACACACACACACACACACACACACACAGACACACACACACTCTAATAATTAATAATATCAAGTTCTGGCCCATTTAAATGCTTTTGGCAGGGCACTGAATCGAAAAATTATATAACAGATCAAACTTTTCACTTTTCTTTCCTGGTCTTTACATACAGATACAGTACTGTGCAGAGGTTTTAGGCAGGTGTGAAAAAATGCTGTAAACAAAGAATGCTGGAAGTGGAAGTGTTCATAATTTATTTTCATCAATCAACAAAATGTAGTGAATGAACAAAAGAGAATCTAAATCAAATCAATATTTGGTGTGACCACCCGTTGCCTTCAAAACAGCATCAATTCTTCGAGGTACACTTGCGCCTGTTTGGTAAAACTGGTTGATCACACACCGACTATAATCCTACACAATTCCTGACTTTGTGCAAGTGTACCTAGAAGAACTGATGCTGGTTTGAAGGCAGAAGGTAGTAACACCAAATATTGATTTGATTTAGATTTTTCTTTTTCCCAGAGGAGTGGGTTGCCCTGAGGTACCCTTGAGCAAGGTACCGTCCCCCTCACTGCTCCACGGGCACATTCAATAGCTGCCCCCTGCTGCACATGTGTGTATATAGGTATAAAGCAGAGGTGCTATTTCATTGCTGTTCGCTGTGCTGTGTACTCACAATGACAAGAATAGTCACTTTCAAATGACCCCTGCCCCAACATTTTTATTCAGCAAGGCTTTCTGTTAATGCATTTTTATTTTATTCACATCACAACTTACTCCGACCATCTTATTTACATTTTCTTTATATTCATTTTTTATATTTCATTTTCAAATAATTCATTTCATGTTTCATGTACATATTTGAAGATGTTTAGTCTTAGTGTAGTTTTTTATAACAATAACTTATTAAACCTATGTAAATGTAAGTAAAGCTTATATTGTGTGTGTGTGTATCAAGTGGTAACCACTGAACCCAGCAACAGACACGTATATTATAGCGAGTCCGATCCATATCCCTGACCTTGTCCAGCGTGTTCCTGAGTGCGTTCTTGTCTTTCTCCAGCCGCACCGCCTGCCTCTCCGCGTCCCTCTTCTCCGTCTCCAGCAGGGCCACGGCTCTCTGCAGCGCTCGAAGGCGCTCCTCCGCAGACGCCCTTTCCGTCTGCGCCACCTGCAGACTCCGCTGAGCCTCGCTCAGAGCAGAACTACGCTGACGAAGGGCCTGTCAGGGAAGCAAGGATTCAAATGAACTATAAGCAATAAAGGTCCACAAGTAACTGGGGCTTCATTTGTTTAAGATGCCCCAAGTTGTATCTAGCAGCTGTATTGGTACTTCATTCACATGTGACAATGGAATGACTGCATAAAAAAAGGTGAAAAACTAAAGTGTCACTTTCTAGGCTGAGTGGGCGGAGCCAAGGTTCTTTAGGTTGAATGGGTTGGACTAAACTGCTGTAGACTGAATAAATATGTCTGTTGGCTGACAAGGCAAGGCCCAACCTGTTGGTGGAATGGGCGTGGCCAAACTGGTGTAGTCTGAATGGGTGTGGCCAAAATTTTGTAGGCTGAAAGGGGAGGTAAACTGCTGTAGTATCAAAGTGTAAGACTAAGTTGCTGTGAGCAGAATGGGCATGGCCCAGGTTAAATGGCATGCTATAGGTTAAATGGGTGGGGCTAAACACACCTCCTGCGTGTTGGACAGTTCTGTCTCCAGTTCCTCTCGACGCAGTTGGCTGTGTGTAAGTTCCGACTGCATCGTCTGCACACGCTCAGTGAGAGACGTGACTGAGAGTTTCCCCTCGCACAGCGCTGCCCGCAGTTCATCCACACGCTCCTGCAGATGGACACACACACACACACACACACAAACATACGATCACTAATATTCACCCTAACACAATCTCTATCATACACTCTGTCACAGTTAGTGTAATCAGACTCTGGATCCAGCTGGCAGCCCATATTAAAGTACCAGTGAAGAAAAGCTTTTTGTTTAAAATTGTGGTCTGATTCTCAAAAATGACCCTGTTAGTCTCGCACTGCAGTCTGGATTCAGGATTTTTCCAGTCAGAACTAAACATTAAACTGTAAATGAACAGATCAAAAAATTGAAATCTGCTTTTTTTGTGTAGACAATTCTGGCATTCAGGGTTAAAAACACGCATACAATATATATATAAGCGACCACTTATTTCTTTATATTTTGCTGTTAATCACCTTGTTGCTAATAAAATCCTATTTCCTGCCTCTAAAGATAAAGAGGTTCCAAGCACTCAGTTCAGCAACAGGAGTAAACTAATCACCATCCTGATCATCTGGAATCATCTGCACATTTTTCGTCATTGCTTCATGTCTGAAGTTAGGCACTTTGTTCCGACTGTGTGATTCATACATACATCATTGTGTGGATTAACCCACAAAAAACAATCCTCTGAAACTACAAGGACTGCACTGAAAACAAGAGACAAAAACTTTGCCCTTCAAATATTTGTATATAAGTATCTGATGTGTCTGTGGCTGTGACCTGCAACTGTTTGCGGTCCTGCTCGGCCACGGTGAGATTTTTCTGCAGGGTGGAGATTCTCCCCTGCGCTGTGCTGTGGGCGCTGGTGGCCTCCTGCAGGCAGAGTGAAGCGCTCTGAGCTTTCTCTCTCTGAACACACTCTGCATCCTGAGCTCTGCTGAGCAGGGTGCTCAATTTCTCCACTTCTCGCTGCAGAGATGCTACGCGAGCCTCAGCATCCACCACCTAACGGACACATACAGCAACACACAGAGAGTGTTAGCTTCATCAAAAACACGGAGTATTAAAGTGGCCATACTCTATATATGTCTCAAACCCTGCACCCAATCCATGCACCTCAACAGCTTCAGCCAAGGTGAATTAGACATCATAACCAGGACAAATTCAAATTTTTGCTGCTTAGTTTCCATGTGTGGATTGATTGGACTGTGTGGACAGTGTGGACTGAGTGGACTTTGAGTGTTACCTGGGTGTGTAATACCTGTTTTAGCATACTGTCGTGTCGTTCCTGTGCTGTCTGGACCTCTGTCTCTCTCTCAGTGAGACACACTCGGAGACGCTGGATTTCACCCTCCAAGCTCCGTCTACCCAGCTCCACACGAGTGGCCCGAGACTCCGCCCCCTCAAGTGCCTCCCGTAGCCTCCGACGCTCCGCCTCCAAACGGACCTCACCGGCACGCAGCTTACTGCACTGCTCCTGTCAGTGAGACACATACATTAATTTGTGTGTGTGTGTGTGTGTGTGTGGTAGTGTGTGTGTGTGTGTGTGTGTGTGTGTGTGTACCTGCAGGTGTTTGCGTTCTGTCTCTGCATTCTGCAGAGTTCTCTCCAACTCGTTCACCCTCTCAGTAAGCGCTCTCCTCTCTCTCTCTCCTCGCTTCACACACTCCTCCTGCTGCTGCAGTAAAGCCTGTGAGGAACTCAATCTGCTGTCCACATCCCGCTTACCTACACACACACACACACATATATATATATATATAGATATATACATTCATACCATATACATTTTGCTGGTAGTCATTATATAGAGGCTAACCCCACCAGCTCATTCTGTTTGATTGAGATTGGTTAATAACACTTTTTTAAATTGTTAAAACACTACTTCATTTTATTTATGTAAAACCTTTTAAAAATGTATCTCAGCAACAAATGCACATCAAAACTTATAAACAATAAAGCATTAAATAACAAAATAAAAAAAGAAAGATTTAAAAAACATTTCTACAAATACAATTCTACAAATTCTCTACAAGAACATTGGTATGAAATATTTAATGTTTTATGAAATATCTGATATATTAGAATTTTTATGCAGCACTGTGCATCTGGATGGTTATTGTAGGTTACATTAGAAATCTAATGATTAATTGTGCATTTGTGTGTGTGTGTGTGTGTGTGTGTGTGTGTGTGTTTTACCTTCCTGACACTCCTGCAGTGTGTTTTGGAGCTGAACAAGGCGGTTCTGAGCAGAGTCTCTTTCCCCCGTCACTTCTTCCATTTCCCTCTGCAGAGCCCCCAACTGGCTGCGAGCCTCATCCTGCTCGCACACACACACATACACACACACACATACACACATACACACACACACAAGTGAACAGCCTGAGGAATCGATCATTAGCTAAACACTCCAGACAGATGACGGCAGAAGCATAAGAGAGCACCATTCCGAGTGCTGTGGATAAATCACAATTAAATTAATAAAAGCAGCAGGAAAGTGGAGTTTCAGTTCCCCTCCAGAACCCACACTGCATTAAGAATGTACAATCTGAATAAGAAATGCAAAAACTGACAGTAAATGTACTCCAATTAGATATTTACAAAATGTTTCTAGATCTTGTAAATCTGCACTCATCAGATCACATTACCTTCTTCCAATTTTTATGCTCCCTAGCAAATTGAAACTTTTTGTGTGTGTGTGATACTGTCTTGATGGACTAGATAGATACATAGATAGACAGACAGACACACACACTGATTCAATGAGTCTTGGAGACCACCCTTGAAAATTCAGTCTTCACAAATTATTTATTGAATTAACATGAGTGGGAACATAAATATAAAAAGGGTCCATTTGAAACCAGGTTGATTTCCTCATGACCGGTGTAAAGGTATGTGTGTGTGTGTATGTGTTTGTGAGTGTGAGTGTGAGTGTGAGTGTGTGTGTGTGTGTGACTGGGGTGTACCCTGTCTCTCTGTGTTTCTCGGAGTTCCTGCAGAAAATCCCTGAGGCCGCTGCGGAGTGTTTCCGAGTCGAGCTCGGGCAAAACAAGAGGAAGAGGGGTGTCTCCTCTGTCTGGAGACAAAGGACGAGAACCAATGGTGTTATCAGGACTGGCTTTATCCACTACATCTGAGAGAGAGAAAGAAAGAGAAAGAAAGCGTGTATCAGTTTTACTGACACTTAAGTGCCTAATTTTAATTTAAGCTTCTCTCTCTTCTTCAACCCATATATATCAGGAACCGCTGGATTCCTGATATGCACTTACAAGACTCTCGGGGCCTAAACCCCTCACCTTTCGGGGGAGACAACGAGCAGCGTAGTGGGGACACACTGCTCCTACGGGGGACTCCGCCAGAGGCTACAGAAGAGTGGGATGAGCCGATGGGGCTGCGGCCGCGGCTGCCCCGCCCCCCGGCGCTGATGCCCAGCGTGCGAGTGAGTGCAGACTGTAGGCTGATCAACCTGAACTCTAAGTCTCTCCGCCCCGCCTCTGAGCGCGTTAGCTCCGCCTCTGTGGCAGCCAGCCGGCCTTCCGCCTCGCTCAACCGCAGCTGCACCTGGGTGGAGGCATCGGCGGCTGTCTGAGCGCGCAGCGCAAGGTTCCTCGCCTCATCCTGGAGCTTCTTCTCACAACCCCGAGCCTCCTGCAACTGAGCAGCGAGATCCCGCTCACAACCGCGCCACACACACTCGCTGTCACACAGACGCTTCTGCAGAGACGACAGCTGCAGAGGGAAGAGAGAGAAAAAACTGCTCTCAGTGTAGATCTCTGGGACTAACATCTAGTGTGAATGAACAGACGACCTTAGCCTTCAAGTATTCAGGAGCACAGGAAGTTAAAGAGTGCCGAAACAGACACAGCAGGGGCTCCAGTCCTTAATCAGTCGATTTAATCAAAAACCCCATTAATGAATACACATGATTGATTAGAGTCTAACCAGTCCAGCAAGATATCCATAGATATCCATTGTAATATTTTTCTAATCATTAATAGGCTAATCAATTAAGCAAGTCTCTATTCAAGATCTATTGTAGTCCTTACACCTTCTATTATCAACACAGCATGTCTAATGAATTTCCTGTATGGAGTGTATGGACTTGAATACACTGGGGCAGTGGTGGGTTCGATTCCCTCACCAGTAGGTTGCCCTGAAGTACCCTTGAGGAAAGTACCGTCCCCATCACTGCTCCCAGGGCGCTTTCAAAAGCTGCCCCCTGCTGCATGGTGTTTGAGTGCACGGGTTAAATGCAGAGGTCCAATTTCGTTGTGGTTCACTGTGTGCTGTGCTGTGACCTCGCAATGACAAGGGTTGTCACTTTCACTTTCAAAGGACTACGTGGACTGTAAGGGTTGGTGTTTTTGTTAATTTGGCACTACTTTGCAATAAAACAGGACCAAGCACCTCAGCTCCTGTCTTCACCTCTTTTTTGAGAGAGCTCCTGGCTGCCTCTGCCTCATTAAGCCTCTGCTTGAGGGAGAAATGCTCCTTTCCTCTCTCCTCATCCTTCTGCTCCTCCAGAGACAAACGAGCCTGGAGCTCCGCCACCTCTCTGCCTTTCTGCTCCCGCTCGCCATCCACCACCTTGACCTGCTCAGAAGGAGTTGACAGGGTCAGTGGGACAGAAATGGATGAGTGTAGTTTGTTTCAAAACAGAAATGTCAAAAAGTACTTTCTGTCTTGCACTGGCATGTGAAGCCACTACTGAGGATCTCATGTTGTCCAGTTGTATTGAATTAGCCCCATGATTCCCAGACCAGCAGGTTACAGTGCTTACAAATGGCAGCAACCCAAATGTGTTTATGTGTGCGTGTCAATGTGTGTGTGTGACACCTGTCGGCGCAGTTCCTGTAGTTCCCTCCTGGCCTCCAACCGTGAGCGCTCCACCTCCCTCAGACAGCTGCGCAGTTCCCCCACCTCCTTTTGTGCAGAAGCCAGCGTCTCCTCCTGCACAGCAAGACGCTGCTCCTTCTCCTCACACTGACGCCTCACACTGATAATCAGACAACAGCGTAAAACACAATCTGGTACGAGTGCTGATTCAGTTACATTACTCAGAGTATACAGTAAAAGTAAAAAGTGCAGAAACATGCTCAGAGTAGAAAAGTAAAAAGTGTCTAGCGGCTGTTTGTGCTGAATGTGAACTGAATCTCACTCCATATTAACACAAAGACTATTAAAGCCTCAAACTTCAACTCTAATAAAAAATTTTTTTTTTAAATCTACTGAAAATAATGAACATTAACTTCACTGCTTCACTTTCATCCATGTCTCTACTAGTTCTCCCGTCACGGGCATCACACTCAATACACGCTTTTTCTCCACCCTTTCTTCTCCCTAAGATCTCCTTCTGTCTGTCCAGCAACAATGGACATACTTAGGGATTGTCCTTTCTGTGTTTGGAGTGGAAAGCGCAGATCTGAATGTAGGTTGTAGGAAAAATACTTCAGACACCTGAAGACTTTGCTATATGTAAATGTAATTAATTTATTAATGAACTGAGTTTAATTTATTAAAGTATTTCCTGAAAACACTTTCGACCCAAAATATCCAGTTTCATGTGAACGATTTTAATTTTGGCCAAAAATCTACAGGTTTTAAACATATGCTAATAGGCCTCACCTGATCCGCTCGCTCTCTGCTGCTTTGAGAGCCTCCCTCAGCTGGTTGTTAGACTGGCTGAGGGCATCTCTCTCTTTGGTGACCTCACCAAGGGAACGCCGCAGCTCTACAGTATCTCTCCGGTGCCCTTCCCCAGCATCCCGTATTTGGCACAGACGCTTCTCTAGCTCCAGGACATCGCGTCGGCTACCGTCTCGACTCTCCTCACACACCACCAGAAGGGCTCGACACTCCTCCAGCTGAGAAAGGGCAAAAAAATCAATTCAGCATCCAAATAGCCCCCTAATATAAATAGCCCCATAAAACACACTAGAGGCTCTGTCCATAACCCTTGCCTCTTTCCTCCACTTCACACTGATATGCTGCTTTATTAGACAATATATGCTTTTATTAATATAAGGATATATATTTTATAATATGCAGTATCTCACAAAGGTGAGTACACCCCTCACATTTTAGTAAATATTTTATTATATATTTTCATGGGACAACACTGAAGATAAGACACTTTGATACAATGTAAAGTAGTCAGTGTGTTCAGCTTGTATAACTGTGTAAATTTGCTGTTCCCTCAAAATAACTCAACCCAGTGGTACAAGGTGTGAATGGGGAGCAGGTGTGTTAAATTTGGTGTTATCGCTCTCACACTCTCATCCTGGTCACTGGAAGTTCAATATGGCACATTAAGGCAAAGAACTCTCTGAGGATCTGAAAAAAGATTTGTTGCTCTACATAAAGATGTCCTCTTTCAGTAGGACAACACACCCTACAGACACTGTTCATGAGCTGCAGCACAGTGGCCACGACCCTACAACGGTTTAACAGGACAAGTTCCACTCAGAACAGCCCTCGCCATGGGGGAGCTATTGAAAGCGCCTGGGGAGCAGTGACGGGGACGGTACCTTGCTCAAGGGTACCTCAGGGCAATCTACTGGTGAGGGAATCGAACCCACAATCTTCTGATTCGGGGCAACTCCCTAACCACTTTATGTTGCCAGTGGAGTTATTTTGAGGGGACAGCATATTTACACTGTTATACAAGCTGTACACTGACTGCCTTACATTGTATCAAGTGTCATATCGTCAGCGTTATCCAATGAAAAGGTATAATAAAATATTTACAAAAATGTGAGGGGTGTACCCACTTTTGTGAGATACTGTATATTACATTTTATTCACGGTTATTTTATTTTTTATATTATGTTTCTGAATGTACTTTAAATTACGTTAAAGTAATCTTTAGTACTAGATTGATCTACTATGTCTTATTTTGATACCCAAGAGGACACAAACTGAGTGATTGGGGAGAGGGAGGACCACCCTATCCACTCAGAAAGAAAGAAAGAGGACAGTTATACTGAGTGAAAGGACAGAGGGAGGACTGCCCTATCAACCCAGAGAGAAAGAGGACAGCTATAATAGGAGATGAGGAAAGTGGGATATTTCTCACACATATAAATCGTTATCAAAACGCTAAAGAAAACTAAGGAAAAACTGAAGATTTAAATAAAAGGTGAAAGGTGTGTTTTGGGTTGAACCTCTTTGAGGGCGGTGTCGGCACGGGTCTGGTGATCAGCACAGCTCTCCTGCAGTCGGCGCATCTCTCGACTGTGTGAGCAAACCATCTCCTCCAGCTGCATCCGTAGGTCTTGCAGCTCTGCATTAAGAGCAGCCACAGCAACCTACACACACATACACACACACACACACACACCGAGTAATCCTTACTCTTTAAACAAATGGATCTTAATCTTAAGACTCACAACAACAACAACAACAAAACCTTAAAACCATAAACCATAACCATGAAACCATAGAGGGAATATTACATCTATATATTTCCTATCTGATGTCTTCTACATAAGGAAAATCCCAGAGAATATTCAGAAATCAGGGCCGCATGTTGCAGCAGTGGATGGTGCTGTCGCCTCACAGCGAGAAAGTCCTGATTTTGATTCCCGGACGAAGTGTGTTCTGTGTGGTATGTACATGTTCTCCCTGTGTGTCCTGGTGCTTTGGTCTCCTCCCACATCCAAAAGCATGCAGGGCTGGTGGATTGGAGATACTAAATTGCCCCCCAGGTGAGTGTGTGTATATGTTTTTTTCTGTATGTCTGCCCTGCAATGAACTGGGGACCTGTTGTGGGTATGTCCCCTTTTTCGCCCAGTAAGAGCTGGGACTCCAGCACCGCCCACAATCAGGACAAGCAGCTAAGTAAATGAGTGAGTGAGAATATTCAGAAAACAAGGGATAAAAATATATGTTTACAATCATGTGGACAATAAAAAGTTTTAAAAGGAAAGTGTTTTAGGTCTCTATTCCCTACTGTACAAAACAGAAGATATTGAAAAGTATTAGGAAAGAACGTGAGTTTATAGTAAGGTATCTGTTTTTTCTTCTTTTTCATTCATTCATTCATTTTCTGCCGCTTGTCCCAAGCTGGGTCGCGGGGGAGTGCTGGAGTCCATCCCAGCTCACACAGGGCGAAGGACGGGGGACACACCCTGGACAGGTCACCAGCCCATTGCAGGGAGGAGCGTTTTTTCTTCTTAAATACTTAAAAACATCACAACTTATAGAGTCAAGTCCGATGTCCTCACCCTCTCCTGGTCCCTCAGGCTTTGAGTTTCCCTGGTGAGTTTTTCCACCTCCAGCAGTGTAGTACTCAACTCAGCCTGCAGGGAGCACACTCTCTCCGACAGCATGGCCTTCTCTGTTTCCTTCAGTGACAGCGCCTGGAAAGAGATGATACCCATCAGTATAGTAGCCTTTCCTCTGACTTCTATTAATCAGAGCCACTTGTTGTCATGTTTACAGTTATGGCTGCACTTATCCAGAGAGACTTCTAATTGCTGATAACAGGGACAGTCTCCTAGGAGCATCTCGGGATTAAGGGTCTTGATCAGGACCCCAACTGGAGGTAAGATTTGATTTAGGCTGTTTGCTAAAGTGTTGCTAGTTAGCTGCTATGGTATCTCTGGTGGTTGCTATGGTGTTGCTGGCCTGTTGGAATATCACTGGTGGTTGCTAGGTTTTTGCATGGTTTTAAGCAGATAGCTGATAACTATGTTGTTGCCTTAGTTCAATTCAATTCAATTTATTCTTGTATGGCGCCTTTTACAACAGAGTTGCCCCAAGGCACTTTACATAGGTAGTAGATGGTAGACAGGTTACAGTGATAGAAGTTAAAGCCAGACGACTACGGAGGAGAGGAACCCCACTGCGTGGAGAAAAAAAACCTGAGGGTCCAAGGTCGACTGGCTACCCAACCCCCTTGGGTATACTAGCAGTACAAAGTTAGTTTGGTTTTAACTCCAGGATCAGTACAGAGTCCCAAGCTGCTTCCCAAGCTCAGCAAGTCGGGTGCGGCCCCAGGTACCGATGAGCCTACAGGATCCCTTGACACATCGGATGACAGCACAAACCAGATGGTAGTTTGGTCTTGGACTCAGGTGATGACCACAGCGGGCCCCCCCGGACATGTGGGGAAAGAAATGGAATGGAATAAGAGGTTGCCATAAGAGGTCCCAGGTTCAAATCCCACCTCTAGCACTAACACCACTGGGTCCCTGAGCAAGACCCTTAACCCCATGTTGCTCCAGGGGGACTGTCCCTGTAATTAGGACATGTAAGTCGCTCTGGATAAGAGCGTCTGCTAAATGCCGTAAATGTGTTGCAGGTGATTGGTTGCTAAGGTACTGTTAGCTGGTGACTATGATATTGCAGGTGATGGCTGGAGTGTTGCTGGGCTGTTACTATATCTGTAGTGGTTGACAGGGTGTCTCGAGGAGTTGGGCATCAATCTCTAGATGGCTGATAGGGAGCTAGTTGGTAATGATGGTATTCCAGTTGTTTGCTAAGGTTTTGTTAGTTGGTGACCGGTGATGGCTAGGGTGTTGCTGGTTTGCTGCAATTTCTCTGGTGATTTCTAGGATGCCACTAGGAGAAACTTAGTCAATCAATTCGTTTTTGGGGGATAAGTGGTAACTATGGTATTGCAGGTGGTTGCTAAGGTGATTATTACAGTATTGAGGGAGATGGCTAGGGAGTTGCTGGTCTGATGATATATCTCTGATGTTTGCTAGGGTGTCGCTAGGTCAGTAGTGCTCAGTGGTTGCCAGGGAGCTAAGTGACATGTATGATATTACAGGTGGTTGCTATGGTGTTGTTGGTGATTATGGTATTGCAGGTGATGGTTAGGGTGTTGCTGGCTATATCTTTCGTTGTTGTAAGGGTGTTGCTAGGAGGAAGTCAACCATTTTATGTGCTAAGGAGCAAAGTGGCAACAATGGTATTGCAGGTGTTTGCGAAGGTATTGCTTGGCATTTGTCATGACATTTCTATTGGTTGCTAGTGTGCTGCTAAGTGGTTGCCATGGTAAAAACAGATTCCAGCAAGGGAACCAAGCGCAGGTCAGTAGGTGTTTAATAATTATCAATGTAGCACTGTTTGTGAATTTTTACAATAGATTCTCTTTGCAGCAAACTTGCTGATTCTTGGGTTTATTTTGATCATCTTTTTTTTTTTTTAATCTGAAGCTCAGTCCTCAAAACTGGCAGAAAGGATCTCTCCTACCTGCTGTTTCTCGCTCTCGGCCTGTAGGAGGCGCTGATCCCTTTGGTGCTGCAGTGTCCGGACCTCCTCCTGGAGTTCCTCCCTCTCTCTCTCTGTCCTCCGCAGCTGCTCCTCCAGCTCCTCCCGTAGTCGCCGCAACGCTCCCTCCTGCTCAGCTTCCAGACTGCAGCGCAGCGCCTCCTTAAGGCCACACAGAGACATTACATGCCCCCTTTCCACCTCAGATTAGCCTAAATCCTCAGCTCTAAATCATCTTATTCTTATTCAACTCCTTTTCATTGAGGCCCAGGTACTGTTCTGATTTGGCAACAGTTATGATATATTTCATAAAGCTCTTACCTTGTCGCTGACAACTCTCTCTAGCTCCTCCTGGTGGTCACTCAGGGCACTACGGAGAGCAGTTTGCGCCTCCTGCTGGGCGTCAGTCAACGCCTGTTTGAGCGCTGCTCGCTCTCTCTCGGCCTGAGCGACAGCATTATCACGATCTACACGTAATCGTTTCAGCTCCACTGGAGGGAGAAAATAAAAGGAATGAAAGAAAAGTACAAAAAAGAGCCCCAGTTAATTTATAACTAGAATAAACGTAATTTTATTATTGCCCATTACCAAAAATTAAAAATCGATGTTTTAAAGGTTTTGGGGACCAAAAATATTGGTAATATTTTACGATCCCTTGAATTAAACAACACGTTTGTGTTACTGTGCCTTTAAGAATGATGTACATAATGTGTCTGTTTACACACCTGGATCTGGGCTGAGCACACCTGAAATACTGTCCTGAGATGCTGATGGTAAACGTTACCTGCAGTGCTGTCGTTGCGGAGTCTCAAGCTGGTATTTTCTGTCTCCAGTTGTTCTCTGCGGGACTCCAGCTGTGCCAGCTGCTGCTGAACATCAAAGAGATTGCCCTCCAGTGCCTCCCTCTCCGACCTTACACACACAGACACACACACACACATTTTAGATGTGAAATGATTACAATAAAAAATAACATAAAATAAAAAAATCTAAAATCTAAGTTGCAACCTTTCCTCAAGCCAACATACACACCTGTAGTACTCTCCCTTCATTACTCTGTCTCACTGTTGTTTTCACTCTGTCTCAACAGATTTGTCTTTGCTGCTCCCTGTGACTCTCAATCTCTTTATCACTCCATCGCTCTCACTCAATCTCTCTTTCCAGTCCAGCCAGTGCCCTCTCTCTTTCTCTCTTTATCATCCCCATCTCTCTCTAGCTCCCTGTACCTGAATGCAACCAGCTCCTCTGTCAGTGCAGCATTCTCTCTCTCCGAAGCCGTTAGTTGGACAACAAGCCCCGCCCTCTCTCGAGCAAGCTCCACCCTACTCCGCCCAGCCTCTTCTAGAGCCACGCCTTGACGCTCCCCTTCACCACGGGCGAGGCCAAGTTCCGCCCCCAAAGAGCTCACCTCGCCACACAACTGCAAATAACACACACAGCACATAATTCTACACATGGTGGATATGTTCCCCGTCAAAACTTTGGGTACTTTTTTTTTTTACAGATGTTAGCAAACTGATTGTTTTTTCAATAACAAATACATATTGCGTAATACTGCTATTTGCTCAAAATATGCTGTGCAAAAGAATTTAGATCAAATGTATATGTATCTTTAATTTGCTAATTAAGCTAATTTTATTCATCCATCCATCTCTCTGTCTAGGTGTGCATGTGTGACTGACAAACCTGTGTGACTTTGTCCTGCAGTTTTTGTCTGTCCACTCTGAGGGCTTGTAGCTCTGCCTCCAGTCCCGCCCTCACCAGCTCAGACTCCTGCAGTGATTGGTGCAGAGCAAGGCGGGCGGAGTCAAGCTCTAGTCGATCCTGTTCCAGGCGTACCAGCTCGTCTCTGATTGTCAATTTCTCCTGATCCGCTTCCCTTCGCTGGGACAGCAAGACAGTCTTCTCCTCCTCCAGCTAAACACACACACACACACACAGTATCAGTCCAGTATCAGGGAGACGCATGAGACACTGTTCAGTATGTGTTACCTATTTAATGATGCTGTTCAAGTGTGTGTGTTACCTGTACAATAAAGCTGTGCAGGTGTGTGTTCGTTGAATAATAAAGCTGTGCAGGTGTGTGTGTTATTTGAATAATGATCTTGTTCAGGTATGTGTGTTACCTGTATGATGATGTTGTTCAGGTCAGACTTGTCCTGAGCCAGGCTCTCATTCATGCACCCCATTTTGGCCAGAGTGTCTCTCAGCGCAGCCTCCTCCGAGTGCAGCTTCGCCACCAACACAGTTAATTCAGCATTACTGGATTCTGCCTGCAAATGCACACACACGCATTATAAACATAATTGTACTCTTGTTTCAGGCTGTGCCCTGATGTCAATGATCCATACCCTGCTGAGGGCGTCGGTCAGCTGGTTCTTCTCGGTTTCGAGCAGCTGCCTCTGTGTCTCCCCCTGCTGGAGCGCCTCCTTCACTGCAGCCAGGTCAGAGCGCAGAGAGCTTCCACGACTTTCACTTTGACCCCACTGAGTCTGACTGCACAGAGAGAGAGAGAGACAGAGGGATGTTCCTCACGATATATCAGTGTTTCCCTTCCACATCCTGACCAAGCTGAATGCATTCCTCCAGAGTCTGTGCAGCTACAGATGAATAATGGGGCAGCGGTGGTCTAGTGGTTAGGGAGTTGCCCCTGCATAGGAAGATAGTGGGTTCAATTCCCTCACCAGTAGGTTGCCCTGAGGTACCCTTGAGCAAGATACCGTCCCTGTCACTGCTCCACGGGCGCTTTGAGGCTGCCCACTGCTGCATGCTGTTTGTGTGCATGGGTTAAATGCAGAGGTCCAATTTCATTGTGGTTCACTGTGCTGTGCTGCGACCTCGCAATGACAAGGGTTGTCACTTTCACTTTTCTCACTTTCATATTAAACAATTCTCTTATCCAATTCTATTCTATTATTAGTGCCACTAATATCAGCATCAATCCCTTGCTATTATTTGAGGGGCGCCAGCATTTCTGAACAGCAGGTGACATCATGGCCCTGCCAAATTACAAAAATATTAGAAACTGCTGAGTCTGGCTGACGCTATCTATTAAACAGTATTTTTTTTTAATCCCATTTAAATAATGCACTAAAGAGAAAACTGAGCTTCAATTTCTTGCTAATTTTCGGAAACACTTTAGTACAAAGTTCTGATACTCTGAGCTTTTGCTCCAGTGTTTCGTAGACTTTCTCAATTCCTTCTTCAGAGAGGTGGACTGTTTTCCTTCTCCGGAAATCTCTCACTTAAGAAGGGCTCACAAGACCTCAATAGGGTTTAGATCAGGCAAGGAAGGGGGCCATGTCATTATTCTTTCATCTTTAAGGCCTTTACTGGTGATCCATGCAGTGGAGCATTGTCCTGCATAAAAATCATGGACTTCTTGAAAGATGCAGACTTTTCCTGAACCACTGCTTGAAGAAAGTGTTTAAAAACTAGAAGTAGGTTTGGGAGTTAATTTTTAAGTCCATCTTCATCCCAGAAATGTCCAACTAGCTCATCTTTAATAATACCAGCCCATATCAGTACCCCACCTCCACCTTGCTGGTGTCTGAGTGGAGCTCTGCGTTTCACTGATCCAACCCTGGGCCCATCCATCGGGTCTGTCAAGAATCACTCTCATCTCATCAGTCTGTAGAACCTTTCAAAAGTCTTTGAGAAGTCTTGGGATCTTGGCCCACACCCTCCCTGATAAGCTTCATTCCAATAGCATTCAAGTTCATACAGCTTGGAGTTGGAATACATGCATACAAATGATGATATGATCAAAATACTCACTTGCTTAATAATTGTGCACACAGCATATTTAAAGCTAATTTGCATTTGATGTACTTTCATGATTCTTTAAATACTAAATTTCTTCAGCCCGTAAACACTGTGAGACAGATCTGAGCTGATATCTCGCACCCCTCACTGTGTCTAGGACTCACATTCTCTGGTTCTCAGCTTTGGCTCGTTCCCTCTCCTGCACGGCTGCTTCCCTCTCCTCTTTCTCGTATTCTCTCTCTCGCTGGGCAGACGCCACAGCCTTCTGAAGCCTCTCACACTCCAGCTGCAGCAGCTCTGCCTTCATCTGTGCCGCCTGGGCTGCCTTCTCCAAACCGTCCTTCTCGCTGGAGGAGAGAGAGAAAAAAGAAAGAGAGTAAGAGAAGGATCAGCTGATGACCAGAGGAGTCCAATACAAATGTCCTCCCTCTCCCTGTATTACTCAGTATAACTGTCCTCTTTCTCTCTGGCTGGGTAAGGTGGACCTCCCTCTCCCCCATAACTAAGCATAACTGTCCTCTATCTCTGGGTGAGTAGGGTGGCCCTCCCTCTCCCCTTTCAGGATGGGAAGTCCTCCTTCATCCCTATCACTTAGTGTAATTGTCTTCTCTGTCTGGGTGGGTAAGGTGGTCCCCCATCACTGTCCTTTCACCATGGGAACAGGTGAGCAAATGATCATTTACAGCCACCTTGTGAGTTTTTCTCTCTCTTGTCGTATCCTATCTCGCTCTCTCACAGCTGTATCTTTCTCCCTCTGGGCATCATCCCGCTCTCCCTGCAGCGCCTGCGCATGTAGCTCCGCCTCTCGCCTCCCTGACTCCACATCAGCCAGCTGTTTGCGCAGCTGCTGCAGCGACAACTGTGCAGACTGCAGACGACCCCTGAGCTCCTGGTGGGCAGAAACACAAGACACACACACAAACAGACTAGAGACATTAAGATAATCGTCAGAGCTGCTTATCTTAACTAAGTTATGGTGATTTGGGCCAAAGAAACATGCATGAACCTTAATTTCTTGCAAAAGAATCACAGTTTAAAAGGAGCCCAGACACATTATGCTTAGAAATTCAGCCAAGGTCAAGCAGCCCTGACGCTCTTTGGAATGTAGTGATGTAACGATACATAGATACGATTACATACTGAGCTAACAACGGGATATTTTTCCAGTATTTTGAACAAACTTTATTGTTATGTTTATTAATTTATTTATGATTCAAGCAGTAAATTTGTCAGCTGTATATTTGACACAGTTTATACAAACATTCCTGCAGTGAAATGTGTGTCTCTGTCACTACAAGACATGAAACAAAAAAGAGAACTTGTTCTGGATACAAACTAGAGGGTAATCTAGATAGAAAAGCTAAACAGGTGTATAATACAGGTGTGATATACAAATTACTTAATATATACAAATATACAAAAAACTGAGGCAAAAGGAAGAACAGATAAAGTAAAAGGGGTATACAATGACTGTGTACAGAGAAATGGAAAAACCCAGAGAATGATGGAAAATGACAGGAAGCATTATGTCCAACAGGTGAATCTTACCTGCAGCTGCAGGTTTCTGCCTGTAACCATGGAGCGCAAGGCCGAGAGACTGGACTCTGGAAGGTGCGGTACACAGGGTTTCCGTGGAGACGAGGGGTGATGCGGTGAGGCACAACGGAGGAAGGGCAGTAAAGACAAGTTTTCTGACTCGCCATCAGCTGAGGACCCTGAGTCCGAATCCGACAGCATCACCTGGAACAGAGAAAGATGAGCAAGACAGCGATGAATTTCAGTGGGGAAAAATGTGATGTTTTTAAATATTTTTAAAATAATTACATTAAAAAATACTAATTAAAAAATGTAAGCAAAAATAAGGTATTTTATGCTGACATGTATATATTTAACATTTAAAAGAAACATTTTAATGAATATTTAACAAAAAAAGAAATAATAAACAACACTAAATAAAACAACACTAATAAACAACACTAATAAACAACACTAAATAAAAACATTAAAATATAAGTTTAAGTACATTGGATGGTCTGTGTGTTTAAAATATGGTTGTGAGAGAGAAAGTTTGTGTGTGTGTGTGTGTGTGTGTGTGAGTGAGTGTGCTGGTGTGTGTGTGTGTGTGTGTTACCTGTGCAATGTCCCTCAGGGTGTCCAGCAGACACTCTGTGTGAGCTCTAAGAGAATGTAGCTCTGACTCTTCGTCACTGCTTTGCTCCTGAACAAACACAAACACACACACACACACACACACACACACACACACACACACACACACACACACACACACACGCACACACACAAAGTACAATACATTCATCAAATTATTCATTCAAATTAGGTTCTTTTTTGATGATAACATCTTATGTACATGTTTCATACATAAAACCTGGCCCAAAGTGCTTTACACAGAGAAAAAAAATAAGAAATAAGGAAAATAAATAAGCAACAAGCAGAGTAAACAATTGAAGTGTAAATATGTTTAAGAAGATGGTATAAAAGAACAAAAAATACAAATTAGAATAAATAATAAAATTAATGTGTACAAAAACAACATATACACATAAGAATACAATAAATGATTATAAGGCAAAAATGACTAAAAACAAACATAACACAAAGTGCATTACACAAAAGGATTAAAGGATTAAAACATTTGTAAGATAATTTAAGATGATCAAGGTTTATTTCTGTATTTTAAATGTGTATTTTGAGTGAGTTTTAATGACAGAGCAGACACAAACAGATCTCACTTAAGCTGAAGTGAACAGAACTGAACTGACTGGTACACACCTGCAGTTTCCTGGTGAGCGATGCTACTTCAAGCTGTCTCTCTTCTTCACGAGCTTTCAGTCTCTCCACCTCCCGCACTGCCTCCACCAACCTGTCCAGAAAGCAGAGTTTCAGTTAAAAGTGCTCCATCATGTTCATTCGATCCTTCAGATGTTTCATTTAAATAAGTTCTATATGTCGTGCTCTATAATGTTCATATGACACAATACAGGAAGTGGAGGAGGGCGATATATTTTCCTTCAATTGTTTCATTTAAAAAGTGCTCAGAAACTCATATGACCCACATGGTAATTCTGACATACTTGAAAACACTGCAGGAAGTGTAGAGGGTGATATTTGTTAACTTAATCAAATTTTTAAAAGTAGATTATCGAAGATCATTAAAAGTAGAGTAGTGGTATTTTTTCATTAGTTTTATTTAAAAAGTGTTCCGAAACATGGTCGGGGGAGGGGGCACAAACACTTCGGCCCTCATTTCTTCATATTTTGTTTCCAAACGTTCTAATTTTAATGTATAGCTTAATGTATGTTATGTTAGAACAGTTCTCCAGGATTCCTGAAGGACAAGGTTTCTGTTTCTCATTTTCAGTACAGTCTCTGTACCTGAGCAGGTTGATTGTTTTGTGTTGGTTAATCCACACAGTGATCGACGTCAGAACCTTCAAACAGAACAAAGCGTCTAACTAAAGACATGAAGCAGTGAAGAAACAGGTGCAGATGATTCCAGATGATTAGTTTACTGCTGATGCTGAACAATGAATGGTTGGAACCACTTTATCTAAAACACCTTGTATGTTTAGGCTCTCTGGTGCAGTCTGTCACACCTAAACATTTGTTCCAATTTCTTTCAATTCATCTACTTAATATGCCAAATATAAGACGGCTTGAGGGGCAGATAATAGTTTTTTGCACCAACAAGCAATGAGGGGCTTAACACTTTTGCACAGCACATTACTGGGGGTGATTTGGACAAAATGCAATTGACTAGCTAGACAATAATTACAGACCCAGGGCTAATCCTTCTGAGCAGAGTATAGTTGGAATAAAAATGTTCTTAAGAGCCTAAATATTATTTTAATTGATTGATTTCGTGTAGAACTGCATTAGCCAACACTATTTCAGGGACTGAAAGTGATGCAGACCTGCAGTTAAGTTCAGCCCTTTCTGAGTCGCTCTTGGTCTGCAGGGCCATCATCTCCGTCACTCTCTCCCGGAGCTGTTGCTCTAGAGCGTTCCTTTGTGCCGTCTCGCGCTCCAGAACCAGCGCCGAGCCATCCTCGCGGCTGCGAATGGCCACACACACACCAGCACACTGCAGCTGCACACTCTGAGACACCTGGGCCAGCTCGTTCCGCATGTGGGACAGGTCCCTGGGTGAGAGAGAGAGAGAGAGAGAGAGAGTTAGACCATCGAGATAGCCGCAGCTACTGCTTTTAGCTAGGCTGAAATTCAGTCCATGGTTCTAGATAACTGCAAGTCGGCCAGTGTCAGTAATCGCATAGCAAAGACCTGAACACCTCCACACTCTCGCATTCTTGACTCAGGCCTTCAGTTAACACCAGCAGTGAGGTACAGGGTCCTATCACATGATAGCTCCGGTATCCTCATAGATACAGCTCTAAAGTAAAATCAAACATGTCTGGCTGATCAGTTACAATGGAGTAAATCTATGACTACTCTACAGGACTTTTACAGCACTGTTACAATGTCCTTACAACACCTTGATATAATATTACAACAGCCTTACAGACCCTTTACAATACTCTTACGGTACTTTTACATCATTTTACAACACCCTTACAGACCCTTTACAATACCCTTACGGCACTTTGACATCATTTTTAAAAGACCTTTACAAGACACTTTTCTATTCAAAGTATCATATCAAGTAATTTTAATGAAAAATTTGACTCTTGGGTTTTTTTACACCTTATTTTAGTGACAGCCATTTGATGCCGATACAAAAAAACCTGCTGACATGAGTGTTTGTGGAGGCCATTGTACATGTGTTTACCTCTCGGTGGCGCTCTTCTGCTCACACACACTCCTGCGAAACCCCACCACTTGCCGCCACAGAGTCAGCAGACGGCTGTGCTCGCTGCTGAAGTAGTTATGGAAGGACTGCAACAAGAAATGGAGGCAAGAGAAAATGTGAACAGTGACTTTACAGGTAAAAACATTTCATATCGAGACCGCAGACAGAAGAAAGTGAGTGCGAAGGACAGTGCAGAGAAGAAGAAGCGGATGATGTGCATTAAATTAAAGAAGGAAATGATCGAAAAACATGACCAAGGTGTGCGTGTAGTTGACTTGGCGAAGCAGTACGAGCTTCTACGAACTTCTACAATCTGCGCCTGAAACAGACCACATTGGACAGGTTTTTATGGAAAACCCCGCCCATTAAAGTGAAGAAGGCGTGGCGAACGGGCAGAAATCAGCAAATAAGATTCAGTTGTTCAGTTCAGACTTTCTCCTCCACCTTCATCAGCTTCTTCAAGGCAAATGCTGTACATTATACTTAAAATCGGTTTATTGAAGTACATTCTATTGTATTGTGTTTATATACAATATTTGTTATTTATAAGCACATATTTAAAAACATGTAACAAAAAAAATGCAGTGTTTTTTTGGGGGTCCGGAACAGATTAATGGCATTTCAATTCGTTTCAGTGGGGAAAATTGATTTGACATACGAGTAATTTGAGTTACAAGCTCCATCATGGAACTAAATAAACTCATAAGTCAAGGCACCACTGTATTTGCAAATTCTGTAAAAAATATACATGGAGCCAAAAAGAGACACAAGGTTTAAAGAACTCACAAAAGAAAAATAAAAGATAAAAAAGGTCAAAATGAATGATAAGCTTGTCCCATCCTGCCCCACCTCCTCCTCTCTCCTCCAGTCAGCCTCCCTCTGCTCCAGTTCTTCCCTTGCTTTGGTCCAATCAGCAGTGAGTCTGCGAATGTCCTGGCTCAGCGCCTCATTGGCCAGACCAGCCTGCTCCAGCTGCTCACGAAGCATCGCATTCACCGCTGACAGACTGCTGCTTCTGTTCACACACACACACACACACACACACACACACACACACACACACACACACACACACACTTTATTTAACAGCACCTTTACCATTAAATTCAGAATATCTTTACATGACCTTTACCTAACACGTGTTTTCACAGCACCTTTGCAGCACCTTTAAAGCACCTTTTACAATATACAGCAAATTTATTATTGTCAGATTTACAATAGCTTTACAAAACCTTCACAATACATTTACAGTACCTATACAAGCACTTTTATGCCACAATGAAAGCACCTTTGCAATACATTTACTGTACATTTGCACCACATTTACCAATATGTCATAGTCAATGACTTTACAGAACCTTAACCTAACATTTAAAGCATCTTTTCCCATGAATGACCAAAAAAAGCAGTTTAAATGACCCAACGCAACAAACTGCGGGTGCGTGTGTGTGTGTGTGTGTGTGTGTGTGTGTGTGTGTGCAGAGGTTTTTGCAGATGCTCTTCGGTGTGTGTAATGCTACTGTCTGACCTCTGCTGTTCCTCCTCCAAGCGGATGAGTGCTGTCTCCAGTTCACTGCCGGACTCATCTTCCCCACGGCGCTGACCATTACTGGACATTTCACCCTGTAAATCAACAAAGTGCTGATCATCTCTGAGACTCATGATGGACAAAAGACAGGATTAAACAGGAACTTTAACTTTAACTTTAGTGTACAGTGAACTGCAGAGTGTTACCAGCTGGGTGTGTGTTACGGTATCTGTATTGCGTACATGAAGATTGTTTATTAAAACATGAATGTGCTGAGTACTGAATATGTTCTGAACATTCTGGCCTGAAAATGCATTTAATATTGAATTTGTACTGTGGATTAAATATGGTTTAAGACTGAATATGGATCGAATATTCTGTTCTGAAAATGCATTTAATATTAGATATGTACTTAGTATTAAGTATGGATTAGATGCTGAATATGAGTATTGAATATGGATTGAGCATTGAATATTCATTGCATGTTGAATATGAATTGAATTATATTTAATGAACTCTGTATGTAGGCGACTGTATTGGTGGTTCTGGGTTTAAGGAAACTCACACTCAACCTGTTCTGCTCCATCTCAGATGACTTCTCTAGAAGAGACTGTTCCAGATCACTACATTTCTTCTTATACTGGAGTACCTGAACACACACATCCATTTCAACACTTATTACGGAGATTATACAATAATTGACCATTCAACTGACAAAATAATAATAATGCTGACCTTGGCTTGTAATTTCTGGACCAGCTGAGCCTGTCTCTGCTGACCCTCCTGGTATGCGGTCAGTTTGCGTTTGTAGGCCGCCTGCTCCTCCTCCAGCCGCCGTCGCAGGTCCACATTCTGCTGGGCGAGACTCCGTGACTCTGCACAATCACCATCCCCATCACCCGACTCCAAACGCAGAGCCTGTTCCAACTAAACACACACTTTTTGTTTAATGAGTCCACATGCCTGCTATACACACCTTTCATATGAAACACACACACACAATATATTCTGTAGTCTCTACCTGTAAACCCTCAGACTGCACCCGTATTGTAGCCGTTTCCAATAAAATGGCCACAGAGCGTGATGCAAAGAGGGTGGAGAAAATAACCTGGACCTTCACCACAGATGAACATGCGGCAGAATGTTCAAAACGTTCAGAACCGATTCACTTCCAACACTTCTGGAGTCGAAATTTTGTTCCTTCTAAACACTAATCCTAAGTGCCTCTTTCGCCTGCTCCCGTTAGGGATCCCCACATCAGTTTCCGTGTCTTCCTGTCCTCTGCACCGTCCCCTTTCACACTGACAGCCTGCATGTCCTCTCTCAACATCTATAAACCTCCTCTTTGTCCTTCTTCTGCTTCTCTGTTTGGGCAGCTCCATCCTCAACATCATTCTCTCCATGCTCCTCATCATTATCAAATTATAATTAATAAGTGTTTGATTTTATTTACTTGTCTTTATTTATTCGTTTATATTTTTGGTTTTGCTCATCTTTATTATGTTTTGTTTAATGATGAAATAAAACATTTTTAAAAAGCTCCTTTTTTTCTTATAAACCACACCCACCAGTCTAATACACCTCAATGAAGAGCTGGATGAGGTTTTGAGATGTTTTGGGGAGGAAAGATTTGTGTGACTGATTTCTAGTGTCTGCAGTGACAGCCTCGTCGCTCTATCTCTAAACAAGAGACTCCAACACGTCTTGGCTGCTCAAGTCCATCAGGGGTCAGCGGAGACCTGTGGAGGACCGATGTTCGGTTGACCTATCCTTTTAAGGTGGCAAAAGTTATGCCTTTCAGTGGAGCTATAGGAGTACACTGTAAAGATTTAACAGAGACATCCGGAGCCCATCGCCAAGTGTCCTTTCTCTACAGGAAGCATTCAGGAACCCCAGCTGACACTGTGAAAGGCCTGTAAACGTTTACAGCTAAAACCAGCACAAAAGCAACCCTCCTGCTGTACATCCACATCAACACACAGCCTTAGAGCCGACACTGCGTCACCTTATTATAGTGGATCAAGCTGTTCCTTCTTCAAATCATCAAAAAGATCAAGATTGCAACATTAAAGGAACCAGTTGCTGCATTCTTTTGTAAATATATGCATGATTTACAAAAGCCTGTGTTTATTTGAAATGAATCTTTGATCCGTTTCACAGAGTATTAATAAATCAATTAATATTGATTTGATAGTACTGATTGAATAATCCAAGATAAAACAATTAGCCCAGTGGTCCTTAAGTATAAGTAATAAGTGAGTAATTTCTAAAATATAGCGCACAGATTTATTCTCTCTCACAGACATTTAGTATTAAAGAGCTTAAAGCTCAATATCACGTTAAATGGTTAGTATGGCTCTTGCAAAGTCACGAGACCTACACGTTTTGCATTTCTCCTTAAAAATTCCAGCCACATTTTTATCAACCTGTGGGACGTCCTGGTCACACAACAGAACAAAGGACATTCTGCAGATCCCGAAACAGACGTGGGACAGAAACTGCTTTAAATTAGTCAAGCTGCCCCAGCACTCCAACAACCCCTCTCCCATGTGCCTCCCAACCTCCTACCCCCCCACATGCACGCTGTTTACAGTCTCCAGGGGTGACAAACGCCATGGCAACATGCCACTTCACTTCATTCCACTCCACATCGCCAAGGAGATGGGGGGGGCTTCCTCTCTCTCTCACACACAAACCCACACACACACACACAAAGAAAATGAGTAGCAAGATGATTTGTATTCATCTGAGAGGCTTTTACAGACCCCGTAACACCTCCGAATAAACAACCAGAGCCACCTCCAGCAGCAAATTCGCGCCTGTGACTTAAACTCAGTTGCCAATCATTGACAGACAAACCGCATTCCATCCTGCTGTTTTTACTCCGTTATAATCTCTCGTCTCTTCTCATGAGTGCCATCAAACATCGTTGCTCAACTGGACAGAACGCACCACACACACCGAAAAATTCCTTTGAACATCAGTGTCATGATCCCACAATGGTGCAAAAACATCAGTTTGAATTAGAAATAGGTTTATATGTTTTATTAATGTGACATAGAGTAGTAAATAGTACTGAGCACCTTGTTTCTTTATTTTTTGCGGCACAATCACCCTGTTGGTGCATGTCTTCTATTTGAAATACTGATTACAGGTGCCCATATAAAGGGGTTCCACTCAGCAACTCAGCATTTAAGATGTGTGTGTGTGTGTGTGTGTGTGTGTGTGTGTGTTCAAATGTAAAAAATGTGATTTTGTGTGACTTTCATTAAACCTGTTCATCTCCTTATTCAGTCATTTAGCCTGAATAAAACTTCACGCTGAAGATGTAACAAGCGTTTCAGCCCCATGTGGCCTTTCAAAAGGAGAACAGAAAAGATCTCATTTACATAAATCAGTGATAAAAGCAGCCTGTTTTCATTCTAGGACTAAACAGACTGGTAATGTAAGAATGAATAATTATATTTTTGATACATAAACCCACACCAAGACCACGGAACAATTCCAGTAAAACTCCTGGAGTGTTGGGTGATGGGTTGCAGACGCAGAGATTGTGATAATGATTTACAGTCAATATATCCTCCAGTGTTTATTGTGTGATTTTGAAGGTTTGCTATGTTTTCTTATTTAACTCCTTTCTGCTTCTCACCCTCTCGCTGATGGCGCTGTATTTGATGGCAAGCTCATCGCGGTCAGCGCGGCTGTGGGCCAGCAGGTCTTCCAGGCGGCCGAGTTCACTCTGCAGCACCCGGTTCTCCTCCTGTAGAGAGAGAACTGAGGACATGGTGGCCCCTGAAAGCGAAAGAGAGTCATTATTTATTAATTAATTACTATTCAACATTGCTACTAGGGCTACTGCTACTAAGATGCTGCTCATTTCAGTTACTAGTTACGGGGCAACAGTGGCAACAGGTCGTGCTCATTAGCTGATTTGTGAGACCCTAATGAGATGGGAGGAGCCTGAACAGACCAGGGTTGTGTAGCAAAAGGCAGAAAGTCTAATGCAAGGTTTAAATCTGGTAATATCGTACCGCTGTCGCTCAGGTTCTTGGTGACAATCTCTCGAACACGGGCAGGAATGCAGGAGGGGGGTGTGTCAGGGGAGGTGCCACGAACCGTCAGTCGCTTCTCCTCAGATAACACGCTCTCCTCCAACTTCTGCAAGAAATCACAGATTATTATTATACATGTTCATCTCACTCGTACCATTTTAGTGCACCGCTCAACCTCACAACAGTAGCTATAGGACAGCAAGCCTGGAAAATTGCATTCATTCAGTGTTAAATTACATCAAGATAAATGTATCAACTAACACTAATAAAAATCCATCATATAAAATCAACTAATCAAATTGAGCCTTGTGAGAAAATTTTTTCTTACTATAGTTTGTTTCTGGATAAAATGTTGATGTGATTTTTGGAGAGTGTCAGGAGAACCCTCCCTAGAGCATGAATAAGGAGCACCACGGAACCGAGATTCATCAGGAGAACCCACTCCTGTCGGGCTTGCAAACATTTCTGCAATACATGCATTTCAGTGAGCGCTGATCCATCTCTAATGGACTGATCCGGTCCGCATTGTGCTGATCTGGGAGCCCCGATAACTCTCTCTAATCTGATCATCATAATCCACATCAACACGACAGAAACATCAAAACTGCTCTGGGATCAGGCGGGACGCTCTGACAGGGACAGGTGGCAGCACAGCGAGAGAGACACACACCTGCAGAGCTGTATATTTAGATCAGGACACGGGGCAGGCAGGGTGCACGCGCACACACACACACACACATACACATTTTTTATACCTTCCCAGGACCCAGTCTGAATTAAACCTTGCATCATCACTTGGGCTATTGTTTTTTTAATTTCATAAATGACAAAAAATAATGTTGGCTGTTTGCAACATGTTGTACTTTCATGATCAACAGAAGGGACGCCAATTACTTTAGAAAATCTAGATTTTTACATTAAGTTATATTATTCACAAGGTTTTGTTCCAATAGCGACAAACAATAAAATAAAAATAAATGTAAAGTGCTACATAACTATAATATGAATCATTTTTTCCATCATTCATTTATTCATTATCTCAACTACTGACCCTGAGAAGTGTTGGGGGTGAAGCTGGAATCTCAGCACAAACAGAGCAAAAGGCAGAGAAACACCACAGACAGGCTGCCAGTCCATCGCAGTACCTATTATTACATTTTTTTTTATTATTGTAATCTGATCATTCCAGAAGTAATGGTTTTGATGTTTGTAATAAAAAAGTCACAATTTTGTAAAAAGCACTTCAGGCCGGTTTGCTCTTCTTCTACAGAACCAGCCAAACACTCGGACCCTGACACAAATGAATAGGTTCCACTGAACCTGTGCTCTGATTCGGTTCTGATTCTCCTTCTCTGACGTATGAAAGTAAATCTGCTTCACCTGAATCACCACCTCCAGCCTCCCCTCCGCACGCGCACTCTCTGGGACGCTCATGGAGAACACGGCAGAAAAGAATCCCAAAAAAAAAAAAAAAGAAAAGAAAACACACCAGGAAATCCAGTCAATTAGAAAGAGCTGATGGTTTTAAGACGAGATGATAAACAGAGTGAGAGTCTTGTGCACTGAACTGAGGCACTGCTTCTGTCCCACAGGTGTCCGGGACAGAGACTGAGAGACAGAGAGACAAGGGGGGGGGTTGTGTGATTAGGGGGATGTACACCCCCCTCCTGCAATCATGCATGCCTAGGGCCTTAGCTCCGCCCACTTGCACCAGCACATACACACAACCAGAAATCACTGTCAACACACTGCTATTATTATTATTGAAGCTGCATGAGCTTATTGTAATTTTACTGATATTATTATATACTTTCAAGAGTTTGATCCTTCGTTAAACCCTTTTCATCGAAAAACGAGATCAACAGAGTCCAGTTTGCACTTAGATAACTGACACACAGGAAACACAGAGAACACAGAGCCTGCCTGTCTCATTTATAACAGATTTTAAACCCTGTTCCTGGTTTTAAAAGTGCCAGCTTCATCCATTACAGAACAGCTGATAGACTCCACTCCTAATCGAGCCTTAAGATCAGAAAATGCTGCTTTATTTATGTAAATTATTTAAGTAAAACAGAAAAGGTCAGCAGAAGCAGATTTTAGTTTTAGAGAGGACAGTTATACTGAGTGATGGGGGGACAGGGAGGACTACCTAAACTACCTAGAGAGAGAGAGGACAGTTCCTCCCTCTCCCACATTTCTGGGTGTACCACCTTACCCACCCAGAGAGGACAGTTATACTGAATGATGGGGGACAGGGAGGACCACCTTACCCGCCAGGTTCTAATGAACCCGTATTTTAAAATGGGAAAATCCAGTGTTTTCTGCCCTCTTGTGGCGGTTTGTGGGAAATAACAGAAGGATATCAGTTAGGAAACCAAATGAACCTCTTTATTAATAATTTGCTGCAATAAATCTGACGATTGCTTCCTATTTATGTAAAATACCACAACAAAGGCAACCGAGTCTGAGTGAACTGGACTCAATGCGAGCTAAAACCAGTAAAAATGGGCAGCGCACTTCTTGCTTTTCATGAAATTTCCGCTCCACCTTAAACGCTACATAACTACTGCGACATTTAAGGTGGAACAGAAAACTGTAAAAGGAGACTGTCCGTTTAGAAACCAAGTTTACACATCGCAGGTCGGATAAGTCCGGGCAATCCTTCTGCAAGGAAGATGTGTCTCACACACACACACACACACACACGGAACACGTGGCCTACCTTCGGGAGGGCTGAGGTCACATGACTGCCGCAGGGATCCCGGCTGTTTGGGGGATGAAAGTGGGAAAGAAAGTGGGAAACGTGGAGGATCCTGGATGTGGAATCTCCCCGCTGCTCTTCAGACCCCCTTTTTCCGGGGAGGGACTAAGAGGAAAAGTGTCCTGCTCTTCACTTATTTACAGCCTTAAAACGCGTCGCCGTGAACGTGTTTAAGACAGCTGACGACATTTTTGCATAGAATTCAAGCTTGAACACCCTAAACGAGCTGTTTGTTTCGTTTCCTCTCGTTTCGAGGACGTTTTCAGCTCTTTGAACGCGAAATGGCGCCATCTGCAGCTTAAACAGCGCCACTGCAACAACAACAACAACACCAACACCGGGCAGACTTCAGATCAGTACTTCACTGGAAAAATGCCCGATATTTTTATTTAAGAATATAAAAAATAGAAAGTGAAACACATTATTTAATGCAGTGTTAATAATTTTATTATAGGGGCAGCGGTGGCCTAGCGGTTAGGGCGTTAGCCGCATGATCGGAGGATCGGGGGTTCAAACCCCTTCCCAATAGGTTGCCCTGAGGTGCCCTTGAGCAAGGTACCGTCCCCATCACTGCTCCCCGGGCGCTTTCAATAGCTGCCCACTGCTGCACGGGTTTGAGTGTGCATGGGTTAAATGCAGAGGTCCAATTTCGTTGTGGTTCATGTGTGCTGTGCCATTACCTCGCAATGACAAGGGTTGTCACTTTCACTTTTTTCACTTTATTTAAACCCGTCTAAGCACCCATATTTGAAGGTGAATAAAATGATCCTTCAGGCTGCTTTTTAAGAATTGCAATAAAATATTTCAGTTTGTAATTGATCTTGTTAAACGATCTTGTTTTAGTGATTTAACTGAATAAAAGTCTTGATTTTGACGTTTTTCCGGCAGCCTTTTCTTCACACAGTCTAAGGAATGTGCGTAAGATCACCATGGTAACCACGTCACTGGCGTACCTCAACCGGCGTTGTTACCATGACAACACGCACTGCTTCTGCTCCTGGGATTATATACCACAATTTGTACTGATATAATATAACTTTTTGCATCATTTCTTAGATTATTTCTTCACTCGGTCGTAAACACAAAGCCAGGGAGCTAAACCACGATTAGATGTTAACGTGTCAATAACGTGAATATAAACGACAACAAACCTGAAAGAAATCTGTTTGTTTTTCCTTTTACTGTTTCTGTTCACCCACACAGCCGAGACTGTGACCAAAAATCAATACTTTACTTCATAAACTGTCTTATATTAGTAACATGAATAATATATAAAGTTAAACACCTGCACTCAGTCTTGGTCCGCCACTATTCAGTACAAACTTCCACCCTGAATTACTGTTATATTCCTTCCTTTACTCTTATACAATGCACAGAATTACTGTTATATTTATGTTATATACCTTTTCTGTAGTACAAAGTATGACTCTTATAGGATTCCTTTACTGTTATGAAGCTCCTCGAAATGTTATAATCACTTCGTATTACTGTTATATACTCCTTTTCTGTTATATAAAGCTTGAATTACTGTTATATATTTCATTTACTGTTTTTTTTAAGGCCTGCAGTAGTGTTATATACTCCTGTATCACTAATTTTAGCTAGGATTGCCCTGCCATCTAGATCATTACCACTTTCTTACAGCACTTTTAGTACATTTGATGAATATTAATTCTGCCTTACAATATATACACTCATCTGCTAAAGCGTGTACATGGAAACGTTCTCTCTGAATGGATGTAATGCTCATTATTGCGCTTTGATTAGTTGCCAGCAGCATTTCGCTTCATCGTGCAGCAATCTAGAGTCTGACCCTGAAACAGCCTTTTTCTCCGAACATCACAGAAGTGCCTTCAAAAAGAGCCTTACCCGACTGAGATCCTTTGGTAGAAGTTCTCTGCTGAGCTCATACATTCATACTCTTGGAAATCACAAACACACGCACACTCACACACACAACAAGAGCACACCATGGAGACAATCTGCTTACACACACCAATCTCAATCACCTCTGAAAACCCAAGAGGAGCTTAGAGGGGCCTAAATCCGTGCTCAGGTGAAAGCACTGCTCCTGCAGGGAAATGAAGAGAACAGCCCTGATGAAAGTTAAGTCTAAGCTTTACTCTGTCCGGCTGAGTATGTTCTTTTTTTTTGGCTCTAAAAATAAAAAGCTAATCCAATGTGGGAAGTGAGCAAAAGCTGTTTCATTTCATTTAAACAATTGATGAACTATGTGTATGTTTATCACAAGCATGGTATATTGAAAACAAATGTTCATTTTGGTTTGTTTTTCTCGCAAGGTGCACTTGTGTTGTTTCTCTGGGTAACAGTACAAAAAAATGGTCCAGTTCCTTTTACAGCCTCTCTTTAAACCAAATTAATTAACAGGCTTTCTGTTTCTGTGCCTTCAAGTCTGACCTATGTAAATGAGCTGTGCTCTGATTGGCTGCTGCTTTTAAACAGCAGTTCAGTAAATAATTTTTTTTTTGGGGAGGGGCGTAACCCTAGGAGATCACAAAACATCATTGTTAAAGCTGTAAACTGAGGAGTTACTGGTTTACTTATGTGCTACATTGTGCTCTTTTGTGGCAATTTTAGAACATCCTCAGAAAAACAATTTATATTGCTTAAAAAACTAGATTGCACACATCATTTCAGCAAATAAATAAAACAAAAACCCTAGGACTGTCCTTTCTGTGTTTTTGAAAGTGACTATTCTTGTCATTGCAAGGTCACAGCACAGCACACAGTCAGTCATTCCATCCCAGCTCACACAGGGCGAAGGACGGGGGACACACCCTGGACAGGTCGCCAGCCCATCGCAGGGAGGAGTGTGACGGGGACAGCACCTTGCTCAAGGGTACCTCAGGGCAACCTATTGGGAAGGGGTTCGAACCCCCGATCCTCCGGCCAACGCCCGAACCACTAGGCCACCGCTGCCCCAGTGAACCACATTTTAACCCTTGCAAACACCATGCAGGAGACAGCTATGAAAGCGCCCGGGGAGCAGTAAAGGGGATGGTACCTTGCTCAAAGGTAACTCAGGGCAACCTACTGGTAAGGGGTTTGAACCCACAATCTTTCGATCCTGTGGCCGAATCCCTAACCACTAGGCCACCACTTCTTTTGTCCATTTAGGCTTAAATGGGTCTCATGTTTTCAAAGTAAAGAAGAAAACAGAAAGTGGCACCTGAGAGGAAACATGTTTTATTTACATATAAAAGAGTTGCTTTACAATTTATACAGGTGATTCGATCATTAAAGGCACTTGGGAAGAGTTTACAAATCAATACCTGTTTCCATAAATCAACTGATCTAATACAAGAATAAAAAATGTTTGTGTTTTATTATCTGTTGGCAAAAAATAAAAAACAGCGCTAACAATAGCAGCCCAGCTACAAAACTCTTTGGGTCAGAAGCGACATAATTTAAGGCCACAGCAGCACCCAGGTTCAGTCTCAGTTAAAGGAATACCTCAGTGTCTTCCAGCATCTCGCCATCCAGCGCGTCTCTAGAACACAGTCGATTATCAAAGTCACTTAAAACATCTCCTGAACCGAGACAAGCAGAAAATCCACCCAGAACCTTGTTTGTAATAGTGGTCAATGAACAGCTGCTTAACTTCCTCAGATGTTTATAACAAGCGTTCTCCAGAAATGGGACTAGTTTTCCACAGGGAAGGATACGTGAAGGTGGTTTTATTCCTGTCCATAATCCAGGACTGTTGTGATGGTAGCTGGCAGAGTAGGGCTGTTATACTGTCCCCAACCATTTCCGGCTCTTGGAGGACACAGATCGTCCAAAGGCCAGAGAAGTTTCATAATCCTCCCAGTGTGTCCTTGGTCTCCTACCCGTTGGTGACCCCAGATTATCTCCAGGGGGAAAAGTAAAACAGGCTATTCCAAATTCCGGAGCTCTGCATATCTGCACAGGAATTGTTTATCGTACAGAACTACAGCAGCCCGGCCGGTCTTGGGAATCTCTTTGTAAAGCTTTATTTTACAGTTTGTCTTATGTGGTCATTGATCAATTTCTATGCAAGCAGTTAATCAGCTGCTCTTTGACTGAGTTTTGAGTCGGTGAGTGTTCAGTTTTTTTCTAACTTCAGAGAAATGCATTGTTAATGAACAATGAGTGTTAATGGACTGCACTGTGGAGACACAGCAAGATCAGGTTTAAAAACGCTGAAGAAGTATTCCTTTAAACTGAGCAAAACAGAAGTAAAACTGCACTTTTTTAGTTAGATACCCAAATCTGGTCTGACTGGTGTTGGGCTGGGTTCATTCATTCTAAGTGGGACATGTTGGGATTTCTCTGGGGAAATGCTTTGTTCCCCCAGGATCCTTCCTGACACCTCACACAATAGAACAACTAGGGTTATGAAACCTAAAACCTCTGGGAAAAAAGCCCACCAAACCAAACAGAGATCAACTTCATGCAAAGCAATCTGTCACAGAGATGATCATTTCTTATGGAAGAAATATTTCTATAATATTTCCTAAAATAAAGAGGTAAAATAAAGGAAAAGCAACAAAAAAAAAACAAAAAAACTTTGAAACAAAAATACTTTCCTAGAAGAAAATTGGAATGCATACAGCTGTAAATAACAGGGACGTTTAGACCAATCTGACCGGCAGTCACATCAGGAACTATATATATATATATATATGAGTATGTGTGTGTGCGTGTGTATGTGTGTGTTTGGGGGGGGTATGTTTACATCTTTTGTCTCTATCTCTATCGAAAGGCAAAGTAAGTTTGATGTGTGTGTGTGTGTGTGTTTCTGCTCTTGTACATGTTCCCTTCATTCAGTTAGAACTGCACCCATCCTGATTTCACAGCTTCCTGAGTAGTGCTGCAAAGAGAGGATCAGAAAAAAAAGAATTAATTTTTATGCTAAATTTATACAGTCTGGTGTTAAAGTCTTGAGCCCCTTATTACTTTAGATTTTGCTTGGGAATCACCTTGTTCTGCCTGTCAGACAGTCTATCTTTGGCAATTTGATTAGATTAAATTAAAGAAATGGGAAACATTGTTTTGTAAAGAGGTTCCACACACTGTTCATCAACAGTAAACTAATCACCACCTTATCATCTGGAATCATTTGCACTCATTTCTTCACTGCTTCATGTCTTAAATTTGTCTGCTTGAAGGTTCATAAATAGATCACTGGCTTAACCCACAAATAAACTGCTCAGGTACAGGGACTGTACTGCAATTGAGAGACAAATACTTTTTCCATTCAGGAAGCCTGAAGAACTGTTCCTCAACAACACATTAAAAATATAAGAAAGTCTTGCTCTTAGGAACAAAAATATGATGAAACATAAGAAACAACAAATGGTGGGGACGTGCTCACTCTAATAGCAGTGACGACCTTAGTGGCCTTATCGCCGATACTGACCCTGATCCAGCAGCAGCAAAATCCCCCCACAGGTCCTGGGACGGCTGGGCAGGGGACGGCTGGGCGGGGGCCGCCGGAGCTCCAAAATCCAACAAGAGCCCTGAAGGAGGAGAGCAAACACGTAGAACTGTAACAAGGGACAAAAACTTAGCTTTGAATAACTTTTCCTCTGTGCCATCAGTGCTCTAGTCCATGGATCTAGAAAACATAGATAGATATCTGTGTGTATGTACATGAGAGAGTATAATAATATTTTATTCCAAAGTGTCTGCAGATTTTACTGTGTATTTATTTGTGAGTGTATTCTTATACTTGGCAGTCAGATCAGACCTTGACCAAACCCACACAGAACAGGTGTACCTGTGTTTGGTTGGGCCGGCGCTGTTGTCAGTGGGATCTGGGGTGTCTGCAGTGAGCCTGGTGGTGGGATGATCCCTCCTTTATTCCCGGGAGGAGGGGGGAGCAAACCACTGCCACCAGGACGAGATTTACCAGCTCCTGCAGCATCTTTCTTCTTTATGTTCTTGATGAGAAGGAGAAGAACAGAGTTTACAAATGCACACTTAGATGAAACTGAATATTTTTTGTTTTTTTAACCGCTTCTCGTTCTTTAACTCCTCTATCCTTTGTCTCTCACCCCCAGGTTGATTTTGATAGTTTGTCCCTCTTTAAAGCCCAGGTCTAGTTTGGGAGCTGTATTCTGACTGGCTTCCTGCTTGGCCAGCTCACTCTGCTGCTTTACCCACCTGAGTGAGAGAAAGAGAGAGACATATATCCACCTTTTTCTTTTTTTAAGTGACTATTCTTGTCATTGCGAGGTCACAGCACAGCACACAGTGAACCACAACGCAACTGGACCGCTGCATTTAACCCATGCAAACACAAAAGCGCCCAGGGAGCAGTGATGGTACCTTGCTCAAGGGTAACTCAGGGCAACCTACCGGTAATGGGTTTGAACCCATAATCTTCCAATCATGGCCTAGTGGTACCACCACTAGGTACCATGGAGCACCGCTGCCCCTAGACCTCTGCGTTTCACCCATACACCCATATCTATTAAAGGCGCCTGGGGAGCAATGACAGGGACGGTACCTTGCTCAAGGGTACCTCAGGGCACTGAACAAGGCCTCAGGGCAACCTACTGGTCTGGGATTCAAAACCACAATCTTCTGATCCTGGGGTCCAGTCCCTAACCACTAGGCCACCGCTACCGCTAACCCTATTCTAAATACAAAACGTTAATACATTACACTTCATATAACAGACACTGAATCTGGATATGTAGATCACAGTAGATATTAAATATCTCATTTTACACACAAAATAATTCAGAGTGGGAACAGAATAATTAATAAAAGACACTATATAATTCATTTGAATAATGGATAGTGAACAATACATAGTGGATACTAAATAATTCCTAGTAGTCACTGAATGAGAAGTCTGCAGTTTAAGGGATCAAGGGAATCTACCCTAAAAATGATAAATGCCCAACGCAATAATAAAAGCACCCACTTGAAATGGTCCTGCAATGCCACATTGAAATCAAACGAGTCTCCACGATCCGCGAAACCAATTCCAATAAATGCATGGCGTCCTAAAACAATGGCAGAGGAAAAGTAAGATGTGTGCACTGTAATGCATACATGTTAAATTCTGTACATACACTCACTGGCCAATTTATGAGAAATGCTTGCAATACAGTAGCCCTTTGGGGTTTTACAGTCACAGACTAAAAGGGAGCAACATATGCCCATTGCAGCAATACTGAAAGGGCAGAGTGAACAGTGTTAAGGTTTGGTACGGGTTTCTGAGTTAATGGCCAATGCATGTAGCTACAAGATGCATTAATGCAATAATAACTGGACACTAGGGGAATTTTTATAGTACAGATTATTATGAAATAAGGAAAAAGAGAGTATGCACCATTGCCGTCCTCTATCCTGATCACAAAGTACCGGCTGGAGTCGGTTACAGCTTCCACAGCAGAACCTGGGTACTGCTCTACTGGAGCCTGTGCAAACAGCTCACCTACACATACACATACACAAACACAAACAAACACACTTTTTTTTGCATATTACTATATGTAATAGTAATATAATACATATGATACTGTCATATGGTATTATCACACATATATATTTATATTGCATAAAGTTTACTGAGTGCCCTTACTTTTATTACAGAAACTGAATGTATGAAAACACACACACGCACACCAACCTGTGTTCTTGTCCTCAAGTTTGATAAATGCAGTCTTGGCCTTTGCTGTGATTTTCAATCGTCCACTCCAGGCAGGCTCATCCAGTTTCCACTCGGATGCCCTGCATGACAACAACATTAACAACAAATAACACTGATCTGAACTAGACTGCTCACAGAAAAGAAAAAAAAAACCTTACAGTGGAACCTCTGGTCACAAAAGTTTTCAAACACATACAAATCGGGTTATGATCAAAAAGGTCACCAAATTTTCAAATCTGGTAACAAACAAACCACTGGCGGCTAGTTCCCCCTCCGGTTCGCACTTCCTTCATGCCAGAACTCGACTCATGCAAGTTTAATTTCTTGGTTGTTTAGGTTTAGTTTTTGTATAAATTAAGGATTTTTCTAACTATTTCTCCCTGTGCTTAAAAAAAGTGTTTACAGCGAACGGTTTGTAAGGGTTTAGCGCAAACTTGGTCTAGCACGAACTCTTGCAATGTTAGTTTTCTCTGTTGTTCAAAGTTTTCTAACTGTTATTCAATGTTTTCACATTTAGTTTACTATTACACTGTGTATAATGGGACTAATCGCATTTACATACAATCTTATGAGGAAATTACGTCCAAATCAGGTCGCTTCCAGAGTTTTGGAACGAATTATGGTCGTGACCAGCGGTTCCATTGTATAAGGAAGGTCTGTCCTGAGGACAAAGACCAGAAAAAAAGGCTACGAACAAATGTTTCATGGCTGGAAAATTTAATACAGAAACTGAGATAAACAATGAGAACTTCATAAATAATTTATACAGCAAACTTATTACTGCTGCGCTTTAGATATTACTTTGCCTCAAGTAGTAGGGCTTTAAACCCTCTTGATGGGGAAAATGTGATGAATTATTTCTCTGTTGCCATGACACTTTTTACATCAGCATTTTATATGCTATTTTTATCTTTGTTATTAGAGTCACCACTACATTAAGATCACAATTAAACTGAAACTAATTCATAAAGTTAAATATTTACATATTATTTTAAAAAAATCTTTGCTGTAGACGTTTTATAAGAAATTATTATAAATATAAAAATTGTAATTAAAATGATACATTTTATACCGTTATTACTCAAATTCTATTTCATAATGTTATATACATTATATTGTCCTCAGTAATTTCATGTGTTGTTTGCTAGAAAAAAATAAAGTAGTAAGATTAATAAATTACATTATAATTATAATAACTAATCATATGTTATTATATATCTAATTTATTACACATTAAACGACTTTTATATGCAGCGCATTAGCTTACTGGCTATTGACGAAGCTAACAAAACAGTTACGATAGGCTCTCGTTCGAATGTTCCGTTCCACCTTAAAAGGCGCAGCAGACACATTATGGCGGCTGAAAGGGCCATGTAACTGCAGCAACATTTAAGGTGGAACGGAAAATACGAGCAGGAGGCTAACTTCAGCTCTTTTTGAAAGTTGCTATAACCTCACGTTAGGTCATTTTTTTGTTAATACAGAGAGCTTATTATCTCCCTAAAGCCTTTTTCTTGCTATGCCGAGCTATGACATTGAACATAAGTCGTTTTTAAAGTATTAAATTAGTTTTTTCTCTCACCGGTATCCGCGGTTGGTCGCTCTTGGTGGGATCTTGTAAACATGAACCTCCGGTTTAACACACAGCACAGACTCGTACGTGTCGTCTGCCATTGTTAAAGTACTTAAACTTTAATTCAGAAAAATATACACCTGTATGTGTGTGGACATCCAGGGAAGTGATCAGCGCAATTCCTCCCAATGGCTTTCTAAAAAAAAAAAAAAAAAAAACAACAATAATAATAAAAGTCTTACTTTTATTTTGCTTTTTGTGGATAAACTATCTATGGCTTTTACATTTTGATCAATTATTTTAAATAAATTAAAATAAATACAGAAGTATCTAAATATAAGTATAAAAGTCAACATTAGACTAAAGTACAGCACACACACTGTACTTTAAATTTATATGAAGTGCTATTTAAGATAAAAATACTCAATTGTTACTGTAATATATATATCTCAGAAATGAGACCTATCTAAATATGTATAAACTTCAACATTTCAGCACAAATGACTATATACAATTTCAAACGTACCCAGGATATGGCAGGGTGCTGGTGCAAATAACATTATATACAGAGTATTGATATACATTACGTAAGCTTGTCTATACGTGTTATATAAAAAATACGGAAATCTGTTCAATTGATTAGAAATGACAGCTTTTTCCCAATTTGTCTGGTCATTATGTTATCTGGTGTAAATTGAAATGCTAAAAGGTGAATGGAACCAGATGCCCCAGGTCTGTGCAGTCTATGTCCCCCTGCGAAGCTGCATGTGTCCCTGAGTGTCTCTATGAGAGTGTTCGATAGTAAAGTAGCTAATTTGAACTAAATCACTGTTCGTTGTGTCCCTCCACCATTAACAGGTTTAGTTTTAGTACAAAATATTCTCTAAACTCTGCTAAAACAATGTCAGGCTTTAGGATGGTATTACACCGGTAGGTTGCCCTGAGGTACCCTTGAGCAAGGTACCACCCCCATTACTGCTCCCCGGGCACTTTCAATAGCTGCCCCCTGCTGCACGTGTGTGTATAGGTTAAATGCAGAGGTGTAATTTCGTTGTGGTTCACTGTGTGCTGTGCTGTTTCACAATGCCAAAAATAGTCACTTTCACTTTTTTCACTTAGATTAGGCCTCTATTAGATATAATTGCTGTGGCCAGGATGAAAACTCATTTGCAAGCATAACTTGAATGCTAATGTCCAGCTGCCCAAATCCTTTGGTAGAAAAAACAGAAATCTGTTTCTGTGTCTTTCCAAAATGAAAAGAAAATGTGTGATAAAGTAGGAAAATATTTTATTAACATTTACAGCCATTAACCCCATTCATGAATTTTTGCCACTTTTAAAAAAAAATATTTTTTTGTGCCAAGCCTAACAAAGTAACACCATCTTCGCAATGCTGCCGTACAGAGACATATTGTGCAAAAGTTACATTTAATAAGTGACAGTTCAGAACAGAAAAATCTGCACAGCTTTATAGCAATTTTCAGAACCCTACTGCACCTCAGTCATGTTAACCAGCACACACACTGTTAAAACTAAATCGCACATCAGCTCCCATCACATAAAAAAGAAGAAAAAAAAAAAAAAGACAGACATGAGAGTTTAGCAGTTTTACAGGCACAGCAACCACTTTACTCAAACTACAGCTCAGAAACCTATCTGCTACTCATGGCACTTAAGCTTCGTGTTCTATAATGTTTTAAGCTTTTCAGTATTTTGATAACTGGACACACACTGATCAGCTGTGAATGAAATCGTCTAATACTATTTGATGATCCTTTATGCCTAAAGCGAAAACTGAAATGTACCAGAACTTTTGTCTAAACTTGATTTTCAATTGAAATGCTTGCTAAAAAGAGAAATTCTGCTTTGCTAAAGGCACTGCAGGATTTCTACAAAAAAAACAGATTCTTCAAAGGCCTTGTTCAGACAGGAGCTCAAATCTGATTTGATCAGGTCTGTTTCCTAGTCTGAAGAGCAAAGGATCATGGTGGTTGGTTGATCCTGTTTGTATGCAGTTTAATCGAGACAAATCAGTTTGAATATCTCATGGTTTATTTATCGGTTCAGACAAAAAAGTCAAGGCAGCGTCAAATAGTTCCGATCAAATATGGGGAGATACGGATTAGTGAATTGTGATTGTTTTGTGTGACTTTATGTCAAGAACTTAAAGCTTCTGAAATTTAAGTAGGAAGCCAACTGATCACTGCTCACTCTACAGCAGTTCTGGCTGATAAAATGCATCAAAAACCATCCTGTTCTGTTAGTGTCCATACAACATGGATTATAATCCAGATTAAACAATTTACAGGCATGATGAGGGGAATGTAAGGGTGCTGGAGGAGAAGATGGTTTCTGATCAACACTTAAGAACCCCAGACTTCCAAACTCTGTTTTTCAGATTTAAAGCACCCGATCCTTTTCACAAACCAACAATGCTTTAAGAGCAATCATCTGTCAACTTGACCTGGATCAGTCTTTCCAACACTGCTAGTCACCAAAACTACATCAAGCATGTAGGCCTACAGTTTTACTCTGAACACTACTGGAATTTCTAAAAGCCTAGTGTGATTACCCCAGTAGAAAAATAGATTTTTTTTTTTAAACATCAGCCAAAAATGAAAACAAGAAATGCGTTTTTTTTCTCTTTAAAGGGAATTTAAAAAGGCTGCGGCAGGCTTTTCTTTAAAGGAACAGTGTGGCCAAAACTCAAATTTACAGCAGCTCAAAAGGACTAGCTTGGTTTTTTTAGTCCAAGGAAAAAACTTATTGTAGAAGCTGACAGTAAAAATTTTATGTTTACAGTTAAACCTCAGTTTACAGTACAGTTCAAGTTTATAGTTCAGCAATTTGTGTTTTACATAAGGTGTTTCAGAATTTTGATAGGAAAGCTTACAATGTAAATTGTAGATCAATGAAAGATGCAGATTTAACTGTAAAAAGAGTCAAACTGTAAAATTTCATAGTAAATCTGTAAACTGTTCACACTTTTATTATGAAATTTTTTTTTGTTTGGTTTTTTTGTTTTAGAAGAGAGAGGTTTAGTCTAATAGTGCAGTCCTGTGTAAAAGTTTTGAGCCATCTTTCTATTCTGTAGAAAATGGGACAGGAAGTTCAGTGATTTCTATACAAGTACACATGTAAATCCAGTCTAAACACAGAGTTTGTAGAATTCTCAACAGCTTTAAAGTCAATATTTGGTACAACCACCGTTATTCTTCAGCACAGCCTGGTATCTCTTAGACAAGCCGTTTCTTTAAGCTGTCTTCAGGAATAGTTCTCCAGGCTTCTTAATGGACGTTCCAAAGCTCCTCTTTGGATGTCGGCTGCCTTATGTTTTCTGTACTCTGTGTAGATGATCCTACACTGCTTCTATCTCTGAAACTGCTTAGCTACAGGGACTACACTGAAAATGAGAGACAAAAACTTTGTCCTTCCAGCAGCCTGGAGAACTGTTCCTCAAAAACAAGAAACTCTGGAATTTTAGGAGCAAAATATTTAGTAATGAGAAAAAAAAAAAAATGTAACAGAAAAATACACTTGTGGGGTTAACACTAAAAGCAGGACTGAAGATCTTGGCTTTTCCTGAGGACAGGTTATAAATAAAGCCAGTCTTCTGGACACAACCAAGAAATGTATTTTCTGCCGAAAATATTAGCAAATGAACTAGGCCTGCCACGGTTATTCAACAAAGAACTTGATTGTTAAATGATGGTGGCCCAGGGAAAGAGGCAAACTTTTAAGAATCAACCAATCAAATAAAACAATCCAAAAGATTAACCAATTGTAGCAGCCCGAAAATTAATGCAAACTACTAAGACTTCAGCAGGCAGTTAGCCTCAATTTACCATAAACAAGCTTCTTAAATTTAAATACATTTCAAATTAAGTTATTTTTAATCATAATCCTTAAAAAGACCATTTTATTTATACAACAAAAAAAAAAAGGCGTCTAAACAACCTGCTCAGAAAATAAGATGGCGATAATAAGGCGAACTGAAAGATGTAGAGGACTGTAAATGGAGACGGTTGATCCACTGTGGCGACCCCTAAATGGGAGCAGCCGAAAGAAAAAAAAAGAAGTAGTAAGGCCGAACTGAGCTGACAGCAAGGCTAAAAGTATGTTGTTTTTTAATTGCTGTTGCAGTAAGGCAGTTTAGCTTCAGCATTTTTACGTTCCAACACTAAACATTTGCAACAGATAAACACACAGTGAAGCCCTGCACTAGTTTGTCTCTATTCAAGCCTAGACGCTCAAACTGCATCAGTATATATAGTGTCAGTATGTTGAACTACTTTGTTTTTTCCATTAGCATTACATAGAAATCATTCTTTACAGATAAACACTGTATTACTGTTCAGCATTCTGAACATTTTTTTTCTTTAGGCAGAGCAGTTCTAACGGCACACCAGAAAGGCTGTCCGGGTCAAATAAGGAAAAAAGCACTTTTCTGGTTAAGTTTGCTTGAAACAGCCACAGGAGCTTTCTATAATTGTTGATGGTACTTTTTGCACTTTTTGGTAAATGCATTCTGGCGAGAAACTAATTCAGCTAAAGTGAGCTTTGTGCTCATACCATGAAAAGACCAAAACAAATATTAATATTAAAAAAATTCAGTATGATCAGTTTTGTCCACCTGCCTGTGATTTCCAGACCACTATAATGACTTCCCAAGGCCAGTTCTGGGGGACCAGTGCTTCCAACTATCCCCTTTAATCCCACACACCTGATCCAAGTCCACAGACAATTTTGAAGCTGGATCTGGATTGTTGAAGGCAGAAAATACCTGATACTGCAGCGCAGTAGGTTTGGTAACCAAAAGCTAAAAAGGGAGTTTAAAAAATAAAAAGGTCAGAAAATGTAATAGTTATTTTATTGCTTTGTGGAGTCTGACCAGTTTCGTTTTCTGTGTGGTGGGATGATTTATAAGTCTTTGGTGGGACTGTTTTAAAGCCCCAGTCAGGAAGGAGCAAATCAGCCTAACTTCACACTTAACACATTTTAACACAAAGGCAAGGTGGATCTTTGCGTTTGTTTTAAGTGTACTCCCACTGTGTAAACAGTTGCGTTTGCTCTACTTGCGTGCAGCCTAGAAAATGCCACCTGTATTCCTAGATCTAAATAAGTTTCTGATGTCCCAGAGCCAACCCTACTTTCACACCTGACAGAGTTTAAAAAAAAAAAAAAAAAAAGGGGGGGGGGGGGTGATAAATGCTTCCAGGCCCTGTCCGGAAGTATTTTCTTTACAGAACGCTGTTAAAATTCCCCAAACAAAAAAATATATAAATAAAAATAAATTTTCTTTTTTTTATGTGGAATTTTACCCAGATGCCAAAGAAACTTGATCTAACAGTACTGGGAACACATTTGGGGAGCGGACTATTAGCTAACAAGTTGATACAGATGTGTTGGAGTGGCGTATCGTGGTAGGTATTAGTATGATTGACATAAAAATGCCCAGCATGGGTTGTGTGTGTAAAAGGCTCCAGTACAAACCACAGTCCACATTAGAATAACATGGTCATTGTTATAATGCACGTAACTGGCTTTTCACGCAGATGTAGATCCTGACTGGGGCATTCAGCCAGATTCCCCACCACCACCACCACCACATTGGAGTGACTCTCACTCCAAAAAGTGGAGTGTTACTGAGGGCGCACAGTGTATGTAGAGTCCTGAAGAAGAGAGGAAAATGACATCTCTTTTTGCTCTCCTCTTGCTGCACTCCCTTTGCACGTCCAGTTGGAAAACAGAAGCAGAAAAGGTTTGGACCAGAGCAGGGCAGCTCATGCTCAATGTTCCCCCAAACCTGTTTTAATCTTCTGCACAGGGCAGCATCACTCTCTCTCTCATATATATATATATATATATATACACACACACACACACTCACACACACGTCTCTCATACTCTTTCTATCTGCTGAGTCGGAAGCCTGTAGTGCCGTCCGGCCCCAGAGGCTGGCGGATAATGTTATTGCTTGCCCGCAGGCATTCGGACATTGCTGGAGCCCCAGTGAGGACACACCTGAAAGAACAAAGTTAGAGAGATAATGAATTTATCATATGAATATTATGCCCACTGATTAACATCTCAATATAAATCACTGTCTATAATATGCAATCCAATGATTCAGAATCCGAAGTCTAAAAGCATTTGCTCCCAGTTGCGTTGTAAAGCAATTTGTCTCAAGATCAGCAAAGGTTTTTCTGAGTGGTATGCACTGGCTACTGTTTTTAAGATTTTGTACTTTCAGACCCCATGATTATTGTATTAGTTCATTTTAATAAAAGTAACTTTTAAATAGAACATCTCTGCTGCTCTCAGAACAGGAATTATGCCTAATAGTAAGCATGACTTTATGGCCCTTTTCCACAAAAAAGGAACCGGTTCTTGTACCGGTTCTATTTAGGATTCTTTGAAACCTTGGTACCGTCTGGAGAACCAGCCCATGTATCCTTCAGTTTTGAGCAGGAGGAGGGGCTACAAGGAAATACACAAGCCCACGTCCCAGGTTCTGCTTTTCTGAATTTATTTTTTGTTCTAGCTGGGAGCTGACCTTTCCAAACTAGTAAATTTTTTTATCAAAACACTCTGAACAGCAGCCCTAAGCAGAAGGCCGCTGATTCTCTGTTTGCGGAGAAGAGCTTTGTGAGGACCAAAAATGTTCTCACATATGAAACAGTCATACTTTTGACCGTCCACCAAATGCAACTTTCTTTTTGGAAACCCAAACCCTGAAAAGAGTGGTAACACCAACAGAAATGTGTGTCCATGTCACCTATCTGAGTCAGGTCTTTCCTGAGATGGTTCCTTGGCGCTCCCCAGAATCCTCTTCCGGGCCTCTGCATACTCTGCCTCTCTCTGAGCCAGCGACTTCACTTGCTGTGCCGGCCGTGATGCTGCCTGCAGTCCCAGGGAGCCGTTACTTGGGGGCCGCTTCAGAATGCGGATCTGTGGAGGCGGGGCCGCGGGCAGCGAGTCGTCCTGGATGACTACGGCTGTCTTAACGGGCAGATTTTGGCTACAGCAGAGAAGAAAGCTCAGGGTTTAGTTTTGCAAGTCGTTAGCTGTTTAGTTTATTCATCTGCATTCAGCTTCAATCAGTTTTAAAATCACACATTAATAAAATAATCAGCTTTTCTTCCACTTGCGAAATATTTGAATTTGGACTTCAATCTTACCCTAAAGTTACAAAATGCTGAAAAGCTGATCCATGATTTTGTTTTCTTTTGACTGAATGACTGTAACGCCCTTTTCACAGAATTAAAAGATCAACAGACTCCAGCTTGTACCCCAAGAAATGACACACAAGAAACACAGAGAACACAGAACCCCTGTTCTAACTTTACTCCACCACCTGACTGTCTCATTTAGAACAGATTTTAAAACCCTCTTCCTGGTTTTTAAAGATCTTAATGGATGGACAACTCCATCCATTACAGAATGACTGAAAGACTCCACTCCTAATCGAGCCTGAAGATCAGTAAATGCTGCTTTATAAATAAAATTAAATAGAAAAGTTTTTTTTTTTTTTGGTCACTACTGCAGTTCCTTGTATCTTGTTTTGGTCACTACTGCAGTTCCTTGTATCTTGTTTTAGTTACTATGAATAATAAAGTTATGTTCCTGACTCCTGGCTCCGTTGACGTCCTACCCGCACCCTGCCACCGTTACAGAACCTTTAGTTTTTATTCTCCAAAACTCTAACACACTACTGAATCGTCAGGAAACTATAGCTAGCAGCTTTTTAAAAAATATAATTTTTTAAGTCTTTGCTTTGCTTTCTGTAAATACATTTATTATAACTTACTGACCGTTTTCTTTATATTCTAAGACGTTTTCCTAGTGTAAATATGTATTAACAATTAAAATATCTGAACAAACCAACTTTTAAAAATACTTGCAAATATTTAAAGCAGTTTGTGCTGCATCTAAATGCATGAAAAGTGCTCTATAAATAATGCCTATTTTTTTAAAAATTATTGTTATTATAATAAACCATCTTCTTCCAATGAAAGATGTGTTCATTGGGTTCAAAGAGTTGTGGGGAAAAACAAATTTTATATATATTTGGTGGTCACACCAAATATTGTTTTGATTTAGATTTCTCTTTTGTTCATTCAATGCATTTTGTTGATTGATGAAAATAAATGATTAACACTTCCATTTTTGAAAGCATTCTTTGTTTACAGCATTTTTTCCACACCTGCCTAAAACTTTTGCACAGTACTGTGTGTGTATATTATTTTTTTATATATATGAAAAAAAAAAAAAGATAAAAAAGGTGACACATACACAACATCCTTTCAGAGCAAATTAAACCATTTCACTCACTTTAATTTCTGACTGATCTTCAGTTTTGCCTCCAGCCGTCTCTCGATCTCCTGCAGATAAAGAAGCGAGTGATTAAACGTTCTCCTTCACAGCACAGTTTCTGTTCTGCTACCCTGATAATAAAGTCCTCCAGAGCTTAATAAGGGGTAATTGCACAGTTAGCTAGATAAATTAATCATATAAAAATGAGATATATAAATGCCAATACTCACTATTTATAATCAGGTATTCTCTCTAAAACAGTTTGAGCGACCAATCTTTTAGTTGCCGTAATCTACACCAAAGACATTTTATTTAAGTAAATAACTAAACTAAATTATGGCTGGGTAGATAAGATTTACACTTCCTTTTTTGTCATCTTGACTATATACAGAGTACACATGGGGATAACATTTAATGCCTTCTGTTATAAAATAGCATAAAATTATCAAAATAATAGATACAACAGCAACAGCAATAATAATAAACAAAATTATGGCTAAATTAACATTTGGCTCTCTACTTTGGTGCTCAATTAATCTTTAGTATAATTTCAGACTTACTTTGCTTTAAAAAGTGTAGCATACAATAAATCTCACAGCTTCCAGGGTCACCCTGGTCAAAAATCTAACCATACCTACATCTGCTATTAAAATACTCGGTTTCCGCCACAGCCGAGCAGGCGTCCTCAAACTTTCAAACACAAGGGTATAAAACGCAGTTACTTTTTCTGTCATAGTAGAAAGAAAGCAGGAAGGTTTCAGATCTAGATTATTTATTTTAGAACGTCAGAGTATATTTAGTCAGAAAATTAATCAACAAAAAAGGAAAAAAGAATTTAAGATGGTATTTTTATGATACAGAAATATATAAAATGTATGTATGCGTGTGTGTGTGTGTATACGCTGCTCAAAAAAATTAAAGGAACACTTGGAAACACATTAGATCTCAAACACAAGGATGCCACATCATTTGATGAAAATAAAAATTATCAACCTGCAGAGGGCTTCAATCAAAGTCACCAAGATATTTAAACTGGTCATTTTAAACTGGTGCGGCAGGCTATTCCAATTTGCAGAACTGTCATTGCAGCAACTCAGAATGGTACTCAGTAGTCTGTATTGCCCCCACATGCTTGTATGCATGCCTGACAACATCAGGGCTCCTTACGAGATGATGGATGGTGTCCTGGGGTATCTCCTCCCAGATCCTGATCAGGACATCACTGAGCTCCTGGACAGTCTGAGGTGCAACCTGGCATCGTCAGAAGGACCTAAATATGATGCCCCAGAGAAGTTCCATTGGACTCAGGTCAGGCGAGCGTGGAAGCCAGTCAATATTATTAATTCCTTCATTCTCCAGGAACTGGGTATATACTCGTCACATGAGGCTTGGCATTATCATCACCACGAGGAACCTAGGAACCCTGGACCCACAGCGGAGGGTCTAACAATGGGTCTAAGGATTTAATCATGATACCTAATGGCAGTCAGGGTACCATCGTTTATGAAACCCACTGACAGCAGGATTTCTAGATGAAGGCCAAACGGATGACCCCATCAGCCATACCAGGAGAAGTTGGTCATTCCAAATCTGTGATTTCTTTCTTTCACAAAGAAAGCCCAGCAGCGCCTCTACTTCCTGCGCAGACTGAGGAAAGCCCATCTCCCACCTTCCATCCTCACCACCTTCTACAGAGGAACCATTGAGAGCATCCTGAGCGGCTGCATTACTGCCTGGTATGGAAACTGCAACGTCTTAGACCGCAAGTCCCTACAATGGGTAGTGAGAACAGCTGAGAAGATCATCGGGGTCTCTCTGCCCTCTGTACAAGACATTTTCACCACTCGCTGCATCCGCAAAGCAACCAGCATTGTGGATGATCCCTCCCACCCATCCCACGCTCTCTTCTCCCTCCTGCCATCCGGGAAAAGGTTCCGCAGCATACGGGCCTCCACTTCCAGGATGGGAAATAGTTTCTTCCCCCTGGCCATCAGACTCTTGAACTCTGAAACCACCAATATCTTGAACTCTTAAACCCAGTCCACTTTTCATCCCGCATTTATTTATTTATGTCATGTTGCACTCTTGCACTTTAAATTCAATAACACTGCTCCACCACACTGCTACACATAATCTACCTGGGCTGCTTTGTTTCACAACACTGCAGCCCTCCACGGATGAGTGTACTGTCTGTCGTGCCGTCTGTTGTTGTCTGCACTTCTTGTGTCGCGTCTTGTGTCGCGTCTTGTGTCGCGTCTTGTGTCGCGTCTTGTGTCGCGTCTTGTGTGTAGCACCAGGGTCCTGGAGGAACGTTATTTCGTTTCACTGTGTACTGTGTATATGGCTGAAATGACAATAAAATCCTACTTGACTTGACTTGATATTGCACCTTTACAATTTCTCAAACTCATTCAAGTCTCCCAAGAAGGCTGGTCGTCCATTTAAGAGATGGCAGGATAATGCGGAGAATGTCAATGGGAAATCATTTCAACACTGCAGCTGAATTTACTTGCCAATTCAGCACTGAAAGGGGTAAGGATCTGTCTACACTACTGTACAAAACAGTGTCTCGATGTTTCAGAGCATTTGGACCAACAGCCTACTCAGCAGTGACCAAACCTCTCATAAGCAGGAAGAATCAGAAGGCTAGACTAGCCTTTGCTGAGGAGAATGTTGTGTGAAGAACTGGTCCAAAGTTCATTTAGTGATGAAAGCGAGTTTAATATATTTGGGTCTGATGGGAAGCATTATGTTTGTCGTCAAACTCACATTTAGCTGACGCTCTTAGAGAGAGCAACTACCATTTCCTAACTACAGGGACAGTCTCCCTGGAGCACCTCGTAGTGCTTGAGTTGGGATTCGAACCTGAAACATCTTGGTCTGTAGGTGAGAATCCTACCACTGGACCATTCCCCCAAAACTTGGGAAAGACAGAAACAGACCAGAGCTGTGTGAGAGACTAGTGATGTCCTGTGGCTGCAGATGTGCTCAAGTAATTCAAAGCAACTTCTTGTGCACGTCCCATTAATTTTTGACTGTTGTAATCTTCAGAAAATGTAGTTCTGATCTTTCTTCATGCTACAGTCATTGTTGTTCTCTAATTTTGATCACTGTGTTTTCAGCAAAATAAAGTTTTGTTTTTTTTTCTTTCCCCAATTTCCTTGGTTATTTTGGATAACACTGTTCTAGTAGCACAGTATAGTCACAACAGTAATTCCTTCAAAAGTTGAGCAATGAAAATTAAATTTTTTCAGAAAAAATCTAGTTTTGGAAAAATTGTTCTTTACTTTTGATGTCCAGTGTATATTTATCTATCGTGTACATCATAGGAGCTTATATAGAGAGTGTTTATAAGAGTATACACAATACAGAAAACTTCACAGGATCAATAGTAGTTTATTTGACATTTATTTTTATGTTTTCATTTTTTTTAATTTGTTTAACTTTTTTTCTGAATATGGTTAATAAACAGATTTAAAACAGGAGATGAAAAGTGCGGGTAAAGCAAAAATAATGTATATGCACTATACTAAATTATAGTATATAAACTCTAAAACTTTCAGTATATACACTACACTGTCTCCTTTGTGAAACACTTTGAATGACTTTAGTGTATAAAAAGTTTCCGTTAGTTTGGGCTCAAGTTATCTGGAGAAGTGTGAAATCCTGCTCTGTTAAACCCCAGATCATCCACAAACGGGACACATCAGGTGTGCATTGCCACCCTGGGCTCCTCTGGTTTAACTGACAACTGAGGGCGACTTAAAATTCCACCTTAAATGGCGCAGCTGCTGCATAAACGCACGGCGCGCTGACACTTGTTAGTAATGGGCCATTTAAGGTGGACTGGAGAATTCTTCCTAACGGTTTTTTTGGGGAACTTGGGCAAACTAGCCCAGATGTCACGTTAACTATCTCCCAAGAAAGTGTCAGAAAAGTGAAAACACAAACCTTATTTGGAGCATAAACAGCTCGGTTTTGTATGAAACTCACTCAGGGATGGTGCTAAACTATGCTAACCGGCTCTGAAAAGGCCTAAAAATGGCATCTCAGGCACAAATTTGAGGTCGGAAACAAGGTGGGACACTCACCCCGCTGTCCGCAGCGTCCTCCCAGTTGTCAGACACGTCCTCGTCTTCCATCTCCAGCTCAGCTTAAGATTCGCAACTGCGGCTAAATTAAGAAATCCCTACTTTAAGACCTACTTCTATTTATGTGGGCCTTGGTGGCGTTGCGTTCTTCCGCCGCCCAGGGGCGCTCGTGCGTCCCTGTGACTGTGTCACAAATGCCCCTATACTCCCTACATAGTGCACTAGGTAGGGCTCATGAGCCACCCAAAAGAGGAGTAGATTTCGGAACTGAAAAATATCAAAATAATGCCAAAATATCTCATTTTTTAACCTATAATATGCCTTCTTTTTATTGTTTTTATATTGTATTGTGTTGTTATTTTTATATACAGTACTGTGCAAAAGTTTAGGCAGGTGTGGAAAAAATGCTGTAGATAAAGCATGCTTTCAGAAATATAAATAATGATTTATATTTCTGAAAGCATAAAAAAAAGAAAAATCTAAATATTTGGTGTTACTACCTTTTGCCTTCAAACCAGCATCAGTTCTTCTGGCCCCAACAGAGCCCTGATCTCAACATCATCCAGTGTGTCTGGATCACATGAAGAGACAGAAGGATGTGAGGAAGCCTACATCCACAGAAGATCTCCAAGATGTTTGGAACAACGTACCAGCCGAGTTCCTTCAAAAACTGTGTGCAAGTGTGCCTAGAAGAATTGACGTTGTTGTTTTGAAGGCACAGGGTGGTCACACCAAACATTGATTTGATTTAAGATTTCTCTTTTGTTCATTCACTGCATTTTGTTGATTGATGAAAATAAATGCATTCTTTGTTTACAGCATTTTTTCCACACCTGCCTAAAACTTTTGCACAGTACTGCATATTTTTGTGTGTTCATGGTAAGTTTTAACTTACCATAAACAATTAAACACTTATTTATTTAATGACCGCAAAATTTAAAGCACTTTGAGCTGCACCTAAAGACATGAAAATTGCGCTACACATACATTTTATTATTATTATCATTATTATGCTTTTGTTATGGTGATAAATGTGGTGCACTTTAACTATGGTGATAAAATTGAGCACTAATTTGTAAAATAATGGAGATGTTGTTTTACCAGGGTTTGGAGAAGATTTTGAAGATTTTAGATTAAAACCAAACCTAGGATAGACTTCAACACCGCCTGGGACCCTAATCAGAATAAGCAGTTCAGAAAATGAGTGAGAGAGAGAGAGAGAGAGAGAGAGAGAGAGAGAGAGAGAGAGAGAGAGAGAGAGAGAGATTTGGGACGTCTGGTTCCATTTGCCACCGCTGGAGAGAAATCTGAACTGATTCACAAAAAACCCAAGTGAAATGCTGGCTGTTGTTAGATTTTGAAAATTCCCCTTTTATGAATTTAGGGCTGATTTGTTCCATAACACTGCAGCCCTCTGATGGATGAATGTACTGTCTGTTGTGTTGTCTGTTGTCTGCACTTGTAGTCTTGTCTTGTCTAATGTTGTAACTTGTGTCATGTTGTCCTATGTCTTATGTTGTGTCTGATGTTGTCCTATGTTGTCCTATGTGTAGCACCAGGGTCCTGGAGGAACGTTATTTCGTTTCACTATGTACTGTGTATATGGCTGAACTGACAATAAAATCCTACTTGACTTGACTTGACTTGACTAGAGGTTTCTTGGGATTGTGCTGTTTTCGACTGCAGACTGACCTGTTCTGTCCATCTGACATCTCAGACATACAGTTTCTCCCAATCTCTACCTTTAACTTCCTGACACTCAGGTCACCCTGTCAATTACAGTCACTCTGGTTTATTCACCATCACACACTCTTTATTACCTGTCCAGGGGACTCTGAGCTCATATAATGGCTAATTGTCCATATTGCAAACTGCTGTTTATTATGTATTATACTTTATTGCACTATATAGTGTTTTTGTACTGTACTGAACTAGTGTGAAAAGGTAAGTTACTATTTGTCATCATGAAACACAGCACAGCACTCAATGAAACATAAAAAATGCATCCCCTGTATTTAACACCCACACCGTACATCAGTGGGCAGCCATGTCCAATGCCCGGGGAGCAGTGACGGGGACAGTACCTTGATCGAGGGAACCTCAATCTTCCAGGATCCCTAGGCCACCACTGCCCCAGTGCATTACAGTACAGTGTAGTATGATAAATACATCACAATTCTATACTAAATACAATACATACAGTGCAGTACAAAACATTACAGTCCAATAAATACAGCAATGTATAATCCATTACAATGCAGTATGATACAATAAAAACAGCACAGTACAACCAGTACTGTAGAAGAATAAATACAGTACCATGCAATACTATACTGTATTGTACTGCACTATATTTCTTTTTTTGCCACAGCGGGTCATATCATCCTCATTCACGCTGACCACTTGCATATCCTCTCTCACCACATCCATAAACATTTTCTTTGGTCTTCCCCTTTTTCTCTTGCCAGGTAGCTCCATCCTCAACATCCTTCTCCCAGTATAATACTTTTCTCTTCTCTGTACATGTTCAGATCAATCTTGCTTCTCTAACTTTGTGTCCAAAGCATACAATTTGTGCTGTACCTCTGATATACTCATTCATAATCCTCTCCATCTTCTCCAATTCCAGTGAAAATCTCAGTATCTTTAACTCTGACACCTCCAGCTCTGCTGCCTGTCTTTTTGTCAGCGCCACCGTCTGTACCAGTCTGTCACAGATCATTTCTGCCACTTGTTCCAACCTGCCCACACTCTCATCTTCTCTTCGGTATTTGCTGTTACTCTGGACTGTTGATCCCAAATACTGAAATTCCTTTAACTTTGTCACCTCTACACCCTGCTTCCCAACCATTCCACCGTCCTCCCTTCTGTTCACACTCATGTATTCTGTCTTTGTCTTACTCACTTTTATTCCTCTCCTGTCTAGAGCAAATTTCCATCTCCAGTATCTCCTCAAGCTACAGATCACAATATCATCAGCAAACATCATAGTCCATGGGGACTCCTGTCTAACCTCACCCATCAACCTGTCCAATACCATTGCAAAAATGAATTGGCTCAGCTCTGATTCTTGTTGTAATCCAACCTCTACTTTACATGCATCAGTCACTCATGCTGCAGATCTCACTACTGTCACACTGGCACCACACACAACCTGTACTACTCTCACATACTTTTCTGCAACACCTGACTTCCTCATACAAAACCACAACTCCTCTCTAGGCACCCTGTCATATGCTTTCACCACTGTATTTATTCTACTGAGTTGGATTTATTGTACTGTATTGTGTTTAGGTATGTGTTCGATAGTACTGTACTTGTTGCACTGTGTTGTATTTATTTTATAATGTAATGTACTGTATTGTATTTTGTGAACTGTATTGTGTTGTATATATATTGTTGTGTATTGTAATATTTGTATTTATGTGGAACTACGGAAAACTGATGATGGAGAATCGCACACCATGTTATTTTATTTCTTTAATGATATTAAATCTTATGTTCGATTGATTCGTCCCATATTAGACATAAGAATTCATCTGATTCATCTTTACTATATAGTAATTATTCTTATTTTAAATGGAAATTTTTTTTTGTTTATTCCCAAAATAAAAATGTTGTTACGCGCTTATGAAATGCTTTATTTTATTTAAATTTTTCTTTCATTTTTTTAGTTTATTCTCACCATTCAGGCTGGTGCAGCGCGCATCGCTGATGACGCAGACAACTCAGCGGCGTTCTGCGTGCGCGCTCCCGCCGCGCCCCCTCTGCCGTGTGCGTGCGCGCTCCCGCGCGGGGAAGATGGCGGAGCGGGAGGGCAGAAGCGGATAAAGGAGCGCAGCGGCAGAGAGAACAGAAAATAAAGGCGGCGGAGCGGAGGACACTCACTGCACGGTAACAGCCGGAGGGCGAACATGCTCGGGGCACCCGCCCAAATCAAATCAGCCGCGAGAAACGCTGGGGTTCCAGCTTTCGGGGACGGAATCAGCGACGTTAGCCGAGCTAGCATTGTTAGCGGCGGCGTTTGTGTTCGGACTTTACTCTCCACCCACGTTCTAAAACCGCTCAAAAATCTCTCTAAAACACCTCTAACAGCTCTCTAAACCACTTCTAACGCATTTACTCCCTCACAAACTACGCAGACAGATCTCTAGCAAAGGGGTGTGTTTTGGTGCCACCATTTTTATCTAGAATGAGATTGCAGTTATCACATTAACCTCTCTGTTTGTTTGTCTCTGACTATTTGCCTCCTTTTTCCGTCTGTTATGTTTATCATCCATCACTCTCTCTGTCTGTCTCTCTCTGTCCGTCTGTTATTTTCTTTCTGCCTGTCTGTCTCTTTTTTTCTCTATCTGGCTGTCTGTCGCTTAATCTATCTTTTTTTCTGTTTGTCTTTCTCTTATCTTATTTCCTCTCTCTAACGGTCTCTGGCTCTGTCTGTGTCTCTCTGTCAGTCTGACTCTCTTTCTGTCTTTGTGTCCCCTCCTCCTCTGTCTGTGCCTGACTGTTTATCACTCATTATTTTTCTCCATATTTTTTTTTTGTCCCTTTCTTTGGGGCAGCTGTGGCGTAGCAGTTAGTTACTCGTCCCTGTGATCGGAAGGTTGTAGGTTCGAGTCCCGTATCGATACGTTACCCTGAAGCTCATTTGAACAATGTGTTGTCCCTTTACTGTGTGTGTGTGGTTTAAATATAGACAAGCATTTCACAATGACAGTCACTTTTGCTTTTCTTCAGGCTCTCTCTCCCTCCCCCTCCCCCCTCTCTCCTTCTATCCATCTAGCCACCCAGCTATCCGAATAATAACAAACTGAAAAGGCTGGGAGACTTCAGCTCTGATTTGGCTTCAAGTCAAAAGGCATGAAGTCAGATGTTACATCAGGGTGTCGCTTTCCCTGCAGCATTAATGTGGAAAATGTTATTACCTAGAACAGGGTGATGGCTAGGGGTTTAACATGCCTCGTCAGGTTTGATTTATATTTTGATATCAAATGTTTTAAAAATATCTTGATTCGACAGAGATCTACTACTACATACGACATACTACAGTATGTCCACTGATGAGTCTTGGCTCTGGTGATTTAATCACAAAGTGGTGTTATTCTAATTCTGAATGAATGAAACTGTCTCCTCTTTTGCAGGCAGCATGTCCCGGTCCTCTGACAGCGAGGATGGCTGCTTTGTTGACATGGACACTGAGGACAGTGGGGTTACACTATCCGGGCAGGCAGAGGACTCGGCGGTAGAGATGAAATCCTGCAGTGGTGCTGGAGAAATGAGTGCAGAAGGCTCCCAGAAGCCAGGCATGAACAGCCAGAGTCAGAGAGTGATGGGGGAGCTGCCAGAAGAGGTTCTGGAGTATATCTTGTCTTTCCTTTCTCCATATCAGGAGCATAAAACTGCTGCTCTTGTGTGCAAACAGTGGTACCGCCTCATCAAAGGTTAGTCTGACTGATGGTTCTGGCCTTTTCCATTTTATTTATGAATGTATTACACATTATTGTACAGCACTTTGGTTGTCATTGGCTGTTTTTTAATCGAGTTATAGGAATGAACATTACAATTATTTTTGCTACAGACTAATTCTGTGTTGAGAGCTGATCTGGTATTGCAGTATGTAGCATTCAGGGATGTAACGACACATGATCAAGTATATAAGTTCATATTTTAGGTCATGACTTGAATGTTATCTTGTGGTTAAAGCAATGCCTGGTGAAAAATTTAAAGCAACCTTTTAAATAGTGCACATTTATAATGTTGAGGGATAAATTCCATTCACTCCTGTCAAAAGTTATTTCAAAAGCACACTGTAGACTCTCTGGGTAGTCTGAGCATGAGTCTTCTTTTTAAGAAAGTAGTTCTTCTGTTCTTAAAGTCTGTTTCTCAGATTTTCAGATACAGGAAATACAAGGAAATAAAGAGCCATTTCAAGTTGCTGAAGTGATTTTGACACTACCCAGTCTGTGAGATTCAAGTGTCGTGGCATGTAAATTACCTCCATTACCTCTTTTCAAAGCACTTACACATTTGCCTACATTGTATCCAGGTGTAGCATATCAGTGCTACCATGGGTTCCTGAGGGCCGTGCAGGAAGGAAACATCCAGTGGGAGAGTCGCACCTACCCCTACCCAGGGACACCCATCACCCAGCGCTTCTCACACAGTTAGTACAAAACCACGCATACCTCTGCTTCCCTAAACTCTCACTGCCACATTCCTTTTAAACATGTGCTTTTATTCAGGGTTGAGCGGGCAGTTGAATTTTTGGTCAAGACTTTAGCAAGCAGGTCTTTATTAGACAGTTTAGCGGGCAGTTAAATAGAAATCCCAAGAAGATCTCACTATTCATCTGCACAAGCCCTGGTACAATTCCTCTGAAATTCCCCAGAAGCCTTGTGTACAGAAGCTTAAGTGCTGCAAGAAAAGGCATCTCAACTACAGCAAAGCTGAATATTTGTTTTTAAAGAGTGTAAAAAGGGACACAGTGTGATCCTACACGCATCCTTATTGCAAGTGTATTTTCTATGTGATTTTTAAATTGACTGCTGTCCTGTTGCTTATAAAATATATATATATATATATATATTTTTTTTTTTCTTTTTGATTTGCTTTTTTTTCTTTAAATGGTTTTTTTTTTCCTCATATCCAGGTCCCTTTATACTGAAAAGTTCCTTTTTTCCCCTGGACTCAGTAGTATTATTATTTAACTTCCCTAATTATTCCAGATTTCTTCAAAACTGGAGCAGCCAAACGAAGACTCCTTCAAACTAGGATTTCAGTATTTAAAAAAAAGAGTTGTTCATCCAAGAAAATCATTGCAGGAGTCTGTTTTCTGTCTAAATAGCCACATTCTGATATAAATTTGTAAAAAAATTGCCTACCTTTTTATTACTGATTTTCTCTGCATTTTGGGCAAACCAAACTTGTAACAGACATTTAGTTAGCTTTTTCATTTTGTGTCTAGATTTGCAGTTTAGTGAATGTTAGGCTTTTCTAGTAAGTCAGTTAAATTCTATCGGATTTCAAGTCAACATCCAAGTCGCTTAAACAAAGCCTTGTTCATCTTTGATTTATTGTCATCATAAATCATAATCACAACGTTTATCTTTGTCGTTAATCTTTGTCGTTATCGTTAAAGAACACTGACCTGCTTGATGTTTCAGTTTAAAGAGAGCATTTTTAGTCTGAAAAACAAACATCAAAAAACATTTCATAACATGTGATTAGTTTTTTTTCTATATTACCCACCTTAAAGTTCAGTGTACTTTCTCGCCTCTCATTTTCACACCTGGTTCTGAATGTAAGCGTTGGCGAGTGAGTGTTTCGTTTTCCGTGATGCTGGGCGAGTTGCAAATTTTCATGTTTTTGAGGGACATGTGTCTTCTCCAGTGTGGCTGCGTGGTTGCTTATGAGCCCGACTCCGGGGAGGGACCATGTCACATGTTCAAAACTTGTGAAACCAGAGCTGCTCAGTGTCTCCACAAAAATGTCTGCAGCTTGTTTAACAGAATTGAGAAAGCAGACCAAACAGCTACTTCTACACAAAAACTTGAGTCTGGTTTTCTCCCCAATTTCGTTGTTGCCACTTATTACCTTTGTCTCACACCACATGTCCAACACAGTGAGACCAGAGTCTGCATTACGTGAAACATCAATAATGATGGCTTAACAAGCTTGGAGGAGAACATTCACAAAGGGATTAAACTTGGGTATGAGTTATGTAGGCTACAGATTGCGGGGGAGAGAGACTGTGGGGGAGAGAGGGAGTGAGGAAGAGTGGGGAGAGAGCTGTCTGAGCTGGAGTCTCCTGCATGTCTGGGCATCTTGCGGAGCCAAAGGGCTCACTGTTCCTCACCAGGGTTTTGGTAAGAGGGTCTGCTCAGCAGGTTGGTGTGAAAACACTCTTATTGTCATTTGACTTCACACCTCACACACACTCTGTTTCACACACTCACACTCCCACCCTGCTTCCCACAGCTCAGTGCAGGAGGAGAGTTCGTTTTCGTACAGACTTCCACAATACCTTATTTCTATGTTGGGAGGTATTTTCATAGAGCACACAGGTACTTTGGAGACCTCAGATAAATAAACACAAGAAGTAAGAAGGGGATTTGAAAGTATATATTGGAAGGCTGTTATTTGAAAGTATTATTTAATTATTTTTATATTATTAATTTATATTAATTATATGTTTTAGGCAGGTGTGAAAAAATGCTGTAAACAAGAATGCTTTCAGAAATATAAATAATGATTGTTTATTTTGATCAATTTACAAAATGCAAAGTGAACAAACAAAAGAAAAATCTAAATCAAATCAATATTTGGTGTTACTACCTTTTGCCTTCAAACCAGCATCAATTCTTCTAGGTACACATGCACAAAGTCAGGGATTCTGTAAGATCATAGTTGGTGTATGATCAACCCATTTTACCAAACAGGTGCTGATGATCATCAATGTCACACGGAGGTTGAAACACAGTCATGTTTGGAACAACCTACCAGCTGAGTTCCTTCAAAAACTGTGTGCAAGTGTTCCTAGAAGAATTGATGCTGTTTTGAAGGCAAAGGGTGGTCACACCAAGTATTGATTTGATTTAGATTCTCTTTTGTTCATTCAATGCATTTTGTTGACTGGTGAAAATAAATGATTAACACTTCCATTTTTGAAAGCATTCTTTGTTTACAGCATTTTTTCACACCTGCCTAAAACTTTTGCACAGTACTGTGTGTGTATATTTTTTATTTTATATATATATAATGATGTGATGCTTTACCCACCCTTCAATTTGTTTACAGATGTTTCATTTCATTATTAGTAGTAGTACAATAAGTTTCTTTTCCTTTATCACAATTCTGCAGTCCCAACATGTTCATAGGCACTGCACAGGAGGTCAGTCCCTGGATTTTGGTAGCTTCTTAAAGTCCATATGAAGCGTTTTTCCCCTAAAATTGAACTGTTATTCTTCAATGAGCAGAAAGAAAATGTAAAAATGTTGTATAAGAAAATAGTTTTTACTTTTAAAGTGCCCATTAGATGACCAAGTCTCGGTCAAAACCTTGTACTTTTCCTTTACCCTCTATAGACTGACCTCAGACAGTACACTGTTAAATTATTATAAAGTGAAAGTGACAACCCTTGTCATTGCGAGGTCACAGCACAGCAACCGTGAACCACAACGAAATTGGACCTCTGCTTTTAACCCATGCACACAAACCCTGTGCAGCAGTGGGCAGCTATTGAAAGCGCCCGGGGAGCAGTGACGGGGACGGTACCTTGCTCAGGGGTACCTCAGGGCAACCTACTCGTTAGGGAATCGAACCCACAATCTTCCAATGGGGGGCAACTCCCTAACCACTAGGCCACCGCTGCCCCATAATGTCTTTCACTTCCGATTGTAGTTCTAACAGAAGATTTTAATTTCAGTTCTTTATTTTTATATATATATATTTTTTTTATTTATTTCTTTTTCCCAGTAGCCAGGCAACACACCAAAAAAGTGGCAGCTTGGCAAGTGGCTAGAAAAAAAAAACTTCTTGAGGGAGAAGGGGGTTGTATGTAATAACAAGTCCCATTTATTAATAGTTTTTCCTTTTTTTGTTAATATGATTTTCATTTATTTGTTTATTTTTTGGGCACTCCTAAAAGTGTGTATACTCTAATAGCAGTAAACTGGGATGCAACTTGAATTAGATGAGTCCTTAAAGACCTCATCTTCACGTCTATAGAGTTTCACATAGCAAATCCTATATTCTGCCCATCAGACTCCCTTAGGTTTATGTTTGTTACTCTCTTATGTTGTTGTTTTGGGGCAGCGGTGGCCTACTGCTTAGGGAGTTAGCCCTAGGATCAGAAGGTCAGGTAGGTTGCCCTGATGTACCCTTGAGCAAGGTACTTTCCCCATCACTGCTCCCCAGGCTGTGCTGTGTTTCACAATGACAAGAATGTTCACTTTCACTTTTTTCACTTTCAGAAGGAGCTGATTAAATGAAAGAAACTGGAACTAATGTTTTAGTGTGACAGGCTGCCAAGTGTCTTAAGATTCTAAATAAAGAGGTTTCAGCTACTCCGTGTTCAGCATCAGCATTAAACTAATCACCAGCTGATCATCTGGAATCATCTGCCCCTGTTTCTTCACTGCTTCGTGTCTTAAGTTAGATGATTTGTTCTGCTTGAAGATTCATACATAGATCACTGTGTGGATTAACCAAAAAAAACAAAAACAAAATAAAACTGCTCAGGTACAGAGACTGTAATGAAAATGAGAAACAGAAAAACTGTCTTTCAGGAAAAACTGGAGAAGCGTTCCTCGGCTAATCCTTTTTTCTGTAGCTTTTTTTCTATATCTACATACTGGAGTTTTGTTAAAAAAATTAATAAAAAATTGAGTAATGTGCCCCTATAACAACTGCTTATTAAACTGCAGAGAGTTTCATATTTCTGTAAATTGCAGCTTTCAAAAAAAAAGCTGCAAAAAAAAGTTGTTTTTTTTTAAAAAAAAAAGCTTATGAATAATTTGGTGTCAGTTAAGCATATATCAATAAAGTAGTTGAAGTGGAATAATTTAAGCCTATTGTGGCATTTTAACCATATTTTTGTGTTTTTATTGTATTTTAAGTACAATTATACAGTGGTAATTTATATATTTTTTTATACATCCAGTTCCCTGTCGACCTCAATGCCCAACCTCCCATTCTGGGCCTCGAGGCTCAAGAATAGTGAACAGTTTTTTTGTTTTTTTTAGGTTTGCAGTCCTTACAGTGCATTAGCCATTTTGAATAATGATTGAGCTTTGGAGTCTTAATCTGAGTTTTGTAGCCAGTTCTCTGAAACTGTGCTTAGGGAAACATAACTGGTCCCTGTCCCACGACTTTTTCTCTGAAACACTGGAGTCACTGGTTCCTGATTTGTTGCTCTAGTGTTTATAATTAAAGGGCCCATATCTTTGAAAACCATCAAAAATAAGTTTGTTTAATAAACAAATAAATGCAGAATGTATTATGTAACATAACGTTCATCATCCAGTCCACACATCCATATGCAAACTAAGCTGCAGTTTAGCCCTTACTATTCACACTGAAGTTTTAATAAATGAATTCACCTATGTTTAAGAGAGTTTTATTCAAAGAGGGAAAGATGATGTAGATGTTTCTTTCTTGTTTGCCATGTTAAGGGACAGGTTGACGGAGGAGGTTAGACTGGAGTCTCCGTGGACGATGATGTTTGCTAATGATCTTGTGATCTGCAGTGAAAATAGGGAGCAGCTTGAAGAGAACCTGGAGAGATGGAGATATACTCTAGAGAGTAGAGGAATGAAAGTGACTAGGACAATGACAGAATACATGAGTGTGAATGAACGGGAGGAAAGTGGAGCGGTTAGGATGCAGGGAGTAGAGGTGGAGGAATTTATATACTTAGAATCAACAGTTCAGAGCAATGGTGAGTGGAAGAGAGTGCAGGCAGGTTGGAATGGGTGGAGAGAGAATGGTAGCGCTGATAAAGACAGGAAGCAGAGCTGAAGGTGTCGGAGTTAACAATACTGATGTTTTCGTTGGGTGTGACGAGGTTGGACAGAAATTAGTATATTAGAGGGACAGCTCAGGCTAGACGTTTTGGAGATAAAGTTAGCGAAGCGAGGTTGCACTGGTTTGGACATATCCAGTGGAGAGATGAGGATTATATTGGGAGGAGGATGTTGAAGGTGGAGCTGCCAGGAAAGAGGAATACCAAAGAGGAGGTTTATGGACGTGGTGAGAGAGGACATGCAAGTGCTCAGGCTGAAGGAGGATGCAGGGGACAGGAAGAAATGGAAACGGATGATCTGTTTTGGAGACCTCTAAACTGGAGCAGCTGAAGAAGTAGAAGAAGAAAAACGATCATGTATAAATTACATTTGGGACGTGGAACTGCTTCTGTCACATTTGACATAAGTTGCAGTTACCTCAGTTACCTTCAGACCTCGGGTTAAGAATGTATTTATGTAAAAAAATGTATTTATTTTTTAATTTCACATTAAGCTCAGAGCACTTTGGTTAATCGGTTTATAAGCGTTTTTTCTCTCACTCACTCAAATTTGTTTCCATGTATGTCTTTTGAAGGTGCGTGTTACTACGATTCTAACCAGTCCATGTACGTGTTCGGCGGCTGCACCCAGAGCAGCTGTAACGCTGCCTTTAACGACCTGTGGAGGCTCGACCTGAACAGCAAAGAGTGGATCCGCCCGCTGGCTTCAGGTAAGAACACCTGCATTTCTCACCGTTTAACTAAAGAGGGTGCAAGAACTGCACTTCAGAAACATGTTTCCTGCACATACAAGGGTGACAGAAATTGCTCAACAGGCTGATGTTAACCTACAGAGCGATCTCTTTTTACCCTTTTTCCACCAACAGGGAACAGTTTCAGAGCCACTCTAAATGTAATGACCAAAAATAAAAATTATAAACATTGTAATCAGGGCGAGTAGGTTTTTTTTAATGGCCATTTCAGTCCCATTCTGTAGCCCTTCCTTCTTTAATGATCCCCGATTATAATGGTTTTCCTCCAGAATGGCTGGAGGCTGGCTGGCCAGACCAAGGTTCTGAATCCTGAACAGAACGGGTACTTGAACCAGTTTTCTGTTCATGGGGGAAAAAGGGTTGCACTTTTCTCAAATAGCCCGTTTCAAGTAGTCTTTAGTTTATGGTTCATTAAAAGGTTTTAAGCTGATGATGGTGGTTTTGTTTGAGTGGGAGGGGCCTGGGGTTTATCTTTGTTTGTGGCAGCAGCTCATGCAGGTGATCCATGATGGTTTAGCTCAGGGGTGTTAAACTCATTCGCACAGGGGGCCAAAACTCAAAGCACACTTTAGGTGGTGGGCCAAACAGGATAAACATTTATTGAACAGACAAACTTTAAACTAAATGTTTTTTGAACATAATTATGAATCGAAACAGACAGGATACAATATTTTTCCAAAATAAACTTTTTAAATAAATAAATATTTTGCCCTCCATAAAAATCTCCTGTCAAAATTTTACAAATTTACAATATGAACATGCTGCAAAAAAACAAACCCTGAAAATAAAAACAAAAATTACAAATTTTCCATATTCTTTGTTCTTATGTCGTTTTGTCAGAGCTGGATGCTTGGCATCTTTTCTTGGCAACAAATTTGTTTTATTTATGTTTGGCCATTCTTAGGTGCTGGCTTTGACTTGAAATTTGGGTTGTATGCCACAACAGACACTTGATTGGTCTGACGTAATTGATGCGGGAACAATCGCATGTAGCAGTAAGGTAGCTGTGCCGGTGCGTTATGGGATTTGTACTTTGTATTGGCTCTTCATATGGCTGGGCCATTTTAAAAAAAAAAAACCAAAAGATAATATATAGCATATAATTGTATGCTGGGCTAGATTTGGCCTGCGGGCCTTTAGTTTGATCATATGGTTTAGCTTGTCTGGAGTTCATGTGGTAGGAAGAGTCTGATGATAGTGGGCTTGTTCTAGAGACCTGTTCTGTGATGTATCTAGTGTGGAGTTCAGGAGACGCTCACGGTGATTGATGGGCTTGGCTGGGCAGCCTTTCCCTTCAGGAAATATATAAGCTGCCCAATACAGATGTTTTTCGGTCTGTGCAGGTTCTTACCCCTCCCCTAAAGCCGGGGCGACGCTGGTGATGTTCAAGGACCTGCTGGTGTTGTTTGGAGGGTGGACTCGACCCAGCCCTTACCCTCTACACCAACCAGAGAGATTTTTTGATGAAATCCACACTTATTCACCCTCAAAAAACTGGTGAGACAAGTCAATGAATTAATTCTCAATTAAAATGAACCATTAAATCAAACAAACTGCTTTTGTTACTTATTTCTTCTGATCAAAGATTTAAAAAGATGTTTTTCATTTAAAAAATGAAACTATTAAACATCTGATTTGAAGTTTATTCTACATTGTCAACAGTGCACAGAGAGATGTAATACCAGTTTCTGTGTCTTTCTCACGAATACACAGGTGGAACTGCATTGTAACAACTCATGGTCCTCCCCCGATGGCTGGACACTCCTCCTCCGTCATTAATAACAACATGATTGTGTTTGGAGGTTCTCTTGGAGCTCGCCAGATGTACGTAGATCATTCGTCTTTTTACTGCTAGTCTGGTTTTGCCGCCGCTCAGCAAATTTCATAGTGGGATTTTACTTTTATATTATTAGGCAGAAGTATTTCATAGTTTCCAGATTATATTATTATCACGTGAACCACTGAAAACCCATCTCTTCAAAGAGCTCTTGAGCAAATAAGTTATGCCTTGAAATAACAAACTAAAATGATTTATTATTGGTGTTCATGGGGAAGATTGTTCCACTACTTCTCTGGTCGGGGCTTCTAGAGGTGATGCAATGCAGGGCTGATATATGTCGTGTGTGTTCTTGTGTTCTGAATTTCAGGAGTAACGAAGTGTGGGTGTTGGATCTGGAGCAGTGGTCCTGGTCCAAGCCCACCATTAAAGGCCCTTCCCCCCATCCTCGTGGCGGGCAGTCTCAGGTTTAATTTTTTTTGTTTACCTTTTGGCATAAAGTTCTCATTGCCTTCTCAGTTTAAGGTCACCAAGAACACTTTTTTATATCTTATTGAGTCTGTGGTACACACACAACCTTACATTTATCTGCCTTATTCTCCACAGATTGTGATTGATGATGAGACTCTGCTCATTCTGGGAGGCTGTGGGGGCCCTAATGCAGTGAGTTGCCCGATAAGGAGCTGATTTCATTCATAATTCTACGTCATCAGATTTTAATAGGTTTTTTTTTTTCCCCCCATTTCCCAGCTGCTGAAGGACGCATGGCTGCTGCACATGGGCGCCCCCACGTGGTCATGGCAGCAATTGCGAGTGGAAAATGAAGAACATGGAGCTCCTGAGCTCTGGTGTCACCCAGCCTGCAGGGTAAGTGCGGGTGGAGTGGGAGGAAGGATATTTGAGTGTCCATCAGGTGGAATAGTTAAAATAGTACACAGATAAATACAATGTTTTTTTGTTTGTTTGGTTTTCTCCACTCTTCAGTTTAGCAGACACTGTTATCCTGTTACTGACTTAGAAATTGCCCCTAAAAATGGAGGTTGTATTAAAAAAAAATATAGTAGCAGTCTGTTAACCAAAAGAGCCGTGTTTTTTTTTTAACATTAGTAGGGGTGTAAATTAAACAAGGTGCACAATTATTAGGCAAGTGGGTATTTATATATTTATATATATAATATTCCAACTCCAAGCTGTATAAACTTGAATGCCAATTGGATTTAAGCAGATCAGGTGGTGTGTTTATGTAATGAGGGAGGGTGTGGCCTATGGAATATCACCCCATATCAAGGTGTGCAGAATTATCAATACGGAACCATCACACCGTTGCAAATATTCAACAGGGTCACAAGAAACATGTTGAGAAGATGCAAATTAACTGCCAAAGATTTTAGAAGAATAAAATGTGAAACTACCAGAAACCGATGATCCTCCAGTGCTGTCATATTCCAGAACTGCAACCTACCTGGAGTGCCTGGAAGTACAAGATGCTCAGAGACATGGACACAGTGAGGAAGGCTGAAACCCGACCACCACTGAACAAGACACAAGTTGAAACGAGAAGACTGGGCCAAGAAACATTCAAGACAGATTTTGAAAGTTTTTTATGGACTGATGAGAGTGACTCTTGACAGACAGATGGAGTCAAAATCAACTCCCAGACCTGCTTCTAGTTTTTAGAAGACACTTTCTTCAAGTAGCGGTTCAGGAAAAAGTTTGCATCTTTCAAGAAGACCATGATTTTTATGCAGGACAATGATCCATTGCATGCATGGAAGTGCTCCACTGTGTGGGCTCCCCAGTAAAAGCCTTAAAGCTGGAAGAATAAGGACATGGCACTCTTCCTCACTTGAGCTAAACCCTATTGAGAACTTGTGGACCTTCTTAAAAGGGAGATTTTACGGGTAAGAAAAACAGTCCACCTCTCAGAACAGAATCTGGGAGGCTGTGGTTGCTGCTGCACAAAAAGTTTTTCATCAGCAGATAAAGAAATTGCCAGACCCCACAAATGGAAGGATTATGACTGTTACTGAAAAGAATATTTTCAGGAGGCTGTTTTTTTGTTGTTTGGTCATCTTCATTTTGTACATTCTGTACATTTTGAGTTGTTTTATTCTCACTTTAACAGATGAAAATAAGTGAGATGGGATTTTTTTTTTCCATTTAATTAAATGAACATATTGGCATAATTGTGTATGCATGTTACCCCTGAGAATGTTCACGGTCACATTTACTCTGTAAAACATTCAGGTTTCATGGTTATTAATTTTTTGGATTGAATGATAGCACTGAATTTGTTCCATATTTAAATTAATCCTCTAAAAGCTCACTAGCCTAATAAATGATAAATAATTGTAATTGTGCAATAATTGTGCCTAATCACACTGTACATGATCATTATCTAAAATATTTCTCTCTCTATCTCTCTCTCACTCTCACTCACTCTCACTCTCTAGGTTGGTCAGTGTGTGGTGGTCTTTTCTCAGGCGCCGTCAGGTCGAGCCCCGCTGAGCCCAAGCCTTAACTCCAGGCCGTCCCCGATCAGTGCCACTCCTGCCCCCCTGGGGCCCGACCCCCCCTCCTTGCGCTCCCAGTCTCCAGTCCGCAGCGGCAGCAGTGGGGCAGCCGCCCTCGTTCTGGGCTCAGCTGAGGAGGCACCCTGTGTCAATGGGCGCTGGGGAACCCTCCGCCCACGACCCAGGGGTGGAGCCAGAGACGGAAGTCCCTCCTCTTCCTCTCAGCAGCCATCACCATCACAGGCTCCGGATAGCCCTCCTCTTCCCCCACTGCTCAACGGCTCCTCTCCCTCACCTCGCACAAGCCCCTCCCAGGCTGCGTCTCCGCCCTCCAGGCCACACAGCCACGCCCACTTACCCACAGACTTCGGCTGGGAGTCACCACCCGCTCCCTCGGCTTCTGTGGTTCCCCACGATCATCCGAGCACAAATGGGCTGCACACGCCCCCGCGAACTCCACCAGGGGCCGTTTCTCCCGCCGCTCTCCGAAAAGGCCTGGAAGCCTTCAAGGCCCTTTCTTCCTCCTCTTCACTTTCATGCTCTTCCTCTACTTCTTCGCAGTCTGGTGGAAGCTCTGCCGTAAGAGGCCTCTCTTCTTCTTCTCCATCTTCTTCTTTGTCATCTTTGCCATCATCATCTTCAGTACCCCAACCTGGAGCAAGCTCCGCCCCCAGCAGCACTCCTTCGGCCCCTTCTTCCTCCAGCCCCCCCTCGCAGGCTGCTGCCGACGGACACTCCATTCCACCAATTGCGCGCCGTCTCGGCCACCACCCACCCCAGAGCCTCAATGTGGGCAAGCCTCTCTACCAGTCGCTCAACTGTAAGCCCATGCAGATGTATGTGCTGGACATTTCACGAGCTAAAACGGACGGCGTGGTCTCCTGGAGGGTTTATGGAAGTGGCGGGGCCCCCAGCGCCGTCACTGGACCCCCCGAAACAAGCCTGCACACGGTCGTCCAGGGCCGCGGCGAGCTCATCATCTTCGGTGGCTTGATGGACAAAAAGCAGAACGTGAAGTACTACCCCAAAACCAACGCCTTGTACTTTGTGCGTGCTAAAAGGTAATGAGTTACAGTGAAGAGGAAAAAATAAAAACATGTAAGCAGTAGCCTATACAATTGGCCATTTTTAGAAGGACCCTTAATTCTGGCCTCCTTAAAGAGACCGAACATGATCTGCCTTCAGCTGGGGAGAGGGAGGGGGAAAAGCGCGAAAGGAGGGGAAGATGAGGAGAAAAAGGTTTGCTGTTTGTCTCTTTCCCAACACTAAACTCCTCCGCTCTCCCTGTTTGCGTAAGTATGGTAACAAAGGAAACAAACACATTTCAACACGTGTAAAAGGACACTCATTTGACGACTCGTTTGTTGTGAATGGTTCACCCGACCTTGACTCCCTGTCTGACTGTGTGTGTTTGTGGGAGAGGAGAGAAAATGAAGGGAATGTTTCTCCCTTTCTTGAGCACCGTCCATGGAATTGCCAGGAGACGGAGAGACTACCTTGCTTTTATAACTCACTTCCTGCCTGCATTGTTTACATTTTAAAGTGTGTGTGAGAGAGAGAGTGTGTTTGAATGAAGAGAATATTGTGTGTGTGTGTGTGTGTGTGTGTGTGTGGTGATTGATGTTTGGGAAAGGATTTGAAGGGTATGGTCTATTGCAGTGTATTCTGGAAAAAAAAAAGTGAAACAATAAAGACCTCCATGTCTTAACTCCCTGTTTTTCTTTTTTTTTTTTTTTTTAATACCTGCTTTTCGGAGTAAAGCAGCTTTAGCAAGGCCAGGATTTGAGAAAGCGTCTGAATGAAGCAGCATTGTGGTCTAAGATGTTGTTTAAAGGGCCCCTAATGTGATAAAAAAAATTCTAGATTTTAGACATTGTTAAAGGTTCAGTCTCTTCTCTCAGTTCATTCAGAATGCAAAAAACAGGTGTAGTTTTTCTGTATTTGTGATGTCATAAAAGCCAATTTGTGAATACCAACTACTCAGCCTACAACCGTGGAAAGAAGGAAATCAAAAAAGATGAATGGATGGGTCTATTTTGCTCACAAAAACAGATGTCCTATAAATGGAACTGGAGTATGGTGGGCTTTATGCCCTTTAAAAGCCTGTTTTCATCTCTGAGCCTTAATTTTGCCTGTTTAGGTTTTCTATAATATTTCTTTACAATAAGAAAGAAAACGTCCAGTGAAGAACTGCTGGTAAAAGGTTTAGTGTGACATGCAGAGGTCTCTGTACCCCAACCTTAACTATACAAATGTCCAAATAAAGCCTTTGGACAGACTGCTAATGAGCAAGTTGTGTAGCTTCAGGACTATTATAAAAATGTTTAATATAAAATAGGTGTCATTTATTCACAGTTTCAGGGGTAGTTTTTTCATCGTCAAAGTCTTGGAGTCCCTCTGTGACTCACTGCCCTGGCCCAGTTAATGAGCCAGCCCTAAATATAATCTCTCCATTACTGATTCTGAGCATCAGAATAGACAAGTGTGAATGTGGGCAGCTATTAAACTTTACTGTAGCGTCTCCCGGCCTGGCAGAGTCCTCGGTGTTTATTCCAGCCTGTACTGTAACCTGTAACCATGTTTTTGCTGATCCAGTGAGATGAGCTGTGCGCAGTGACTGATGTGTTTATGAGGATTCCTCGAATGTGTTGGTGAGTTGAGGGTGATCAGGTTACACACGTGAACACAGGGTGTGTATGGCCTGTGTGCAATGTTTTGCATGAACCCAGTGGATGCTGATCCTGAGAGAGACACTCTTCACTGCTCTAAATCATGGGTTTATATATATATATATATATATATATCTCAAACTAATGCAAGGAAATAAGTATATCAATACACCCAACCAATAATAAAGTTAATATTTAAATAATAGTTTATTAAATGCATTTTAATAATATTATAGGGGCAGCGGTGGCCTAGCAGTTAGGGCGTTAGCTGCATGATCGGGGGTTCAAACCCCTTCCCAATAGGTTGCCCTGAGGTACCCTTGAACAAGGTACCGTCCCCATCACTGCTCCCCGGGCGCTTTCAATAGCTGCCCACTGCTGCACGGGTTTGAGTGTGCATGGGTTAAATGCAGAGGTCCAATTTCGTTGTGGTTCATGTGTGCTGTGCAATGACAAGGGTTGTCACTTTCACTTTTTTTTTCTTCTAATTTTAATATTCCTTTAAACTTGTAACAAACGTGTTCCTTTTTTAAGGTTTAAGGCAAAATGTGCGCATTATTTAACTGCGTTTCTCTGCACTTTTCCCACTTTTTCTTTTTAATCTGAGATGAGATTCTGGGATTATGCCACATCTCACCCAACCCTCCCTTTAACCTTTTCCCCATTTCCCCTGCTGCCTCTCACAGTATAGATGAAAAGGGTGGGATCTGGACTTTGATTGGCTGCACGCAAATGAGCCTGTTATGCGTCGGAGGAGCAGGAGCTGTGATTGGCTGCAGGAGATTGGGCGGGGCTTGCTTGTTCTCGGTCATTTTCACTCCGCGTGTTTACAGTTCAGAGAGAAAAAAAGAGAGAGACGGGACAGGATCGCCCGGGTGAGTGTAGAACCCAACCACAAAGCGAAAAACAGATGTTTTATCCCGAAATGCCTCTAAAGTGATTCTACAGTTCAGTGACAGCCAGTGCGCATGCGTGGTAATTTTTCTCCTATGAATGAAAGATGCTGTAAGAGTTAATTAATGAGGAGATCAAGAGACAGAAGCCTTTCCTTACTTTTATATAACCTGCTTCTTAGCTCATGTTTGCAGTTTTATTTAGCTTTTTATATCCTGAAGTCAGAATCCATGAAATCTGCTGCCAGGCATTTTATCCTGTGTGACCTGATTGATACAGTTCTTTCATTTGATTTCAATTTGAATGTAATCCTTTAAATGTTGATCAAAGACTTCCAGGCGCAGATTTACTTGTTTCCCACCAGGGGCAGATCTGGACAATTGTTTTTAGGGTGATATTAGGGCGGCATGCAGCTCAGATTTTGGCAGAATTTGCAGGAGTGAACCTTCACTCATACATCATACATGGGTAGAATATTTAGTGCAGTAAGTGCTCATATGTTTTATGGCCTATAACTTTCTTTTTTGCATCAGTCTAAATATTTAAACCAGTTCGAAATATTCACTGTAACAAACAATAAAGCTCACATTTTTGCCCAGTAGATCTACACTACCCTACCTTCGTAAGTTGCCCCTGACAACTGGATGTGGAAACTATGGGCTAAACCATTTTTCAAAAAGAAAATACAACTTTAGATTGCATATTTGGAGATAAACGTAGCTAGACTTGATCAAAGTGATTTTAATTAATAATATATCCTTATAAAAACTTGTGTGGCACAGTTGATCCTCTGTTTTACACACATATTTCATGATTTCTAATTCCTCCCAGATTGATTTCTCTTATCTCTTATCTGTCCTGGCCTGTTGCTGCAACACTCCTGGGGTCAATGCTTACAAAGCGCAGGTCCTGTGCATGATTGTTCCAGAACAAACTTGCCAAACATATATTGAGCATATTTTGCAGTGTATTTTGTTTTTTTATAACGGCGATGTATTTTCTCAGGGTTCAGCTGTGGTCCGGTACCCTTTTCCACCCAGTTTGGTCAGATGCTTGAAGGTGCGGAGCCGGAAAGTATGAAAGGGATAAAAGTGCATGACTGGGCGATGTTTCTCGGGTTACCGTGCAGCTGATCAAACTGCACCCTCTCATGAGGGAAACCAGTCAAACACTGGATGACACACTAGAACCACTTATCATTCCCTCCTATTCACACCAAGAACTGACATCAGAAAGTGCTGATCAAGGGTAAATAACCCAGCCATACGTACCTTGATCCATCTGGAAGTGTGACAGAAGTGGCCTTCAAGGCTCATGTCCACAAGCTGCCCACAATGACTGGGACCCACCTGATCAACTACCCACTGAACACTGCATTTATCACTCCGAGCTCCATGCCTTCATTATCCCGGAGCACCCCTGGGCTACCTAAGCCCCCTCGTGCCCTTTGGCCCCCTCTGGACTTCACTCTGGGTGCGCTTGCCTGCTGTGGGGCATGCGTGTTCACCAACCCCCTGGAGGTAGTAAAGACTCGCCTGCAGCTCCAGGGGGAACTGCAAGCACGGGGGTCGTACCAGCGGCATTATCAAGGCGTCTTGCAGGCCCTGTGGCTGGTGGGTCGCAACGATGGCCTGCGTGGCCTGCAGAAAGGCCTGACCGCTGGCCTGCTTTACCAGGCCCTGATGAACGGGGTGCGGCTTGGGTTCTACTCCTACAGCGATGCTCTGGGCTTGACGGCTGTTCCGGGAGGGAGCATGGTGGCGGGAGCAGCGGCAGGGGCACTGGGGGCCTTCATCGCCTCGCCTGCTTACCTAGTGAGTGCGCACTAACACTGTTATATCACCTGAATGTGGTCTAATCTTAAACCTGAAGGGTCGGGGCACTGCACTCCTGGTTGTTTTGGACTGGGGCCTCCATCCACCCATCCAACAATTAAATGTGCAGCTGTTGGACAGGTTTCAAGGGTGTTACAGTAACCAGAACAAGCATTAATTCAGGATTCAAAAACTGATTGAAAAAGTTTGGTCAGATACATATGGTGCAGCACTGTATGTAATTGAAATTATTTTGTTGTAAATACCAGGAAATAAGCTGAAAATCTCTTTTTTCATTTCCATTTTGTGATCTCCAGCCAAAGTGTCTTCAGTGCAAAAACAAATGAGTTACCCTTGCTGTTCCAAAACTTTTGGAGGGGACAGTGACAGGAAACAGTAAAAAGGTGCAGTTTCACTTAGTCTGCAGGTTTTTCTAGCCATGTTTTTTTTTAGGTAAGATGTTAATTTCTAACTTTTATGGCAGTAAACATAGAGTCTGTTATCTATAACCCACTCAGCACTTGGAACGGTGGATATTTCTGTCATGACTTTGAGGACATGAGTGCAAGAGTAAGAGCCTCGTTCCTTCCCGTCATAAATGACTCAGCAGCTAAAGCTCTGGAGGTAAAGGCCAGTAATGAACCTGACCCGTCACTTCAGAAGTGGGCCAAAGTGGCAGTGTGTGTGTGTGTGTGTGTGTGTGTGTGTGTGTGTGTGTGTGTGTTTGATTCCAGCTCAGCAACTGTGCAAAGCTGGTTTTTCAGGCCTGAGTCATCACACGTGTCTCCACTTCTGCATATTTTATCCGATCCTGTTCAGCCTGTTAAGCAGTTCCACTTAACAGGTTGGAAAAATATGATCTACATGAAAAATATGTTATATACGAGTCAGCCAGCCCAGAAACGTTGGATGTCAGAAATAGTTTCCTCAGATTTTTTAAGATAATGTTGGTGCAATTAATAGTAGTTTGGCAAACATGTCAGATCATCACATAGAGCAAAAATACAGAAACTTTCAGAACAAAAAGGTTTGATGTTTGCTATGGGTTTAACCTTTGCCAGAGTTTTCTAGGACTTCTAAAGGGGGCCAAGACAAAAACTGTTATGGTGGTTTGAAGTGGATTTTTTTATTTCGCTTGCCCTTCCCAAAACTTTCTTGGTTGATTTTTCTGATCAGTTGAGACTAAATCAAGTTACAGGCTGCAGTATGTTAAGAAAGATCTGAGGCTTAAACCATCTGCAGTGGAACGTTACAGAGCTATGCAGAAATGCTGGTGCCCTCTTCACACCCAGAGAGGGCACAGCTATACTGAGTGATGGGGGAGCGGACAACCCTACCCAGCCAGAAACTTCAGACACCAAACACATCTCGGTGGCTCGACTACATCAACGTTAAGGCGGTGAAAACTGCTTAGTTACATTTTTTGACAAAACCTCTGTTTAGTATTTGTCGTGCCAGTGTTCTGCAGGACAGTAGGGTTTGCCCTGTCCTGCTTCTACCAGGCCCTCCTTGCTGCTGCTGCTGTTGTTGTTGTTGTTTCCCTCCTCTGGCTATTGGAAACTCTATACGCCCACTCAACAGTTGGGATATGAACGTAATTTGGGTCACTAAATTTAGGCCTGCCCCTCATGCTGCCTCTGTTTTGTGGGTGTGTGCCTGGAGAAAAGTTCATGGATACATAAAGGTATCACCAACAGCAATATGGACCAGCAGAACTTAGTTTTTTCATGAGGCAAATTTTTATTAATATGAAGACAAAGCCTGACGGATATTTTTCGCTGCATAGTTAATTCATAAATTATTTTCTTGATATTAATATAGTAAAGTATTTTTTCACTAAATAGTATCCTCTTTTATTGGAAATAACCAAAATAATGAAAATGTTACTGATATAATTAATGCTAAAAAAACAATGGCAGCTCTTTTTTAGCATTTTTATTTACATTGTCAGGTAGAACAATGACTGTTTTGATATGTAATTTATAAAAACCCCTTTTTTGTGCAGAATTTCTGTTAATACACTTGTTTCAATGCTGAAAAAAGCATAACATTTGCCATAGAATTTTCACATATAATGCCATATTTTTTTACACAACACATCATCTGACCAGGGGTGAGTAAACTTTTCTATACGACTGCGTGAAAATAGAGACAGATATTGACTGAAGCTGATAACGTCACGTTCACTCTGCAGTGTTTTTGAGACCAGAGAGCAAAGAGAGGTCAGAGTAAAATACAGCCAGTGGAAGAGGACATGGGGTGAAAGGGTGAGACACACTTTCATAATCAGGGATCTCTTTCACCAGTCAGGATGTTCCCCTGTGTTTGGTTCTCTTTTCTCAAAGACAATGTGTTTCACAATAACCAGAGATGATAGGAGTCACTCCATTCTTTCTTCCATTTAAAAAGACCAAGAAAAGTGGAAGAACTGATTCTACTCTTCTCAGAATAGAGAAGTAAAAAGTACCGGAATGTTCTTCGTTGCAGAAAAGAAAGACGTGTCTCCTCTGAAGGACATTTGTATCATCTGTGCTGAAAGTGAACTGAATCTCACTCCATATTAATACAAAGACTATTAAAACCTCGAACTTCAGCTCCAATAAAAACAATCTACTGAAAATAATGAACATTAACTTCCCTGCTTCACTTTCATCCAAGTCTGGTTCTCCCATCATGGACATCACACTCAAAACATGCCTTTTCTCCACCGTCCAATCTGCCCTTCTTCCATTCTGCACCAGTGGACACACAGAGGGACCATCGTTTCTGTTCTTTTGGACATTCAGGTTGGGAAGGTGATGGGAAAAAAATGGAGAATTCCCCTCAAATGTTTCCTGAAAATGGAAGGAGGAGAAAAGACACATATCTGGGGTAAAATGTTGGGGAAAAAAAGTAAAAAAAAAAAGGGTACCTGAATACTGAACCTAATTTATTTCCACTTCTGAATTACTTGGATTAAATAATTAAGTACAGACTTAATTCAGTTTTCAAGATGCTGTTACAGTTCTTTGGGCCATGTTCATCTGTCTCTGTCCGTCAACTGGTTTTGTCCAGACTGCACAGATGGGTTATTGTTCTGAAGCCAAGTTCTGTTATCGAGTTACACTTCTCATTCCAGTGAAAAGAGAGTAGAGGGCTCCTCAGGGGGAGTGAAGCCTTCAGTCTGCCGGATAAAGATGTTTTTGTTTCCTCTGCAGGTAAAAACTCACCTTCAGGCACAGACGGTGGCGGCCATCGCTGTGGGTCACCAGCACAACCATGAGGTCAGGAAACAGCTTCACCATCACATGTCCCGAGCCTTTATGTTTAGTTTTAGTGTAGTTTTCATAAATGTTCTGAATCTCCAAACAAGCTCAAGTGTCTAATAAAGTTTTAATTTCTTTTATTAATTTCTAATAAAATGTCCAGGGTAAATCTCACAGTCATCCGTGCCCAAGACAGTATAACTCTCTCTTTTGGGGTGGGGTGGGTTGTGTGGTCCTCCCTCTCCTCCATCACTCAGTTTGGTAATGTTTGCCTGATAATTGCCTTATAAAATGGATTACTGAATAGCATTCAGTTCCTGATCTGTAAATCCATTAAATATTGAATAAAAAGATTTCAGTTTAAAAGATTACTATAAAAAGGGACTGAGTAGTGGTGGCACTGTGTGTGTTTCCACATCCACCTCAGCACACCTCCAGCTGTAGCCAATCAGGATTCAGCAAATAGAGGTGTGACACATTTGCTAGATGATGATCATGACCTTCAGACTGAGACACACACACTCACACACAGTTACAGCAGTTATGAAATAGCCTTTTATCATAAAGGCTGGTTTAAACTTTAACCGGCTCTTACAGATACATGTTAAATACATCCAGGCCAAAGAAATGCAAAGTATTATTACTGTGGTAACTCTAGTGGTTGCTAGGGTGTTGCTAGGTGATTGCCAAGGTGTTCCACAATGGTGCCAGGGATACTGTTAGTCAGTAATTATGGTATTGCAGGTGGTTGTTAAAGGTTGGCTGCTCAATTGCAATGCTATCTCAAGTGGTTGCTAAGGTCCTGCTGACTGGTTGCTTGTCTGTGGGTAGGCAGTTGCCATGGTGTTCCACATGGTTGCTAGGGTGTGGGTAAGTGGTTCCTAAGATAAAGCTAGGTTTAGGGATAGTGGTTGCTAAGGTTTGCCTATGATATCTGGTGATTTCTAGGGTGTTGCTAGTAGGCTGCCATGGTGTTCCATATGGAACAGCAGGTAGGTGCTAAGCAGGTAGTGGCTATGGAATCTGGTGATTGCTATTGTGTTAGTAGTACAGTTGCTTAAGTGTAGCCAGTCAGTTGATATGGTATCTCTAGCACTTGTTTAGGTGCAGCTGGCTGGTTGCTAGGGTGTTGCTAAGCAGTTTCCAAAGTGTTCTAGATGGTTGATACAGATGGGTCAGTCAAACAGCCTTTTTACAGTTTAGTTGATATTTGTTGCTGAAAGTAATTCCTACTGTGTCATAAACCACACCAACAAGTCTAATACACTGTAATGAAGAGCTGCAAGAGGTTTGAGTGGATGGAGAGAAGTTTGGGGGAGAAAAGGTTTGGGTGACTTTTGACTTTTAGACTATTGACTTATAAATCCTGTTCGGGTTACAAGAAATTGTTTAATGATATTAATTGGGATTTGATTGTATTATCTCACTGTGAGTGGCTTTCATTTGATCCATTTTTCTTGCTCAGGGTGTTTCCAGTGCCTTTGCCACCATATACAGGCGCGAGGGGCTAATCGGCCTGTGGAGGGGCGTAAACGGAGCTGTGCCAAGGGTCATGGTGGGCTCAGCTGCTCAACTGGCTACTTTCAGTTCAGCTAAAGAGTGGGTGGCACACCTACAGGTGAGCACAGAGAGACACTGAGGATGTCCTGCTTTAAATGGTCCTTGGTCTCCCCCATCCCTCAGTTTAACATCTTCTCTTTCTTTCCTCTTATATTTTTTTAAAAAGCAGCACTTGTAACAGGGTTACTAAGTTTGTTGCATAGGTTGTAATAGTTAATCAGCAGTAGCTGATCAAATGTGGAAACAAAGCACTGTTGTAAGTCACTCTGGATAAGAGCATCTGCTCAGTGGTGGTCTAGTGGTAGGGTACTTGCCTACGGACCTATGCAGAGGTCCCCGGTTCGAATCCCACCTCTAGCACCACCATTGGGTCCCTGAACAAGACCCTTAACCCTGAGTTGCTCCAGGGGGACTGTCCCTGTAATTAGGACATGTAAGTCGCTCTGGATAAGAGCGTCTGCTAAATGCCGTAAATGTAAATGTATAACTGTTCTCTCTCTCTCTGGGTGGATAGGATAGTCCTCCCTCTTCTCCATCACTCAGTATAACTGTCCTCTTTCTCTGGGTGGGTAGGGTGTTCCTCCCACTCCCCAGTATAACTGCCCTCTCTCTCTCTCTGAGTGTTTATGGCCTTCTTTTTCTCCCCCATCACTCAGTATAACTTTTCTCTCTGTCTTGATCCTCGTTGCTTATGTGATTTGCAAGTGAACAGAGACTGAACCATTAAACACTTACCCCCCCCTCCCAATTTCCCCCCACAGTGGTTTAGTCCAGACAGCTGGCTGATTGCTCTGACCGCTGCCATGGTCAGTGGCATTGCAGTATCGATCACCATGACGCCATTTGATGTCATCAGTACAAGACTTTATAACCAGCCTGTGGATGAACTGAGAAGGGTAAATTTTACACACACACACACACACACACACAAAACCAAACACTCCTGCTCCCTGTTTTCCCTCTTGTTTCTTTCATTCCTTTCTCTTTTCTTTCCTTTCTTTTCCTTTTCATTACCTCCTCCTCCTTGTCCTGTCTCTTGTCTTTCCATCTATTCACTTTCCTTCATGCATTCCTTTTCTTTCTTTCTTTGTTTTCTCTTTCCTTTCCTTCCCTTCTCTTTTTTTACCTTCTTTCACCTTTCACTCCTGTCTCTTTACTTTCATTATCATCTTTTCTTCCCGGTTCCTGTTTACTTTGCCTTTTCATTGCCTTCTGTGTCCTCCTCTAGTCATTTCTTCCTACTTCCTGTCCTCTCGTTCCCTTTCCCTTCTTTATCTTTGCTTCTGTTCCTTTATTTATTTTTTTTTTCCTTTGTTTTCTCATCCTGTCCCGTGTCTTCGTCCCTTCACCTCCTCATCTCCTGTGCCAGCAGGGTCGTCTCTATGCTGGTTTCCTGGACTGTTTTGTGAAGGTGTGTCGCACAGAAGGTGTGCTGGGTCTCTATAAAGGGATGGGCCCTGTGTTTGTGCGACTGGCCCCCCACACGGTGCTCAGCATGCTGCTGTGGGACGTGATGAGACAGAAAGCGCTGCAGCATTGCATTGAGTGAGGAAGTCTGCCTGAAGCGGGAATGTTGCTACACGTTCCACTTTATTGCTTGTGTCCAAGAGTCACACAAAGGACAGGACAGGACAGGACAGGAACGGGTCCACTGCAGGAAACTTCCACTGTGGGTGGTGGTGGTCCAGTGGTAGGATACTTGCCTATGGACCTATGGCTCAAGAGGTCCCAGGTTGGAATCCCACCTCTGGCACTACCACCAATGGGTCCCTGAGCAAGACCCTTAACCCTGAGTGTCTCCAGGGGGACTGCCCCTGTAATTAGGACATGGAAGTCGCTCTGGATAACAGCGTCTGCTAAATGCCGCAAATGCAAATGTAGAAACATGGCAGAGTTTTACAGTCCATGCTCGGTGCAGATTTACAAATCTTACTCCACAGAACAAAGTCCTACAAAATCACAGAGAACTTTGAACTCTGACTTGGGAGTTCTGGAATTTTCACCACGTCTTCTTCTAGTTGGTTCTAGAACTTCTAAAGCAATTATAACACACTGGAATTAGGAAAAGTTACACAGCTGACTCTTAATGAAGTTCTAGATTTATTCTACTGTTCTACATTTAGAACACTGTATATCTCCAGCACTGCAGCTGGATGCTTAAGTCTAGATTCAGAAGTCCAAAACTAATTGTGTGTGTGTGCACCATGGCGGCTGTGTTATGATCAGTGTGTGTGTGTGTGTTCTTTACTAACATATGCAGAAAGTTCTCGCTGAAGCAGCTGACCATAGTATAGGTAATAAACAAATAGCTCTTATTTTTGAAACCCGTTTTCTAATCTTTAAATCTAATCTTTTTCTACTAAACCATTTTAATACATTTATAATGGCCTTAACTATAGGTGTGATCTTTTATGAAATGATTATAGATTGTCATGTTTAATTGAAATCAGTGCATTAAAAATGATTCTTACTTTTTTTTGTGTGTGAGTGTCCTCATTTATCTCCTGAAACAACAGACAAATAAAACAACCCTTAAAACTGTTCAGTGTCAGTGGGCGGGGCTAAACATCTGAAGGCTGTATGGGTTTTGTGACATTACAATGAGAGAATTCTAAACATTTCCATGTATGGACTGGGGGTGTTTACATATCTGTCATATTTAATGTGCAAATTTCTTTCAGCGTTAAGAATCCAGATTAACACAGCACACCGGGAACCACAACGAAATGCAGCCTCTGCATGTAACCCATACACACATACAGCAGGGGGCAGCTATTGAAAGCACCCAGGAAGCAGTGATGGAGACCCCTTGGTTACCTTGCTTAAGGGTAACTCAGGTCAAGCTACCGGTCTGGGATTCAAACCCACGACCTTCCGATCTTGGGGCCTAGTCCCTAATCACTATAACAAAAATGTAAAGTAGAACTCACTGGAAAAAAATAGAAGAAAAATGTAGGATATGGGCCCTTTTAACAGATGTGAATGATGATAAAAGCTCTAACTTAGGAAATAAAGGACTTGCATTACATAAGAAGCAGAACAAGGTGTCTAATTTGAGGCAAGAAGCAGTGAAGAAACATTCCAGATGATCAAGCTGGTGATTAGCTTACTGTTGATGCTGAAGAGTGAGTGCTTGGAATCTCTTTATCTAGACCCTTGTATTTTAGTCACTTTGCAGCCTCTATAATCAACTAAATCATATAATCAACTAAATATGACAAATATAAGACAGTCTGACAAGCAGAAAATTTCATTATTGTCTCCTCGCAAACCCTGAATTATCTCTCCTCTCTGAGCGAGTCGTGACTGTCCCTCTCAATCCCATCATTTCAGGGTGATAACCTGGGTCACCTAACAATGACCTTAAACCCTGAGAGAACTGGGAAAAGGCCCATTTAAATTCCACTCCTGTGGATATTGGTGTTATATTCATGGTTTTCTTGGCACTGAGATGGCTCCCCACTTCCTCAGGCTTCCAGCCAATCTGTTGGACTGTGTGCTAGAAGGCGGGTGTGATTTTCAGTGTCACATGTTTTTACTCCAGTCTTTTCTCCAGTTCAGGTCACCAGTGGCTCTTAAAAGGACCACTGTACCAATAGGGCTGATCCTGATGTTCCTTAATAATTACTGATAATGGAGATAATAATTATGTTTCTGACAACTCTTTCCTTTTAATACCTTGCACCTAAATATATGAGCTCGGAGGTCTAGTGGTAGGGTACTTGCCTATGGACCTCTGGCATTACCACCACTGGGTCCCTGAGCAAGACCCTTAACCCTGAATTGCTCCGGGGGACTGTCCTTGTAACTTTCTACTCTTTACATTTTCAGAACAGACTCTACACACCAGAGATTTTGTTGCTTTGAGCACAATCAATCAGCAAAAATAGACTGGGGTATAGACTGGCCGCTGTAGTGGTGTTAGAGCTCTCTCTCAGAGTCCTCCTCAGGTCAGCTACTGCTGGAAAGGTAAGACTACATCACTGAACACCTGACCATTTGCAGCAGTACAGAGCACTACAATATAGTAATATAGTAAAATATTATTATAATATAGTATTTCCAATGCATCAACAATTACAGTGATTTAGCTTCAGTGCAGTTTTATCACCAAGGTAGTATTAGGCCCACTGCAATATAAGCACAATGCAGTATCAAGCCATTACTGGCCCTAATGCTGCTGCAATACATTTAGTTTATACACCTACCTGCACCAAATGAGACCAAACCAGACTGATTTGTTCATTTGTACTTCTAGTTAGATGCACACTTCATTTTTTTCATATTTAAATTCAATTACAAGTAAACTTGAATCTAATCTCAGTACTAGCCCCAGTGCAGTATTAGCCCAGATCTTGGTGCAAACATAGTTCCTATGCATCAGTGCAATATTATGAATCTCTCTCTCTCTCTCTCTCTCTCTCTCTCTCTCTCTCTCTCTCTCTCTGTCTGTCTGTCTGTCTGTCTGTCTGTCTGTCTGTCTCTCTCTCTCTCTCTCTCTCTCTCTCAGTCAGTCCATCTCTTCCCATTTTCACCTGGTCCAGAGTCCGTTCTCTCTGGGCTGTTCCCTAAGCTGCACTCTACACTTCCTCCAGGAGAGGGCACAGTGGCGGACACCTCAGCCTTTTCCTGGCCGCAGGATTGAGCTTGCTGTTGGCCTACCTGACCCAGCGGGTGAAGAGCCACACACTGGATTTCTACCCCACACACTCACAGTGTGAGCGGAAGGGCTGCGGGGTGTGTCTTTCCCTCTCCTCCCTGCAGGCTGCACTGCTGCCTGGCCTAAACCGAGCTGTGGGAGTGACCTTTGCCCTCGGGCTCATGACTTCTCTGCAAGCCTTCAACCAGCACTATCTCACTGAGGCAGAGAGCATAAGGATCTGTATCCCTCTCCTGCTCTGTTATACACTGCTGCTGGTCTATGTCCAGGGTGAGAGAGAGAGAGAATTTATTTACAGTGGTTGAGACAAAGCATCACACTGTAATCTGTGCTCAAGGAGTGAAAGTAGTCTAAACTGTAACAACCACCTAATTTTTTTTATGTTTGCCATGTTCTTTAATCTATTTTGAGCAAAAAATACTTCACATTAAACAATGAATGGCTCCTCTAATGAGTCATCATAATGAATTGCTCTTACAAGCACGATTTAAGAGCCATTCATGAGGAGCAACTAGCTCTGAGAGCCAGCCTTAGATTAAATCCAATCAAATGATTAAAAAATGCTTCATCATCTCAAGCCCACACTCATAATCAGGTGATAAGCTCCAGACATGAAGAAAAACGAGTACACACCCTTACTGCTGATGAAGGCCACTGTGCAGATAAAGAGGGGGCAGAGTTCAGAATATCACTGCTGAGAAACTGAGCTGTTGCACAGCACATCAGTTCAAACAACGGGGTTCACAACTTTTGAGTTCAGCTTTAGATTTGACTGGTGGGGAAAGAACTAGGTTGAGGTTGGTACTGTGTGTGGGGTGTGGGAGGGGAGGATCAGAGGGTATTGGGGTGTTAGTTGGTAGGGTGTAGGGAGTGGTATTTGGTTTGGGAATGAGTGTTGGTGGAGTGGTAGGTGTTGCTTGTTGAAGGGTTGTGTATTGGTTGGTGGGGCGGGAGCAATAGGTTTTGGGGTGAATGTGGGGTGGGATGGGTCATGGAGGATGGGGGTGTTAGCTGGTAAGGTGTAGGCAGTGGTGTTAGCTGAGTGTTTGGTAAAATGGGTTGGTTGGGTGGTGATGAGTGCTGGGTGGTGATGAGTGCTGGGTGAGGAGAGTGGTGGGAGATTGGGCGTTGGTTGGGGGATGGTTGTGGGTGCTTGTTTGTGTGGTGGTTGTGAGTGTTGGTTGGTGGCTGGTGGTAGTTATTAATGGGGTATTGGTGAATGTTGGCTGAAGGTTGTTTGATGTTTGGTGGGGTTGAGTGTTGGTGGGGGGGTTGAGTATTGGTGGGTGTTGGCGTGGGTGGTTGTTTGTTTTTGGGGTGGGATTTGGTGTTGGTTGCTGGTGGATGATGGTTGGTGGGGTGTTTAGTATCGGGTGGTGGATGTTGTTGGCATGGTGTTGAGTGTTGGTGTCGGATGTTCGTTGGGAAGGTGTTGGTGTAGTTGGCAGGTTGTTGAGCGTCAGGTGATGGTGTTGGGAAGAGTGATGGAAGGGGAGGGTGGTGGATGGTGGTTGGCGGATGTTCGTTGACAGGTAAGTGAGGGTTGAATGGGGAAATACATGAGAGATGGAAGGTTGCTGATAGCCAAAGAACTGAAGGTTGCTGATAGCCATAGGTTGTCTGCTCATCTTTCTTTCTGCTTTGTTTAATTCACATTTAAAAATCACCATCTCAAAATCAAAAATCAAAATCTAAAAATCCATCTCCAGGGAGAGGATATACTAGGGAAAGCTGACTGAGTGAATGAGTGAAAACTGCAGTGCTAATCTCTCTCGCTCTCTCTCTTTCTCTCTCACTCTCTCTCTCTCACCCTCTCAGATGGTCAGGGTCGCAGGCCAGGCCCTGAGGCTCTCTTCCACTCCGCACTGTTGCAATTGGCAGCACTATCGATTCTCCTGCTGAGTTTGGGTTCCTGGTTGGATATTCTTCACCTCCTGTTCATCCTATTTGGGGAGATGCTGTGTCTCACACACACATACAGGAGGTTCTGTATTTTTATGGATTTTTATGGATGTTGAGCGTGGTCTTATTGTTAAATGGTCCACTCTTGTTCATTTTGCAGGTTGGGGAGACAACCAATAAATCATTGAATACTCACAGCTTGCTTAATTCTGCCACCTCACTGTGTAGCACCTGTTTCTCTGCCTCAGCAAAACCTTCCAGGTTCTGGGTTATTCCTGAGATACGAGGTCCAAAACCACTTTTTTTCTTTTTATCCTCATATATGACTGGAACTGACCCCAAATCAGAACTCTGTAATGACGGAGGTCCTCTACAGTCACTTTTTGTTTTACTTGAAAAACATTCTTTATCTTCTTCTTATCCTTTCAGCTGGTCCTGTTAGGTGTCTCCACAGCGGCTCGCCCTTCTTCATATCTTCCTGTCTTCTGTATCCTGACCACCTTGTCCTCTCTCACCATGTCCATAAAACTCTTTGTCCTTCTTTTCCACCAAATATTACTAGCTAAACATTTCAGCCCACATATGGAAAAAAATATTTTTTGTGACTAATTATGACATCACAACCATGAATTCACCTACCCATGAGCTACCTACAGCGCTTTTGCCCATGAGATATAGGCTGTTGTTCTTGCAAACTGCAACTGGAGTGGGGCCTGCTTTCAGAGTATGGTGCAATAAAAGGCTGCCCATCAGAACAGAGCTCATTCATGAAAAGTTATAACGGCATATTTAAATGTTAAGGCAAAAAGACTGTAAAATTATGTAAATAGATTAGGGTAATTTCTGAAACACAAATAACACAAATTATTTAAATAATAAACATTTTTTGTAGTGCATTGGCCATTTAATATATGCTAGTGTGTGAGCTGCAGTCTCCATCACAAACTTAGTTCAAGGACTAAAACATTCCACATCCACATATCCTGTAGGAAAATGAAACAGTAGGTGACACGCATGTAAATCCAGTTTAAACACAAAGAGAGTTTGTGTTTGTAGAATTCTATCAAGCTTTAGTCAATATTCAGTTAATATTCAATATTCGGTTTGACCACCGCTATTCTTCAGCACAACCTGAACTCTCTTAGCTGAGCTTGTTTCTTTAAGTCATCTTCAGGAACAGTTCTCAAGGCTTCTATAAGGATATTCCAAATGTTGGGTTTCTTTTGTTTTCTGCTCTCTGTGTAGATGATCCCACACTGCTTTTGTCTCTGAAACTGCTCAGGTACAGGAACTGTACCAGACAAAATCTTTGTCCATCAAGAACTAAAGAGCTGTTCCTCAACTACACATTAAAAAATACAGAAAAAAGTCTTGTACTGTATATTTGAAATGTTCCTAAAAATGCCACGATACTGTGAGCATATAAACACACTCTGAGCTTTGCTAATCCCAGTACAGCTAACGTGCTGGTGTGATGAATGCAGTATGGGGCAGCGGTGGCCTAGTGGTTAGGGAGTTGACCCCCCATCGGAAGATTGTGGGTTCGATTCCCTCAAAAAAAGTAGGCTGCCCTGAGGTACCCCTGAGCAAGGTACCGTCCCCGTCACTGCTCCCCGGGCGCTTTCAATAGCTGCCCACTGCTGCACGGTGTTTGTGTGCATGGGTTAAAAGCAGAGGTCCAATTTCGTTGTGGTTTGCAGTGCTGTGACCTCGCAATGACAAGGGTTGTCACTTTCACTTTCACTTAAGTACACTGAACTGAACACCACCAGCAGGGGAGGTATTGAGTATAGTGTCTCAGAATCAGTGTTTGTGATGAAGGTGAAAACAGTTTTTGGAAAATGAGAGATGTTTTGAGAAATGGAGGCTCCTGTACCGACCCATTAACTCCAGTTACAAGCAGTACTTGTCAATTTAAATTAAAATGTAAATAAATTAAATTTCTAGTGCTGGGACACACACACACACACTAGGAGCAGTAAGGCTTGCTAGTGCCCAGGCAGCAGTGATGTGGATGGTACCTCATGATAACCTGCTGGTCCAAAAATATCCTGTCATGAGGCCTATTCTCTAAACACTAGCCCACCGCTGCCTCAACCATCACTTACTTATAAAGAATAGTGCTTATAAGCAGTTTCCAAAGTATAATGTTTATTGAGAAAAAGTTGAAAATGTTGAATGTTTGAATGTTTATTGTACAGTGTATTTTCCTAAAGAGTCAATATTGTGGTATATTTACACATAGTTCATGTAAATGTGCCATCACGGACACCACCATACACACCATCCTTGTCGCTCCCAACATTCAGCATCTTTAGCTATGACACCTCCGTCTGTCTTTTCATCACTGCCATCGTCTCCAACCCATATTACATAGCTGGTCTCACTACTGCCCTCTAAACCTTCCTTTGCTCTTGCTGATACCCATCTTCTCCACTCATTCCAACCTGCCTAGACTCTCTTCACCTCTCTTCCACACTCCCCATTACTCTGAACTGTTGCACCCAAGTATTTAAAACGCCTTGTATTTAAACATTGGAGAACCTGTAAAAAGGTACCAAAAGATTATCATTGCTGTTTCAGAGAACATTTCTGTTTCGCTGAGAGACCAACATGAGTCAGTTACTTGCTTTTGAAGTAATTATTCTTAAGAATTAACCCAGATTTTGGCTTCAGTGTGTGTGTTTGTACCTAATACTTCAGCAGGATGGTTGAACAGTGACTCATGGTCATGCCATATTAAATTGGGCCTGTTTTCCTCAAACAGTGGTCCACACACACACACACACGCACAAACTGTCCCAAACACACATATGTTTCTACATCAGGGATTTTTTCTGTTTTTTTCTTTCTTTTTTTCTTGTAGTGCATCTGACAACATTTCAGCAGTGGGTGAAAAGTGATTACTCAGCAAAAATCCGCTCTGTTTTTCTATGGTTCTTTCGCATTTTTTCTTCCTTTTTTTATCCCTCGTTCTTGCCCCCCTCCCTCACACTCCCTCTCTCTATTGCACTCATCTGGGTTTTTGTGGCTTTTTTGGCAGGAGTGATGCTAGAGAGTGGGTGGGACTTGGATTGGATGGGGGATGATGTCATAACTGGGCATGCTCGCTCTCGCATGTGTGACATCATCGACGCATTCCTTTCCGCACACACACACACACACACACACACACACACACACACACACACACACATACACACACACATACACACACACTATCCCTAGGAACACTATAGACCCCGTCCCCTGCCCCTCCCCCACATCCTTCTCTTTTCAACACCCACCACACTCTTTCTGTGTCTCTATCCCTCTCTCTTTCACTCCTTCCTCTCATTCCATCTTTTTTTCTTCTCTGCTCTTATATTTAGCCTTGGCCCCCCTGCCCCGTTTCCTCTGTGTGTGTTGGGGGCTTTCCTCCCCCCTCGGACTCAAACTGCTCCCAGACGGAGCTGATATGGAGGGAAGGAGCTGGGAGGTTTTACCACAGGAGGAAATCTATTTACTCATATGTATTTATTCATTTATTATATTTACACAACATTTCTCCAAATGAAGAAGAGAAAGCCAGGACTGAAAGCCCTGCAGACTGTTCTGCAGATTAATACCAGATTAAAATCACTCCACAGCTATCACCGCCACACTGCAAAAAGTACTACAGATTCGTACTGGATCAACATCCCTCCACAATTATCACCTATCCACAGTAAAAACAGCAGATTCAAAACTGATTATAATCCATTCAGTTTGTATAAACTGCTGCAAATTCATACTGAATCAAAATCTATCCATAATTTTTACCAACCCACTGTACAAAAATACCGTACATTCATAATGGATTATATCCCCTCCACATGCTCAAACTGTAAAAACTGCACACTGTAGATTCATACTGGATCAAAATCCTTCCACAATTATCATCACACTGAAAATACTGCAGATTCATACTCAATTAAAATCCCTCCACAATTATTAGTTTAAGACTGTATAAACTACTGCAGGTTCATACTGAATCAAAATTTCTCCACAATTATTAAATCACACTGTAAAAAATACTGTACATTCATAACGGATTATAATCCCGCCACAATTATTACTACAGAATGTTAAAACTACACAATGCAGATTCATACTGATTTAACATCACTCAGTAGCTCTTACTGTAAAAAAAAAAAACACACACTGAAAACCCCTCTTGTTTTTCCTCACATGTAATGTCAGCATTCATTTTTTCCAGATTTCTCTGTCTGTACTTAGTCCTTGTGTGTCTTCCCCTCGGCTCCATTTTATCTTATTTCTTGTTTTCACTGAGTCATAAAAGGCATCCACTGATCCCAGTACAGCTTTCTCAATTCAGCCTGTTTAAAAAACAGAGAGAGAGAGAGAAACAATGGAATGGGGGGATGGGTGGAGAAAAATAAGGGGGGGTAAAAAAAAGGCAGACTCCATGAGGGAGGTAAAGAAAATAAAACATGCAGAAGAGAGAGAGAGAGAGAGAGAGAGAGAGAGAGAGAGAGAGAGAATTGTGCTGGGAAAGGCAGGTACAGTCACATCCTGCTGCATTCAAAAAGATAAAGGGGAGGAAAAGGGAGGCTGTGTGTGTGTGTGTGTGTGTGTGTGTGTGTGTGTGTGTGTGTTTGTGTGTGTGTGTGTTCTGTAATCCCAATATCTGTGCATACATGACTAAGACTGTGTAAGACTGTGTCTCTCTCTCTTTCTCTGTGTGTGTGTGTGTGTGTGTGTGTGTGTGTGTGTGTGTGTGTGTGTGTGTGTGTCTGTGTGTGTGTGTGTGAATGAGTGTGTTAAAGATTATTATGTGATGGACAGGGGACAGGCTGAGAAAAGTCATGTTGTCTTAGTGAGCAGGAAAATCTGTTTAAATAAAACAGTTCAGATCAAAGACTGCAGTAATACACAGAAAAATGACACAAAGGGAAAGGGATGTTTGTGTGTGTGTGTGTGTGTGTGAGGTTCATATATAGGGTATATATATATACTTGTTGCTACATACATATCATACATATATATATATAATTTATTATTACATATATATTATGCAAGTATATGTCATATATATATATACATTACTATTGTTGCATAGAGCATATATATATATATATAAGCATACATATATAATGAGAGAGATATGGAAAGAGAGAGAGAGAGAGAGAGAGGATATAAAGAGAGTAAAAGAGAGAGAGAGAGGAGAGAGAGAGAGGAGGGGGAGGTCGAGAGAGCAATAGAAAGCGAACAAGAGAGGGAAGAAAAGGAGTGGCCTTGTGTGGCTATCTACCTCTCTCTCTCTCTCTCTCTCTCCTTTCTCTGGGAGTGACAGGATAAGGAGGCAAGTAGTATAGGGCAGAGAAAGAGAGAGATAGGGAGAAAGACAGATGCAACAGAAGAAAAGAAAGGGGGAGGGAAACAGAGAGAGAGGACAGGATGGCAGAAGGAGAGGTGCCAAACACCAAATTTTGTGTATGTGCTGTAAAACTATGCAGGCCTTGAACGTTTCCTCTCTCTCTCTCTCTCTGCCCTCTCTCTCTCTCTCTCTCTCTCCTCTGCCTCTGTCTCTCTCCTCTCTCTGCCTCTGCCCTCTCTCTCTTCTCTCTCTGCTCTGTTCCTCTCTCTCTCTCTCTCTCTCTTCTCTCCTGCCTTCTCTCTCGCCCTGTCTTCTCTCTCGCTCTGTTCTCTCTTCTCTCGGCCTTGTCTCTTCTCTCTCTCTCTCTCTCTCTGCCTCTCTCTCTCTCTCTCTGCCTCTCTCTCTCTCTCTCTCGCCTCTGTCTCTCTCGCTCTGTCTCTCTCTCTCTCTCTCACTCTGTCTCTCTCTCTCTCTCTCTCTCTGCCTTCTCTTCTCTCCCGCTCTGTCTCTCTCTCTGCCTCTCTGTCTCTCTCTCTCTCTCTCTCGCCTGTTCTCTCTCTCTCTCTCTCCTGCCTGTCTCTCCCTAAGCCTCTGTCTCTCTCTCTTCTCTCTCTCTCATGTTTGGTCTCTCTCTCTGCTTCCTCTCTTCTCTCTCTCTCTCTCTCTCTCTCTCTCTCTCTCGCTCTGTCTCTCTCTCTCTCTCTCTCTCTCTCTCTCGCTCTGTCTCTCTCTCTCTCTCTCTCTCGCTCGCTCTGTCTCTCTCTCTCTCTCTCTCTCTCGCTCTCACTCCCCCTTCTCTTTCCCCCTGTCTTTCTCTCTGTCTCCCCCTCTCCTGCTCACTCTATCGGTCTCTCTCTGTCTTTCCCCTCTCTCTCCATCCGTCTCTCTTTCTCTTTTTAAGGCAGCACATTTTGAGTTGGTCTTTTGTCCTACTGGTGTGTTTCATGTGTTGTACTGTGTGTGTTTATGTGAGAGTAATAAAAAGTGGTTGTTGTTGAACGGACCCCTTTAAGTGTGTAATTTTCAGTTGTGTTTGATTTATGCTTGGTAGTTTTCTTGAAATTATTGTATATACAATATTATATATTGTAATAATATTTTTCTTGGTCTGAAATAGCAAAAACACCAAGTGTGCATGTGTATGGGGCAGTGTGGACTTCATTGGTGTGTGTGCATGTGTGAGTGTGTGTGTGGTTGTGGGGTTGTCAGCTGCTGGGAATAATTGGAACAAATGCATTTCTAACCTTAAGCACACCTGAGCAGCACACCTGAGCAGCACACCTGAGCAGCATGATCAACATTTTTTATCTCAGGTCCTAATAAATGGGCTCTTTTATATGTGTAATAATGCTCTTAGTAAATAAGACAACACATGATTGTGTCAAAATTAAATTATTTAAGAACAGATTATTAAAGTTATTAAAGTGATAGTTTGGATATTTAGCTTTTATTTTAATCTGAGGCTATGAGCCTAAAATAGCTAGCAAAGTAATGGAAGCTTATGTTTAATGATATAACTAAACTAGAGTAAGTCTCCCTTTTAATGTTAGCAGCGTAGAGGCCGTTATGTTCGAAACACCTATTTTGGCCACTTTTTCAGAAACAGTGATTCTTTTAAGTGGCCACTTTAGTAGATACACTCAACTTGTGATACATCTAACCTGAGGAACGCTTGAGTAAGGCACCGTCCCCATCACTGCTCCCCAGGCTGGCCCCTGTTGCACATGTGTGTATGGGTTAAATTCGTTGTGGTTCACTATGTGCTATGCTGTGCATTCACAATGACAAGTTGTCACTTTCACTTTCACTTCAAGTGGCAAGTTTTTCAGAAACACCTTGTGCTCCCTGTCCCTGGCCACTTTATTAGAAACATCGACCTTGTACTTCCTGTCCCTGGCCACTTTGTTAGAAACACCCACCCTGAACTTCCACTCACTGGGCACTTTATTAGAAACACCTATCTTGTTTTTCAAACTCACTGCCAATTTTATTAGAATCATTTCATTTGTAATACCTATAAGTGGCCACTTTATTAGAAACACCTACCTTGAGTTTCAACTCACTGGGCAGTTTATTAGGAATACCCACATTAAGCTTCCACTCACTGGCCACTTTATTAGAAACACTTACCTTGGTGCACACAGTGGCCCTTTTACAAGAGAACGTTTTAAAGGGTCAGCGTGTGACAGTGTTTGCTGTTTGCACACGTTTGCAGTTTTGCTGCTGGCCATATGGTGCGTTGTGATAGCACTACAGGAAGTGTCGTCCAAAAGTGTCCAGACTATATGGAGCTTGTAAACATGCTTGTCATTCCTTGTGAACTGCAAGTTGTAAACAAATTTCTTTCATCTGCAAGAATACAAGGAAGTCCTGACTCGATTTCAATTGTTAAGCGGTCAAGTAAACCTGCTTTTTTAGGGTTGCTGTTTTTGGGACAGAAATGTGATCCAGCTTTTGTTCGGTACTGAAACCACTTCTCTTTAAATGTCTTTTTCTGCTGGGAGATTGTGGGTGGGGTAGTGTTTAGTGCTATTTCTGCACAGGGAGAAGGTTGTGGGTTCGATTCGCTGTCTGGGTTCTCTTTGTGTGATGCTGGAGAGGATAAACTGCCCCTTGGATTGAATGCATGTTTGAGTGTGTGCATGTGAATGTTCAAAAGACTGCCCCGCGATGGAATGGCAATCTGTCCTGGGTGTTGACCCCAGTGGATGAAATAAACATGCCCTTGCCTTTCCTGTCAATCAATCGAGACATGGCTTAATTTCTTTAGTGTAGAAATGGAGCCGTGAGCCCAACACTAGAAGTCAACAGTCACCCTAATTATGTAAATAAATCTCAAAATCATCTCTCAGTAGACTTGAATACTCACCCAAACCATATGCTTTGTCAGCTTGTCTCGCTCTAGGGGCAGGAGTTTACTGAATCCAAAACAAACAGCACACTCCAGTGATTTTTTCCAGTGCTTTTTTTTTTTTTAAATCTAAAAACATACATATCAGAAAATTCCCATTTGCCAGCCACTATCTAGACAGCATGCCTTTTTGCTGATAGTTGTAAAAGATCAGATGTAGGTAATGTGTTGCATGCTTTCCTTTTGCAATTTTGTGCAGAATTACACAAGTTTAGTGGTTTTGAGGAGCTTTGAGGCTAATCTGGGGCAGCCTTGGCCTAGTGGTTAAAGGCAACAGCTTACAAATGAGTGGATGGGGGTTTGATCCCCATCGCTGGCAGGAGTATGGGGGTAGTGTTTCCTTATTCCTGCATGTGTGTGAGGGGTGGGTTAATGGGGATCTCTTATTCTACCTGTCAAAGTTAATAATTTTATTTTTCCATTCTGTTTTAATCCTCAATCGGATTCGGTCTGTTACCTGTGTCTTTCAGGTCCCGCCCCCTGTGAAGCCTAGGGTGCGCTGACTGGCCAGGTTTTTGCACCTATCAGTTGCTCTTTGTCTCTCTGTGGTGTATAAACACAGGTTGCCATGGGGACAGTCAAATAAATTTGAAACGTTAAACCATAGTAGCAGGCTGTGAAATTAATAGACCACAAATTCGCACATCAACCCATGTGAACTCAACCTGAGGGTGGTGGTGGTCTAGTGGTAGGGTACTTGCCTACGGACCTATGGATTCAGAGGTTCCCGGTTCGAATCCCACCTCTAGCACTAGCACCATTGGGTCCTTGGGTCCTTAACCCTGATTTGCTCCACTAATTAGGACCTGTAAGTCGCTCTGGATAAGAACATCTGCTAAATGCTGTAAATGTAAATGAAAAGGCCACATGTGAGAGAGGACATGCAGGCAGTTAATATAACTGTAGGCTGGGACTATAAAAACGGGTATAATTGTCCTCTCTCTCTGGGGGTGTGGGGTGGTCCTTCCTGTCCCCATCACTCAGTATAACTGTCTTCTCTCTTCTTTTTCATTTTTTTCTGTTTATTAATAGCACAATGGCGTCCGCTGCCCCTCAGAAGAGGATGGTCTCCTCTGTCTTCATCACTTTGACCTCTCCTTATAGAGCCACGGTCACTCCAACCCCGCAGATCCTGACCCCTACACCCCAAATCCAGCACACTGCCGTCCCTCTCAGCCCCACTGGGACACAGCAGAGATCCTCCGCTTCCTCAGTCACATCCCAGGACACCAGTCCTCTCCCCACCAGCCCTCTGCGAGCCCAGGCCAGGACCACCCCTCTGTCCCCCACCCCAGAAACTCGTACCAACGCTTTCCCTAACCCCACCCCATCCAGACTGGGGAACACCCGCCAGCACAAACAGGACAGCATCTCAGGAGGTATGATGACCGGCCTGTATGATGAAGGTTTTACTGACCAATGACTTTAAAGAGAAACTGAAATCAAAACTTTTTGACTTTTTAAATTTGGTCAGTTTATGTGCTTGATCATAATAATGTACTTAACAAAAATTACATAATAATAATACACAATAAAAACATAAAATAATAATGTTCATGCACTGTCAGAGGGGATGAAAAACTGTCCATTTAAACTAAAGCAGAACCAATAAAAAGCTTGCTGGGGGGGTTTAAAATTTTTGGGGGGATTAAAAGTTTGTTGGTGTTGGTTAGTTGAGTGGTAAATTGTTTTTCTTGTGGGATAAAAGTTGGTTGAGGGATAAAAGGTTTGTCCGGGGGTGTTAGGTTTTATGGGGTGAATATAAAGTTTTATGGTTTAAAATTTTTTTTTTAAAAGACAAGAATTTTCAGTTCCACCTCTAAAAAGTCTAATGATTTTTTGATGAGATCGCTGTTGGACAGGGAAAAAAACACATAACAACATGCCCCCCATGTCCTTACTTTTAGGAAAAGAAAATGCTTAACTGGCTCAGAGGCCATGCTTATAAAAAAACATGCTTATCCTCTTTTTCCAAATCATCACTTTTTCACTGGCGCTTCGATGTTGATGATTCAGAGATAAACAGCTCTGACGGTTACAAAACATCCACTGAACTAAAGCTGCATTTCCCTCCGAAGAGGAAGTTTAAAATAATCGTTTTGCAGAGCAACTAAATCAAACACATCTAAAGCAGTTTGGTAAGCTTTAGTCCATGGTTCTAGAGAACAGTGAGCTGCACAGGGTCAGGAACCACATGAACAAGTCTCTCACTGAACACATCAAAATGCTCTGTTGTTCTGAGGGTGTGAGGATTTAGACCAATATAGGGGTATAGGCTTCCACTTATTAATGTTTTTGGCTATAATTGGGCTACAATTAGTGTGTGATGGTAAACTGATTGCGTACGTTGGCTTTGTGGCTGAGCTGTTTCTTCAGGGTGACGTGCCTCATCCTGCTGTAGGTATGTGGTGCTGATCTGTTCAATTTAGGTGAGTGTGTTCTTTTTTTTTTTAGAGTTGTTCCCCCCTCCCCCTCCTCCCCCCACATCCCTGGACTCTGAGGTGTGTGATGACCCAGCGACCCCCGTGCCCCCACCACCGACCGCCCCCTCCACAGCCTGTCCTCCAGCTGACCCTAAACCAGGTCTCCCAGCTCCTGCAGGCGAGGTGAGACTCGGCCATTACACCTGATACCACATCACAAGTAAAGTCCATGTGTCTCTTGAGTGTTTCTGTGGGACAGCGATGATGGTTAAACAGTCCATCCACACAAAATCACGCTTCTTTGGTTCTGTGTCCCTCTTTCATGAACTGGTTTATCTTTGGTCCAAAATCTTCTCCAAAATCTGGTAAAAGAGTTTTAGGCATCTTAGGCATCAGGCAGCGTCTTGAGCACCATTTCTTGTCTTTGAGGCACATCTGGTTCCTTTCACAAACCCTAGGAACTGTTCTGACTCACACCGAACCTGCACCTTGTTTTTTGCATCCTACACACTTAATTAAGTTGAAATTATTCAGATTTACAGTTTCTGAAGAGAGCAAACGGGTAAGGGTTAAAACGTTGAGCTAAGCCTGTGATTAGTTGGTCTGCTGTTAAACAAACATGTCTCCGGGATGGATCAGATAAGAAAGAGCAACTCTGCCGAACAGGCCAGCCCTCCTGCATGCCTCAGCGGGCCAATTCAGCCCTGTCGCAACACAACACCTCACCTCTTTATCACTTTATTACTAACTGTGAGTAACATTGTGCAACTCACTGACGCAGCTTCCAGGTATCCTGGCTCAGAGGTTGGGTTTATTAGCCTTAGCCATCCAGACGAGGAACCAGCCAGCCAGGTCACATATATCACTGTGCAAAAGACTTCATCCCCTCATTTCTTTATATTTTGCTGGGAATCAACTTGGAGGTGCAAAAATGCTATTAAATACCCGCCAAACGGTCTGATCTTTGGCGTATTGAATAGATTGATTAATGCTCAGCATCAGCAATAAACTAATCCTCAGTCTGATCATCTGGAATCATCTGCACCTGTTTCTTCACTGCTTCATATCTTAAGTTAGACGCTTTGTTTTGCTTTCATATGTAGATCACTGTGTGGCTTAACCCACAAAAAACAATCCTCTGAAATGGATCCATATGAGTAAAGTTATTTATTAAATGCTTTTCAGAGACAAGAATTCTACCATTTTATTGCTGAACATTAAAAACAGAACAAGATAAAATCAAAACAGAAAGATCAAAACAATGGAAGCAATAACAATAGAAATAATAATAATAATATTTAGAAAAGGCCAGCATGCTCATTATTATACGTTAAAAAATAAATAGATAAATAAATAAACAGGGTGATAGAGACTCTTCATCATTTTGAACAGCACAGCACAAAGTGAATCACAACGAAATACATCCTTTGTATTTAATCCACACACACTGTGCAACAGAGAGCACCGTGAACAGCACCAGGAGCAGTGATGGGGACCGCATCTCGCTCAAGGGAACCTCAAGTCAACCTACTGGTCTGGGATTAAGACCCACAACCGTCTGATCCTGGGGCCTTGTCCTTAAACACTAGGCCACGACAGCTTCAAAGGGATAGAGAGCCAAAAACTTTGTCCTTAAGGAAGCCAAGGGAACTGTTCCTCCACAAAACGCTAACAATACAAGAAAGTTTGACTCAAATTATAAAGAAATGATAGGGGGCTCAAGAGTTTCCCTGCAATGTAACTAAGGTTATGCAGAACATCTGGGCTGTGTTTCAAAGAATTCAAGCTCGGAGGCACAGATATGACTGTATGTGACAACTCAGTCTTGTTTTTACCATAAAAATTATAAATGAGATTTTTTTTTGTTTCTTTTACCTAAATATCTCTTTAAGGTGAAAAACTTTAAAATGGCCAATATCCCACATTTCTCATTGAAATTTTTCATTTGAAATCAACTCCTTACATTAGGTTATATTTCTACCCTTTGTCCTGCCTCTCTTTATCCCTCATGCTATTTTTGCTACTTTTCTGATGTATGTTAATGAGCTGTGTTCTAATTGGCTTCATTGTCAACGGGCGGAGCAGCGAAATGACATCACACAAACTCAACGGCTGTTTTTGCAACTAATTTTATATATTGTAATTATAATTATATATAATGATACGGTATGACACTTGAAACTGTGTACACACTATGACAAGCTTTCATTTTCAGAAGCACTTTATAAGTTTGGAATTACTCAGTATTCCATGGCATTGGCCCTTAGAAATAAACGTGTAGCATGTTTCCATACACAGGTTGCATTCAGGGTACAAAGAAATAACAGGCATAAAAGTAATCAGTAACAATAAATAATACGATAGATAAAGATAAAAGAAAGAGTTAAGTTTAAATAAATTAACAAGAGCAAAACATTTTTACTGTTTTTATTCTGATTCAGGTCTCAGTGGCTGCTGGGCCTTTGGAGATACTGCCCCCTGCTGGCAGTAGAGAGATTCAGCCCCGCGGAGCACTGAGCAGCAGTGAAGATATCAAACCAGGTTTCACTCACACACACACACACACACACACACACACACACACACACACACACACAGCATTATCTCACTTTTAACACACTTCAAGTGTGAGTGTGCTAGAGCGAGGATGATCAACACACCCCCCCCCCCCACACACACACACATACACACATATTTAGTCTTATTTAGTGTTTTACTTGATTCAAATGCCTGCTTCACTTCTTCAGATATACTCACACTAAAACATTTGTTCATGTTCCTTTCATTTCATTGACTGAATAGGCTGAAGGTAAAACAGTTTGACGGACAAAAAAATGTTAGTTTTTGCAAGAACGGGGTGATTCCCCAGCAAAATCTAAAGAAATTAGGGAATGAAGACTTTTGCACAAAAGTGTATGTAAATGAGCTTTGTTCTGATTGGCTTATTCGAAGAGCAACAGAGGCAGAGACACTGATTTCAGGAACAGTGACCTAAGTGCTGTGGGCCAAATAGAGATGTGAGATGTGTGTTATTTTTTGTGACATCACAAAGGCAGATCATTTACAATGGGGTTGTTTCCATTCTTTCACTCACATCAACTGACTGATCCCCCTGTGTGTGTGTGTGTGTGTGTGTGTGTTTCTGTGTGTGTGTGTTTCAGATGTGTGTGGGTTCTGTCGTAAGCCCGTAGCTTTGGCAGATCCTGCCATCGAGGCCCTGAACAGGACGTACCACAGCAGCTGTTTCCAGTGCAGGCAGTGCCATGCGCCCCTTGCCGGAAAAATGTATTACAACAAGGCTGGGATCCCCCTTTGTGAGGACTGCTACCAGGTAGAAGCCCAGGACTGGACAAAGCAGTGTGTGTCCATCCATATATATAAATATATATATATACATATATAAATTTGGATGGATGGATGGATGGATGGATGGATAGATAGATAGATAATGTGAAATAAGAAATGTCCTTTCTGCAAGAAGAGTCCTTTATTAAACATGAAAGACATGTGGGATCGCTCCTTCTTCCCGTTATGATCATGGTATCATTCCTGCTGCTTGTTTCCTGACAGGCCAGCCTGGAGCCCTGCTGGGCCTGCGGCGAGGTCATTAAGGATCATGTGATTCGTGCTCTGGAGAGAGCTTATCACCCACACTGCTTTGTCTGCACCACCTGCCGGCAGCCAATTGGGGAGCAGAGGTTCGCCCAGGGGGAGGTGGGAGAAGTGTACTGCCTGCAGGACTATTACAGGTATGGCGCATCACAAAAGGGAAAACCTGCAGGTGTGGAGTGTGTGTTCAAGGTGTAGTTGGGGTGTAATTGTCAGGAACTCAGATAAGCTCTCCAGAACTAAAGGAACAGCAGATGCGTCTCTGCAGGTTGTCCTCATGTGAACTGCGCAGGCGGCACTTCATGGTGTGATTCATGGTTAATTTAGCCTGGTGGGAGTGACATTCACTTTCCTGTTGCGTTGGACTGTGTGCAGGAAGTACGCTCCTCAGTGCAGCATCTGCGGAGAGCTAATCATCCCAAGAGAGGATGGGACAGACAGCTACACAGTAGAGTGTCTGGGACGCTCTTTCCATGAAGACTGCTACCGCTGTGAGGTCTGTGCCTGGACATTTTGTTTATTTGTTTGTATGTTTTTTGAACAGACAATCAATACAATACTCTTACACTCTATATAGCCGTGGCCAAAAGTTTTGAGAAAGACACAAGTATTGGTTTTCACAAATTTTCCGGTTCAGTGTTTTTAGATCTTTTTTTCAGATGTTTCTATGGATACTGAAGTGCAATTACAAGCATTTCAGAAATTTCAAAGGCTTTTATTACATTACGTTTATGCAAAAAGTCAATATTTGCCGTGTTGGCCCTTCTTGTTCAGGACTTCTGCAATTCACCCTGGCATTCTGTCAGTCAGCTTCTATGCCAAATCCTGACTGATGGAGCCCCATTCTTGCATAATCAATGCTTGGAATTTGAAGACTGACCACAATTGGACCACAATTCTCAATTGGATTGAGGTCTGGGGAGTCTCTTAGCCATGGACCCGAAATTTTGATGTTTTGTTCCCCAAGCCACTTAGTTATCACTTTTGCCTTATGGCAGGGTGCTCCATCATGCTGGAAAAGGTATTGTTCTTCACCAAACTCTTCCTGGATGGTTGGGAGAAGTTGCTCTTGGAAGATGTTTTGGGGACATTCTTTATTCATGGCTGTGTTGTTCGGCAAAATTGTGAGCGAGACATTGTCTTGGCTGAGAAGCAACTCCACACATGAATGATCTCAGGATGCTTTACTGTCGGCAAGACACAGGAGTGATGGTAGTGCTCACCTTCTCTGGACAATCTTTTTTCCAGATGCCCCAAACAATGGGAAAAGGGACTCATCAGATAAAAACGACTTTACCCCAGTACTCAGCAGTCCAATCCCTGTACCTTCTGCAGAAGATCAGTCGGTTTCTGTGTTTCTGGGAGAGAAGTGGCTTCTTTGAAGTCACATGGCTTCTTTTTGCAGTCTTTTCTTGACACCAGGCCATCCTCCGAAAGTCTTGAAGTACTAGAAGCAATATCCTTGCCTGTGAAGCCCTTTTTGTGCATTGATGACTGCATGTGGGTCCTTGCAGGAAACCACGGTTAACAGAACAAGAACAAATGATTTAATGCATCACATTTAATGCAGCATCCAGTCTACTATTCTGTTTAAATCAGAATGACAGAGTGATCTCCAGCCTTGTCCTCTTCAACACTGTGTTAACGACAGGATCACTGAAATTGTGTCAGCAGGTACTTTTGTGGCTGAAATGCAGTGGAAATTTTTTGGATTAAGTTCTTTTTTATGGTTAAGAGTGACTTAACTTTAAGTTAAGTTAACTTTGTGATTAATTACAATTCATCTGATCACTCTTCATAACATTCTCGAGTTTATGCAAATTGCCATCATAAAAACTGAGGCAGCAAACTTTGTGAAAATTAATATCTGATTCATTCTCAAAACTTTTGGCCATGGCTGTACACTGACACATTATGGTCTTACAACATACACTACACACTTAAACACTATACACTTAACACCCAGCACATCATACACAACGCACTACACACTTACATCATACACTGCACTCGAACCCTGTGCACTACACACTATACATTACACTCATATGCTATACACTACACACTACACTGTTACACAACACACTACACTATTACACAACACACTACACTATTACACAACACACTACACTGTTACACAATACACTAAACTACTATGCAAAACACTACACTATTACACAATAGATTACCCTCTTACACTATTCACTACACTTTTACACAACACACTACACTGTTACAGAACACACTACACTATTACACAAAACATCACTCTTACAACACTCTTACACCATCCACATTTTTGTTCAGCACAGTTTAATATGCCATTCCTTTGCCCATGGAGAAAAACAGCCCAAAATCTTCCAGATATGGTCATGACTGATGATATGACCTCAGAGTTCTCCTATTCTTTTTTTCTGAAAAAGTTTCTTTTTTTCAGGTGTGCGGAGTGCTTCTCTCCCCTGAGCCGAACGAGCAAGGCTGCCATCCGCTGGATGGACAGATTCTGTGTAAACCCTGCCACCTTTCTCTGATCCAGAGCGTCCAACATTAAAACCTGTGGGTCTTGCTCCACGGCACACTGAACGACTGACTGACCGGGACCGACGGAGAGGAGAATTCACAGAGTTTAAGATGCCCAGCTGTGATTTCTGTCCACTATTGGGTGATGCTCTAGTGATAGGATACTTGTCTAAGAACCAAGAATTCGCAGGTTCGACTCCCCCCTCCAGCACCCCCACTGGGTTCCTGAAGAAGAACATTAACCCCAAGTTGCTCCATGGAGGCTGTCCCTATAATAAAAAAATGGATAAGAGTGTCTTCTAAATGCCATTTACAATGTAAATGTAATGTAAATGGGAGGAAATAAAGAAAACCCAAAACCATGTGTTTATGAGCAATTCCAGCAAAGAGGCGTATCACTCTTATAGCAGCACCATTAAAAACAATGTAAAAGGTACGGAATCTATGCTGGGCTGCTTTAAACTACATTGGGAAAATGATTGTACATTAAAATGCTGCAAAACTGGGAAAGCAGAAATTATTATTATTTTTTTTACAAATCCAACATAATGTAACCTTATTTTTTAAATCACCTTTTTAGCTTTTGAATTGAATTTTGCTGCATTTATCAATGACGTAACAACACATGTATCAAACATTTATGATGCTGTTTTTTTTGTGTGTTCATATGCACCAAAGTTCAATACACCAAAGATATTTATTCCACAGTAAACATGCTGTTGATTTTTATTGCCGCTGTACTACTTGCAAAAAAAAATAAACCAATTTGTCATATTTGTTTCTTATTTCATACCATATTTTATCTAAAAAACTGTGTTTCATTGTAATTTTTATATTTATCGATAGGTTGATAGACATCCAGGATTATCTAGGAAATGAGATCCCCCACATCAAGAGAGGTCATACTTTCATAATTTCAATCAATTTTATTTCTTGGGAAAAAAAAAATGGCTATAGCAAGAATACTTTTTAGAGCATTTTCTGTGACATTTTGTCAGAAAAGGACTTTTCAAGCTTTTCAAATTATGTGTAAAAATGAAAAACCTCTAAATGTCACAAAAAATATGCTGGTGGTAACTTTTATATAAATCTATACGTTTCACCGTTAATTTAATATTATAGTTTAATAATTTTTTTTTATATCTGATATATAATTTAGTTCATTAAAACACTAACATTGAAATACATTTACATGGAAAAGGTATATGATTATTTAGTAAAACTTAAAAGTATATCATTTTTTTTCATTCTATGACTGTATGCAAACATATAGCTGTATATAAATACTACACTATATAAATATTAACAACAGTAATATATATATATATATATATATTAATATATATATATATATATATATATATATATATATATTCATTCATATATTCTCACAGTCGTGCTCAGGAGTGCGCAGCTCGGGTTCACACGCTTTGCGCGCTCCCGGTGAGTGGAGTTCACACGCCTGCGCGCTCCCGGGCAGTCAGTCGGGTTCACACGCCTGAATTTTAGACACACTCGCACACGCATATACACACACACACACCCACACCAGTCAGGGACGTGTTTTTTCCTCCACACACGGGCGCGCGCTCCGGACGGTGGATTTTCCCTCCGACTGCGCTACTTTTTTTTTTTTTTTTTTTTTTTTTTCCTTTTTTGGGGCCTGGAGGAGTTTATGTGCATGAACGGGGAACGGCGCGCCAAGGATGGTTCGGGAAACCAGACACCTCTGGGTGGGAAATTTACCCGAACATGTTCGAGAGGAGAAAATCGTCGAACATTTTAAACGGTGAGTTTCGTGAGGAAAAATGCCCCCTTTTTTTCTTTCCCCCCAACGTTCCAGCTAAGCTAATGCTAGGCTAAGCTAGCGCAAGGTTTCGGGGCCTTCGCTGCGGAGCGCGCTGAGGGAAGATAAGAGCTGATTTTTTTAGAAAAAGGCACTTTGTCCTGCGTCATCTGCCGAAATTCAACACATTTCGCGATCAGAAGCACATTTAAGTCTCGCAAATGCGATTCGGGGCCATTTCTGTTGTCCCGCTCGTGGCTAGCCGACAGAGTTAGCATGCTTGCTAATTCTATTTAGCATTTTTATTCCCTCTTCATCCTTCGTTTTCTCCCAAATAACCGGTTATAGTCGCAAATCGATTAAAAAAACTAAATGGGCCCCAAACTCAGAAGCTAAATCTGATTTTATTTTCAATTCGCTTCATTCGTCAGCTAGCTAGTTAAACACCTCGTCCCGATTAGAAATTTTTTAAAAAGATTAAAAAGTGGCCACTTATGCTGTTTTGGGAGAAGAAAAATAAAGACATTTGTTTGTAATAATGATCATTATGGCGGTTTAGTTGAGCTGGAGTTTATTTTTAAGCATTTACTTGATCGTTTTTGCCAATGAGGCTAATTCTCCCCGGTCGAAACTATTTGCCATTTTGAATCGTGCCCTCCTCCAGCCAAGTCCTGGGCGAGTTGGTAGGAAACTTATGGGTTACTCTCTCGCGAGTGGGTTAACAGTGGCCTAAACAGCACATTTAGTGTCTGGATACTTTTTTAATCCACGTTATGAGGAAGGGGACATGTTCGACACGAGGACATTATGAGAAGGAACAGGGCTCTGGCCTCTTGTGGCCCTGAGGAATAAAAATAGATTCCCATCACAGTGTGAAGGCAGCTTTCTTGCTTTTCCTCTTGGGTCCAGTAAACCAAAAAATGCAAACATCCTGTTATGCATTTGAGTTTTGAATTATTTAAACCACCTTATTTGACTCAGATATTTTGCAACCTGTCTTTTAATTGCTCACTTTGCTGGGTTTTTTTTGTCTTCTACACACTCCCTTCCTCACATCTGCCTCTCTTCCTCTCTCCACAGGTATGGCCGGGTGGAAAGTGTCAAGGTCCTCCGCAAGCGGGGTTCCGAGGGTGGTGTGGCGGCCTTTGTGGATTTTGTCGACATCAAAAGTGCTCAGAAGGCTCACAATGCTGTCAACAAAATGGGTGACAGAGACCTTCGCACTGATTACAATGAACCAGGCTCTGTCCCCAGCGCCGTGCGGGGACTGGACGACAACTCGCCCTCTAGCAGTCATGGGAGGGAAGTTGCGGGGTTCTCGAGGGGTGCTGTGGGTCCCGTGTACGGACCCCCGGTGTCTCTCCACACCAGAGAGGGACGCTATGAACGCAGATTAGACGGGTAAGTGGACGCAGTCTCCCTCAGAACCGAAGGGGGCACTACGATGTCAGATTAAAGCATTCCCTCCCCCCAACACTGTCAAAGGGTGGTAAGATTTTTGGGTTTAAGTGAACAAAGGCCTGTAACCTTTTAAGACACATAATCTAGGGATTCCCCTTCATTCTCTGAGGCCCGACTTCGCTCATGGAATTATTAATCCTTATCTCGTGTCGTTTAAGAAGGTACGGATTTAAGGTGAGATGATTTCAATGTTTGGGATTACTGTGTGAGCCATGTGTTTTTCCGCCGTATTGGATATTACCCCCTGTGGAAAATATCCTGGTGAGTTCGGATATCATGATCGCGGGGACATGTCTGGTGAGTTGGATATTAGGCGTGTTTTTTTTTTTTGTTTTTTTTTGTTTTGTTTTTCTTTTTTTTTGTTTTTTTTTTTCTTCTTCCCCTTCCCCGAGAGTGTTGGATATTACCTGTACTTCCTTGGATCACCTGTCTGGAAGTATTTGCCATGCCATTGATGGATTAAATACGTGCGTGACGCTTTGTTTAGTTTTTTGTTTGTTTTTTTTTTTTTCCTTTTTTTTCTTTTTAACATGAATCTAGTTTCATTCAGATCAACACAAGAATCAGATTTTTTAAATTTATTTTTTTTTTTTTATCTTGCTCAGTTTGTTTTCCATCTTCCATCTGGTCATTGTGCTAACTCTGTCTTACATGGTGCTGTGCCAACCCTGGATGTTTACTACACCAATGGATTTAGGACGAGTCAAAAAAATCCTATTTTGAAAAGGGCATTGGATTTATAAAAAACAAACACCAAAAAAACAGAGTCGACGTGTTTTGCATAAAAGGTGAGGTTTGATGGTCCAAGTTCCATGTGGAATATCCGTTTGCACTCAGGGCCTCCTTGTATTTCATCGTTTTCAACTGCTAGTCATGTTCAGGGCAGGAACTAAACCATGAAAAAATGTACGAGGGGAGGAAACTATGGATATTTTTGGATAATTTGCCAAGTAAAGCCAAAGTCAGAAGATCTGAAGACCTCACCGTTGGAGAGATGAAGAAACCCTGCAAAACCTTGGATTTAACCCTCATTTTTGGATATACGAACTCAAGCCAAGTTGCTGGATTACTGAGCCTTAATGTGGATGTACCTGTCCGTCAGCTCAAGTGGGCTTTAAAGTGGACTTTAGAAGCTGTGGCATCTTGACTATAATGGAAGTTACTTCACAAAACCTGAGGATTTTCTGTGTACTGTCTTCAAGGAAAGGAATATCCCAAAGTCTGACTAATGTTTTGATGGAAGTTAAAAGCTGCCGCAGACTAGGAATACCTTTTTTTATTTTTTATTTTCTTTCCCATCTGAAGAAATCCTCTTTTTGTCGGTTCAAAAAGCTGAACCAGAAGTAATTTTATTCCTTTCTCTCTGCCCTGAAACTGACGATGGAATTACTCATCAGTTTGTCCAGTGAACATGGATTTATTAGTGACCTTTCGAAGGAATTTTGTATTTTTCTCTTTTTAAAAAATCAGATGGTCCTATGCAGAAAAGGATTTTTTTTTTTAAAAGGTAGACTTAGTAATATATTTCTGTGAACTTTCAGTCAGTGTAGCAGATTTTCTGTCCATTGCAGCCATGCTTGGATATTCCCTTGAACTTCTTTGAGGATATTTTTCCATGTCGGCAACCAAGGTGCAGAAAGTGTCCAATTTTTCTCACCTTTTTTTGGCCCCAGTATTTTTGGCTCACACATTTACTCGCCTATATTGTATTCGGAATATGTAGGTTCATTTACTGCTCTGAAAAGGTTGGTATTGCCCTGCCTTGTGCACCTTTTGCGCTTTTTTGTCTAACCCATGCACCTTGTCTCTTTCCTCCTTTTTTGCACTAACTTTAGTCATTAGAGATAAAGATACTCTCCATCTTTGGACAGAAAAATCATGGATTTTTTTCTGAGCCAAAAGTTTGGATTATTAACCTCTTTCTATCTCCTTATCTGTTTTTACTTTTTTTTTCTTTTTTTTTTTTTTTTCCTCTCCCTGCTTTGCCCGCTTAAATGTTAGCTGCTGCTGTTTTATCTTTAGGTTTGTTTTAAAGGGTGGGCAATATGGCAACAATATAAGACAAGTTTTTATGAATTTATTAAATTTTTTTGAGGTTTCCTCAGAAGTTGGAAAAATAATGTTTTTATTCAGCAACTCTAAAATCCAAATGAAATGACAGTGTGTGTATGTATATATATTACACACACACACACACAAACAGTACTCTGCAAAAGTTTTAGGCAGGTGTGGAAAAAATGCTGTAAACAAAGAATGCTTTCAGAAATATAAATGATTGTTTTTTCAATTTACAAAATGCAAAGTGAGCAAACAAAAAAATCAAAATCAAATCAATATTTGGTGTTACTACTTTTTGCCTTCAAACCAGCATCAGTTCTTCTAGGTACACTTGCACAAAGTCAGGGATTGTGTAGGATTATAGTCGGTGTGTGATCAACCAGTTTTACCAAACAGGTACTGATGATCATCAATGTCACACAGAGGTTTAAACACAGTCATGTTTGGAACAACCTACCAGCCGAGTTCCTTTAAACACTGTGTGCAAGTGTACCTAGAGGAATTGATGCTGTTTTGAAGGCAAAGGGTGGTCACATCAAATTTTTAATTAAGATTTCTCTTTTGTTCATTCATTGTTCATTTTGTTGATTGATGAAAATAAATGATTAACGCTTCCATTTTTGAAAGCATTCTTTGTTTACAGCATTTTTTCACACCTGTCTAAAACTTTTGCACACTACTGTGTGCATGTATATGTATAAAAAAAAGTGTATATGTAATTTAAAAATTTGCTCTCCAAAAAGTGAAGTATTTTTATTGTATAAAACAGGAGTTAGTTTGTAGCCACTCAGAAAATAAGTTTGATAATATAATCAAATTATAACATGTTTAATTATATCATTAGATAATCTGCCAGCACATGTAAAGGGGGGGCGCTCTAATACTAAAGAACAATAGTGAAAAAAGGTAAACATTTTGCTAAAAAAAACTCTAGACAAATTAGGGTTAACATACCTAATTTGAGAAACATTGATTTCAGCAGAAATTCTAATCTTTTTTTTAAGCATGACCCTGTATTTATCTTTTTAGACTTTTTTTTTTTTATTACAGTGTCTCTCTTTGTCACAGTCTTATATTGTAGTTCAAAGATTTTTTTACTAAAATATGGATATGAAACGCTTCTGACGGCTCCCTCTTCTCATAGGTGTTATGCCTCTTTCATATTTAAAGGATGTGAAGTAAAGTTTTTGTAATCTTAAGGCTTCAAAAGAAGTATTGTGTACATAATTGTTTATTTAAAAGATTCACCTAAAATGATAACTATGTGAAAGTTTAAAGGCTATTTATAAAATATTAACGTAGCCCTTTATGAACTTAATTGGCGTATTTAAAAATTAAATGGGGCAGCGGTGGCCTAGTGGACAGGGCGTCGGCCACGTGATCGGAGGATCGGGGGTTCGAACCCCTTCCCAGTAGGTTGCCCTGAGGTACCCTTGAGCAAGGTGCCGTCCCTTGGGCTGGCGACCTGTCCAGGGTGCGTCCCCCGTCCTCGCCCTGTGTGCGCTGGGTTGGACACCAGCACCCCCCCGCCACCCCGTTTGGGACAAGCGGCAGAAAATGGATGGATGGATAAAAATTTAATTTTTAAAAAATATGAAAAAGTACAGCATTTAATGACAATCTTGGGTATTCAAGTTTATACTTGAAAATATAAAAATTTCAAAAAATTTAAGTTCATCTTTTAAGACTTAAATGTTAGCCCAATTCTTTTAACAATTTCTTAGATCAATAAACTCTAATATAGGTTAAACAGGTTAATTTTAATTTTATGATAATTAGTTGTACTTGCCTAAATAAAGGGTTAAAATTTCAAAGAAAGTTACATTTTTGCTCACAGCTTTCAAAATGGCCACCAACAAGGCTTTATGGTATATGATATATCTGTTTTGTCTGGTCAGAATACCAGTTAATAATCATAATGGTTATTGATTTGGCCAATCTAATTTGTCCAGTGTTAATTGCATTTTAGGAAAGTTTGAGTTCTTAGCTTTGTCATGAATTGTATTAAATTCTTACTTAAAGTACTAAATGTGCTTTATTTAACTTCCCAAATTAAGAACTTTTAAATATTGTATAATATTGCATATAATAAAAATTGCAGCCAGATTTCTCTTCGTTATGCTGGCTAACTAGTTTAAGAGCACTCATTTTTTAAAAATCTGACAGTTGGAATTGTTTTTACGGTGATATTATTTCAGTAATATCGATGCCAATGTCAAATTATTATAATATAGTTCTGTGTAATTTGTTAGTCTTGACAGGCTTGAATTAGCAGGACATTAGAAGCAAAAGAATGTGTAGATTTAAAAAAATACTAATGGCCTCTAGAATAATAAACATGATGCAGATGGTTGCAAGTTGTGTTTATTCAATTGGGATAAAGCTTTTAAAAACCAGAAAATTGCCATGATAAAAGGAATACCCTGAAATTTCTCAGAATTGGGATGTGGATCATAGAAATGAAGAGTTTACTGTAATTATCATCCACATCTTGTTCATACCATTTCACAAATAATGAATAATGCATTTATCATATGCAATTTGGCAAATTATATCGCTTAGTTGCGTATAGTTAAAATTTAGTTAAGTTTAAGTCAAGTTTATTTTCAAGTCTATGAATATTGCTGACTATAAATTATTTTTTTTACAAATGAAGTTGACCTGTCACTGCATCCTGCTTTAATGTAAGACAATCAATCGTAGTAATATCAGTCATGTTATGCAGTTGTAAAGAATTTATTTAGATGATTGTCAAACTTCTTTAGATATAACATTATTATTATTTTATGATAAGGTAAATGTTTTAGGTTGTTTTAAGAGCAACCTCTTATCTGGATAAGTAATTTCCACATTGCCCAACCCTTTTTACTTCAACCCTTGAGGCTGCTGTTTATTTTAGCTTTGCAGAAAATAATTTAGATTGATTGTTTAACTCTCCCACAAGCTGCTTAAGGTGTGGTCATGAGTTTGTGAATGTTTTATTTATTCACAAAATGGGAGGAATTGTATAAAACATTTGCTGCACTTGTTTACATTCAAATCTGGTTCTTCTAGTGCAGATCAGTTTTTGGGAAGTTTTGTTCAAGATTTGAGACGTGCCAATGGTTTTTTTGGGGGGGGGGAGCATTTACAGTACTGTACAAAAGTCTTAGGTCACCAAAAAAATATTTATTTCTAGTAATAAAAATTAATGTGTATTTACATTCTATTAAATTTATTACTTCATTTATTTAGATGTGCTGCTACTCATTAATTTGCTCCTTGCAATGGATGGAGCTGTTTGCAGAAGGGAAACCAAGCCTTTCTCTGGCTCGCAACAAAACTGCGGTTAAATACAGGAATTTAAAAAAAGTTTTGTTTTTATTCTATTGGCACAAATTAGTTTTGCTTGCAGGCTAAATCATTTTAAACAATTATCTTGGATTTCTTTCTTAGAAGATTTTTGCACAGTACTACATTTTCAGCATTGATTGCTTTTCATTGATTGCTAACCCTAGTTAATTTTGAATTTTTTTCCCCCTTTCCCTCCCATCTCTTTCTTTCTTTCATTCTTGCAGCAGCTCTGACAGTCGGGATCGAGCATACGAGCACAGTCCTTATGGACACCATGAACGTGGTGGCACTTTTGATAGGTCGCGGCACTACAGCACGGACTATTACCGTGACCGCACCATGTTTGCCTCTGGGGTTGCCTCCAGTCCAGCAGTTAGTGCAATTACTGGGGGGTTTGAGACCCCGGAAACTCACTTTGAGTCCCGAATCCGTGATCCCTTCACCTTGTCCAGCTCTGCACGCAGGGACCCCTACCGTGATGACAGGGGACGTCGCGTTGACCGGAATTACCACCATCGCCGCAGCCGCTCGTCTCACTCCTCGCAGTCAAGGCATCCTTCTCCACAAAGGACCACCGGACAGACCCCCAAAGCCCCTCACTCACCCAAAAGGGCAGCGGTTTCTCCAGGCCGAGGGCCACGCTCGCGGTCACATAGCAGGTCATCTAGCTCGGACTCGGTCAGCAGCACCAGCAGCACCGGCAGTGCCAGGTACAGTTACGTCTTGAGCAACTGCTGCTTCTTTAAGGAAAAGGTGACTGCCACTGTTGCCGTAGGTTGGTGAAAGCTCTGCAATTCCTGGACTGTGTCCATGATGCGTCACTTCCTTATCATAGAAATTGGTGGGCTGACCTCAGGAATATCAAATCTTAATTTATTTCCATCGAAAGTTTTTCTTTTCCCTCAGCAAACTGTAAGGCATAGTGCTGCCGCTGATTGTGTATGGCGTTGTACCCCTGACCTTAATCTGTCACACTTTATGTTCGGTTGCCAACTCCCATGTTTAAGATGTTGCTTCATAACATAAGCTCATGCAGCACAATGACTAGGCATGGCATGCTGGTATTTTTAACTAGAATCACTCAAAGCTTGTGTAACCCTGGCCAATAATCAAAACATCACATGGGATTTCAGATTGTAGTGCCACAGCAGCAATAACATTTCACACATACACATTTCTAAAGGGGTAATAAATAGAATGACAACATCAGAATCTTCAACATCATAGAAGACATTTATTTATGTTTGAAGTGATCTTAATTGTGGGCAAGTGCCTATTTATCTGTCTATTTAATGGCAAAGAACATTAGACATTAAACTTTAATATTTTAAAATTAAACCAGAGGTGGTTGGGTGAACTCAGAATGTCAACAGTTACAATACAGAGAGGAGAATCTTTATTTATTTTTTTATTCTTGCCCCATTTTCTGGCAGCAGCGACTCAAACAGCAGTTCTAGTGAGGGGTCACGAGCACGTTCAGTTCAGTCTGCAGCCACTCATGTTCCTCCAGCACCACCTCCATTGTCTTTGGACTGTGATGAGCCACGTAGGAGCTTTGGCATCAGGGTCCAGAACCTTCCTGTGCGATCTACCGGTTAGTTAACAAAAAAATTGCCATTCTTTTATAAAAAGTCTCTTCTGTGTCTTGGTTCAGGCCTTGCATGTCTCTTTTTGCAGTTCAAATTGTTGAATTAACTAATGCTTTGTTTTGACTCCAGACACAAGTTTGAAGGATGGACTTTTCCATGAGTTTAAGAAATATGGCAAGGTGACCTCAGTGCAGATACATGGTGCATCTGAGGAACGCTATGGCTTGGTCTTCTTCAGACAGCAAGAGGACCAAGAGAAAGCTCTCAGTGTGTCTAAAGGAAAGCTCTTCTTTGGTATGCTGATTGAGGTCACTGCCTGGAATGGCCCTGGTGAGTGCTCCAAGTGTTGGCCTATTCCTCACATTTGTGCTGTTTAATGATGATGATTTTTCTTAACTTTATTTTTTTCTCTCTCACAGAAACAGAAAGTGAGAATGAATTTCGTCCTTTGGATGGGCGGATAGATGAGTTCCACCCAAAGGCTACTCGTACGTTGTTCATCGGAAATCTGGAGAAGACAACAAATTACCAGCAGCTACTTGATGTATTTCAGCGGTTTGGAGAGATAGTGGTCAGTTTAATTAAAAAATACATTTAAAAAAAAACATTTTTTTTCATGCTCATTTGCCTTTGTGTGTAATAGCTGACAACCTTATGTCCCGTCCCCCCCCAGGATATTGATATTAAAAGGGTTAATGGTGTTCCTCAATATGCCTTTGTGCAATACTCTGATATTGCTAGTGTATGCAAAGCCATCAAGAAAATGGATGGGGAGTACTTGGGTACCAACAGACTCAAGGTATTTATGAAGCTTTTCTCAATCAATCATAACTAGCGATACCAAAGCGATGTAAATGAGAGAACATACAATTTGGGGCAAATAGATGGTGATGCTTTTAACATACTTTGAATATTTTTAAAACAGTCTTTGAGCAAAAATGAATTCTGACAGTCTGCAATTAAGCCAGGATTTTCACACCAAAGATTTTTATCAGATTATATATCTGTTTTTTGCAGCTTGGTTTCGGAAAGAGTATGCCTACAACTTGTGTGTGGTTAGATGGCTTGTCTTCTAACATTACAGAGCAGTACCTTACAAGACACTTCTGTCGCTATGGACATGTCGTCAAGGTACTTAAATCATCCAGTTCATACAGTTATGCTTAGCGTGCACAAACAAAGCCTTTTCACTAACAGAGTTATCACTTCCATAGGTTGTGTTTGACAGAATGAAGGGTATGGCTCTCATCTTATACAACAACACAGATTTTGCACAAGCTGCTGTTAGAGAGACCAAAGGATGGAAAATTGGTGGCAACAAAATTAAGGTACATATGTTGGATTTTTTTTCTTTATCTCCCTCCCCCCCCCCCCCCTTTGTTATGCATTTTATCCTTGGTGGCTATTTTCTTATGGATAAAGGTATTTATTTGTGATTCTTTTAAAGGTGGATTTTGCCAGTCAGGAAAGCCAAATGGCATTCTATCGCTCCATGCAGGCATCAGGACAGGATATTCGGGACTTTTATGAAATCCCTTCAGACAGAAGGTAAAACCAAAGACCAAGACCATATATACTTAAGTATTTGACTGCTTATTTAACTGTTGGCAGAGATTAATAATCTATTTTCCTTTACCAGAGATGATCGAAGACCTCCCTATCATGAATTCTCGGCAGAAAGGGCATACTATGAGAATGTTCGAACACCAGGAATTTATGCAGAAGATCCTCGCAGAGACTATCCTGCTCGCAGTCGTGAACGTTATACAGAATTAGACCATTACCAGGGTGACCATTATGACCCACGTTATCATGAAGACCCTCGTGAATACAGAGATTACCGGGACCCTTTTGAGCAGGATATCAGGAAGTACAGCTACATACAGCGGGAGCGTGAACGAGAACGAGAACGTTTTGAGGCAGACCGAGGCAGGTGGAGTCCTTCCCATCAGCGCCGCCCACTAACGCCCACTGCCTCACCATCGCCATCTGACCGTGTCGCAAGAGAAGCAGAGCGTCGTGTATATAGGCACTCATCTGAGAGAAGTGGAAGTTGCAGTTCCTTATCACCACCACAGCCTCCATTCGAAAAGCCAGAAAAGTCTCCAGTGGATTACAAGACAGAGAATCTGGAAAGAGAAGTCGAGCAGGCAGAGGCAGATCGTGCAAGTGGGCCAGAGAAGAACAAGCGCGGTAGGCGCAAGGAGAAAACGGATCGAGAGAAGGGTGAGAAAGGAAAGTCACGAAGGGGGAAAGTGCAGTCTCCTAGCATACCTCGTTCTGAAGCAGAAACTGAAACCACTTTGGATTCTAATTCTGGAAAGATAAAAGGTTCAGATGTAGATGCTGCTGAAAGACAAAGGCATAAAGGTGAAAATGAACCCTCTCCATCTGACCCTTTGTCTCGCTCTGAGCCACAGAAAGCAGAAAGACTTGATCAGGGGAAAAGTGAGTCAGTGGATCGGGATAGCAAAGGAAGATCTAAGAAACACCTTAAAACTGATCCTGGAAATGAGGGAAAAGAGTCCCTTTTGGATTCTGACAGGCTTGCAGCACGAAAAAGGCGTTTTGGTGATCCCAGTTGCAAAACCATAAGACAGAAAAGAGGTCGCCTTGAAGAAGAACAAAGTGCCGGGGTTAGCCAACCTGCAGACTTTGTTGCAAATTCATCTTATACAAGTGAGGCAGAAAATGAAGGCAAGTCATTAGAAAAAGAGGCACAGAAGAGGGAACATTCCAAATCCAAATCTGAGAGGGTTGCTTCTCATTTTAGTCAAAGGGAAGAGTTGGATCCCAGTGTAAGAGCTGAATCCCAAAGCTCTGTGCGGCAAGGAGAACCTTCAGAACATAATTTGGAGTCATTTGATTCAAAATGCCAGTCCGGACCAAGTTTATCTAGACGATTCTCTAAAGATGGAACTCCAGAAAAGGACATCAAGGGCAAAGAGGATTATTTAGATATTGACCTATCCCAGAGTTATCGTAAGCAAATGGAGCAAAACCGAAGACTTCGTCAGCAGCTCCAAGAGCCTGATAAACCAGGAAAACCAGAAACCCCACAGTGTGTGGACACAGAGGATTTTGAACATCGTAGCTTGGTACATGAGGTAGGCAAGCCACCACAGGATGTTACTGATCACTCTCCACCAAGCAAGAGCAAGAAACATGAGCATTTTGAGATTGATGTCAGTGCCAAGAGAGAACGCATATACAGAACATCACGGCCAAAGAGTGAAGACTCTGAGTGGAACAACACACATTCTCCAAGATTTCAACATGTGCCCCAGCATGCAGAAGATGAGTATACAGAAAGTTCACATCTAACTACAAATAAAGATGCAAAAGAACTTGTGAAGTCTGAGGATACTGCTCACCCAGAGTTGGACCTTGCAGTTAAGCGTATACATTCTTCACAGTTATCCAAACAAAGCACCCCTCTATTGGATGAACAACAAAGGCGCTGGGAGAGTCGTTTAAAGCAGGACTTGTTGCCTGATTTTTCAAGGAGCTCAGAAAAAAGACGATTGAATCGGAAGTATTTGGAATTTGGACTTTGGCCTGATTTGGAGCCTGGTGAGGTGCGCTCAGATTCTGAGGAGGATAGAGAGAACAAACCAAACTCTCCTATGCCTTCAACCTCAATGTCCTTCCCAGATCGACATCGTGGAGATAGATTATCAGAATCCAAGTTAACCACTTCACTGGAGAGGAACAAGTTCTATTCTTTTGCACTTGACCAGACAATCACACCAGATACAAAAGCTTTATTGGAACGTGCAAAGTCCTTATCCTCCTCAAGGGAAGACAATTGGTCTTTTCTGGATAGTGACTCCCATTTTGCTAGTTTCAGAAGTAGAAAAGATACAGAAAAGGTAGAGTCAACACCACGCCCAACGCCTTCATGGTACATGAAGAAAAAGAAAATAAGAAGTGAATCTGAGGATAAAATAGATGACAGAAAGGAAGATCCTAAGCCAGAAGAACAAGAGAGACGGGAGCTCTTTGCCTCTCGCTTTCTTCACAGTTCAATCTTCGAGCAAGACTCAAGACGTCTTCAGCATCTTGAAAGAAAACATGAAGATCCAGAGCATGGTATTGGTTATCCAGCTCCTCAGCAAGGCCAAACAGAGGGTCAGCCTGATTTTGAACCAGTAGTGCTTTTCCATGATCGCTTTCTAGAGTTAACGAGGTTGCAGCAACAGAAGAGCAAAGATAAGTCCGAACAAGAACCCAAGAAAGAGGAAAGTGTGGATGGAAAGGTAAATGATAAATCACAGGAGGAAGAGGAAGTCCATCAATGCAGTTCTCTTGAGGCAAACATGCAGCAAACAGAGATTAAACCAGTTAGCCCTGTACAGCCTCAACCTAGTCCTTCCCAAACGCCTAATGCAATCCCTGCACAAGAAACTCAAATATTGCCACCTATTTTAACAGCTAAAGAGACATCACCACAGCTGGAGACAACTCCTAAGCAGCTTGATCCTCCAGTTAAAGAAGAAAAGCAGCCTGAACAGCTCCTTGCATCACCTCCATTGCCTCAAGAAGCATTAGAGCCAAATAGCTCCGAATGTCAAGAGACCAAACCTTCAGTTAGTGAGATCAAAATAACTCCACATGATGTAGAAATTACTCTTAACAAAGATGTTGAACCTGTCTCCACTAGTGACACCCAAACCACTAACATGCAGGTGAGCTATAAAGTAGAACCTAAGCCACAAACCGAGGGCCCTGAATTACATAATTCTCCATCTCCTGTGATGGTAGATGACGCAGATAAATTAGAAAAACATGAGCCTGTAGCCACTTGTATTGAACCTCCAGTTAAAGAGGCTGATTCCAAATGCGCAGATAGCGATGTTGCTGAAGCAGCAGTCTCACCACCCCCAAGGTCAAGAAGTAAAAAAACCAAGGCCTCACCTACAACACCAGTTGCACCCATGCCCTCACCAAACACACCAGATAAACAAAGCACGCGCAAGAGTGAACGCATTGACAGAGAAAAGCTTAAACGTTCATCGTCTCCTAGAGGAGAGTCCTCCAAGTCAGCTTCAGACAAGTCAACTGGCAAGTCTCCCATTCATAGCCCGGAAACAGAGCAGGGTATTGAACAAAATATTCCTCCTGCAAGAGCAAGGCGAAGGAATGTGCGTTCCGTTTATGCCACTGTAGTTGAAGGTGAATCTTGCCAGCAAACTGTCAAGGATGTTGAATCAACCCGCGGTGCACGAAAGCGTCTACTAGACCGAGATGGACATCAGCAACAACCTGAACCTGAGAGTCTTGCTGCACCAGCAACTTCAAGACGAGGACGTCCACCTAAGAATCGACGGCAAGGAGAGGAACATCTGGCTGGAAAAAGTGATAGGTCAAAAATACCTGAAATCAAAGAAGCAGAAGTGAATGATTCTGGAAATAATGAAGTTGTTTCTAAAACGGGCAAAGGCAAACATTCCCCATACATGAACAAAACAGCACATCAGGGTGCTTCTTCTGTGTCAGGATTTGGGAAAAAAGGCGACAAAGTAGATAAAACATCTGAATCTAGCGTTCAAAAGTTGGAGGCTTCTGAGATAGACATGGAATCTCATGACAGCACTAACCAGCGTGATGCTGATTCTTCAGCTGAAAATGAGCCGAAAGAGCAACAAGAACCACAAGGTATTTCAGAAACAAAGCAAGAGAAAGACCGAGTAAGTCAAATTGAGAAAGGCACTGTAAGCCAAGAAAAAACAGATCTTATTCAAGACCACTCTTCCCTGGATAAGAGTGGCAGAGCAAAGCCAACTCGACTAAATCGCAATTCAAAGCTTATGACTGAAGATAAATCTTTGGGTCTCAAAAACCTTAGAATTAGGCTTGATGTGACTGAAGTAAAGGTAAGACTTCAAACGGGTGAGAATGAGTCTGGGCATGAGGATTCTTCTAAAAAGAGTGTGCCAGTAACCTCCCCCAAAGATCAAATAGTAGAACCTAGATTTGAGAAGGATGTCATGAACGATGGTGATGTTAAGGAAGAATCTTTGACAGTTTCTGCAAAGATCAAGGATCCTCATGAGGCATTGTTATCCCACCAGATGGAACTTGAACAAGCTGTGGAGAATATTGCAAAGCTTACTGAGGACCCTCTTCCTCTTCCATTTAAAAGCCCAACCAATGTACAGCCTCCTTTATCTGATGTTGTAGGGGAGCCTGTTAATGAACCAGAAGAAAAGCCTGCTAACCCTGCTAGTGAAACTGAACTTGCTGCTGCCATTGATTCCATTACATCTGAAGACATTTCTTGCAGCCTGCCTCAAGACCAAGTCATCACCTCCGTCATGGATGCAGAGCCTGAAATTCAGACTTTAGATGCAGATCCTAAAGTGGCTGAGAGTAACTCCTCTGCCATCCAGGAAGAGACTTCGAATGCAGCAACACCAAGAAAAGGTGGTAAAGGAAGAGCAAAATCTCAGAAGCGAGCCAAAGGCCAAAAATCCTCTGTTAACAAGAAGGAAGCAAATAAAGAGATGGCACTGGAAACAGAGAGCCTGTCTAAGTCAATAGAATCGGTACCAGCGGTACCAGAGTTACCAGCAGTCACAGAGACTTTACCACCAGCTACTGCTGCTGTCATTACTCCTTCTTCTAAGCAAGATGTATTAACTCCAAATGTCCCTGATGTTCCTAAAGCAACAGAGGTTCCTCTTAAAGAACAGCCTGACCTGCCAAACTCATCTGATCCAACAGTTAACAAAAGTCCATCGTCTCTCAAGCCTCAACCTCATCCTCTTGAGTGTACATCTCCCTCTCTGTCTCCTGCAAATATGTGCCTCAAACCTTCACATCCAAGTAGACTTTCTGTTTCTCCTACGGACCGTTTGAATCAGCCTAAAGAGGCTGCAGGTTTGTCCCCTTCAGTAACCTCTTCAGCGCCATCTGAAAACCCAACATTACTATCTGACTCTTGTTGTCATGACGCCAACACCAGTGATCTACGTAAAATTCTTACAAAGCCGAGAAGTATTCCAATTCCAGATATTAGTGCTACACCTGGGAGCATGCATGCAAGGGAGAGTGATGCCAAGAGTGTGCCACAGGAAAATATGCAGGCTTCTCTTTCCATTCAACCTGTAGTTAGACCACCAGCCTCTTTACCATCCCCAGAGACAAAACAAGTCTTTAGTGAGAAGTCCGTGATTTCCGTCATTGCATCCACTGCCACCTCTGTCATCAGTCGAGTTTGTAATCCTTCTGAGTCTGAGGAGAAATCGAGCATTCCAATGGGGAATCCTTTCGTGGACAAACAGCCCTTAAAACCAATGTATCAACCCAGCATGGAAGACAGTAGCACCTATCATGGCCCATCAGTTGGAGAGGAGGGTGGAAATGCTGGTCGTTACATAGTGGAGAGCACTACTACTGCAGGTCTCAGGGTGAATACTTCAGAAGGAGTTGTAGTTTTGAGTCACTCGGGACAAAAGACTGAAGGACGACAGCGGATTAGTGCCAAAATAAGTCCAATTCCCCCGCCTAGTGCTGTAGACATAGAATCCCAGCAGTTGGTGTCCATGCCTCAGATCAAGCAAGACATTTACAGTGCCTCTCAACCAGCTACAACTAAGAGTTCTTTACCTCCATCAGATCATGGTCATTCTCTGAAATCACCGGCAAATATCTCTTCTATTAAGCAGGATTCAGGAATCGACAAATTAGACCCCTATGTTCAAAGTGGGGTTGTTAAAAGACTTCAGCAGACAACTGGGCCTTCGCAAGTAATGGGTTTCCATCACTCAGAGTATGGTATGGTGATGAAGCATACAAAAAAAGAAGGAAATGAACCTCTCAATGTGGATAATGTTAAACCTGCCTGGGTGTCAACTATAAGCCCTGCCATAAGTCCCCACCTTCCCTCTCCAGCAGGTAATCATGTTGGATTCATACCAGGCACACCTACAGATAGAGCCCCTTCACATATTCAGTCGAAACAAGAACCACGATCCCCACGGAAATCTGGGCACCCACATTCTCCCTTTGTGTCTTCACCCATTGGCTCTTCGTCTCCCAAAGGTGTCTCAATGGTATTGCCAACTGGTTTGCCCGCTATGTCTCAGTATGTCCCTGGTGTCCATCACTCAGAGCAATCTGTGATCATGCCCCCTCATAGTACACATGGCAGCCTCGGTCGTATGTCACCTCACCGGGTTGGTCAGGCCATCTCGATTGGTCACCTTTCTCAAGGAGACGTAAGAGTTAACACACCACCCCTGTCCATTATGAATTATGGCATTCACTCTGAGGGAATTGCCTCAACCTGGCCTCCTGGCCAGCAGAGGCCCACATCTCCCCAGGGTGTGGGAAACAGAGAGATGGTCCTCAAAGTCAATCCAGCCAGTGCAAGAGGCCTTGAAGGAGGTGAGGAGGAAGCCAGACGTTTTCACCAAGCACTTGGAAGACCATCAGCGGCACAGCTTAAACCAGATTCAATACCAGCAGAATACCGTGGGTCAATCCACAGCGCACTGCCACTGGATAGGTTTACTGTGCCACCAAGAGATATGCGAATGCTTATGCACCATCAGCAGGGGGAGCGTCCGGCACCAGAGCTTCACCAGGGGCATATTGCTGAACCTGTTCCTCCGACCTCAGCTCCCACCAGCATTACGGCGTCTTTGTCTCCACGGGCACATCTGTTACAAAAGAGCGTTGCTGACAAGGATCCTATGAAGCAAGCTGAAATGAAGAGGACCACGTCACCCCCTGGAAAAGATGGAATGATTGGCATAAGGGGTGCTGTGTCTTCCATTGCCTCTCCTCAGCGGGTACAGCTGATACCCTCAGGCCCTGTGCCCCCTTTTCCTGAGTATTCATCAATATACACCAACCTGCGCACTGTCCACTCGCAGTTTCCTGATAGTTCTCCTGTGGCAATCGCCCAGCCACCGCGGAATATCACACCCTCTCAGGTGAGCTAAACTCTTCCTACTTCAGACAAGTTCTGTTTTGTATATGATTGAATGAATCAAGCAAATGTTCATTTGTTTTTATCCATTAAAGGGTGTTCAAGAATCTGACCACACCCAAGCCCAGATTGAAAGTAAAATGGAACATGTTGGACACCAACAAGTCAACATGGTGCAGCTTCTGACGGTGAGTCACAATAATTTGATTTGCGTTGTAGCTTTTGTCTGGAAAATGCACACAGTTTCTTTCTGCTTATTTATTTTTTTTAAGTTTGTAAAAATGTTTTCCTCAAAACAGAAGTACCCAATTGTATGGCAAGGCTTGCTGGCACTGAAGAACGACACTGCTGCTGTGCAGTTGCATTTTGTGTGTGGAAACAAGTCTCTTGGTCTACGATCACTTCCTGTGCCAGAAACTGGTGCTCTTCTACGTATTGTCCAGAGGATGAGGTTAGAGACACCGCAGCTTGAGGGAGTGGCTCGACGAATGACTGTGAGTTTCTTGTTTTTTGGATATGATTCAGCTATCTTGTTTATATTGGACAGATCAGAAACATTGTGTGGTCTCCTCCCTCCTTGATTATAGGGTGAAAGTGACTTCTGCCTCTTGCTGGCCATGCCCTGCGGTCGAGATCAGGAGGATGTGGTGAGCCAGACGCAAGCCCTCAAATCAGCCTTCATCAACTACTTGAAGGCCAAATTGGCTGCAGGTATCATCAATGTGCCCAATCCTGGCTCCAATCAGGTGTGTACATATTGCGCTTGGTTATGTGGCTGGACTTTTTAAAATAAATATTTACAGAATGTTAATGCATGTCTTTTAGTGTTTTAAACTAAAGATGTGTGTTGCTACACATTTTTCACTTCTTCTGTTAACATTGTATGCTTTTACAAGAAATGTTCTCACAATCTGCTTGTTCTTCTCTTGCAGCCGGCCTATGTGTTGCAGATATTTCCTCCGTGCGAGTTTTCGGAGAGCCATCTTTCACGACTTGCCCCTGACCTCCTCAGCCAGATTTCCAGCATCTCACCACATCTTATGATTGTCATCACCTCGGTGTGATTGAACATTTCCTGAGTTCTGTACACGTTAATGATCACCACGACTCGCTGCCACCACATACGTTTGCATTCACAATCTGGAGGAAGATATCTGGAGACTTCATATCAGTCTTTAACCTTCATATCAGTTCATCTTTCCTTTGGTGGCCCACCATCTCTGCAAACTCCTAAAGGATTTGTCTGTCTGCAACACCACTCCAGAACATGTGCAAGCTAATTTGACCATTTTTCTGCTGTATTTCTATTTATTGGTGATTTTTATTATTTTTTTTTTTTTTGCTCATGGAAAATCTTTGGGAAATCAGGCTGTTTTGAAGAAGGGGGGGAATGTGACAAACTGGACACTAATTTTCTCTTCATTCTTCAGTGATTCAAAATTTTTTTTTTTTTTTGTTTTTTGTTTTTTTTAAAGATGGATAAAAGAAACCATTCTACAGACTTGGGTTTTTAAGTAATTCTTTGGTCAGTGCTCATTCTGGAGAACTAACATTGGGAATGTACATTTCAGGGGATCTTATCAGCCTTGCTTTGTCACTTGCTTTGCTAATCCAAATTGCAGCAGACTCCTCCCTTGGCTTGGAAGAGAAAATGGCTGCAGGACCCTGGAGTTTTTGGATTGCAGGACTGTAAATATTTTAAATATTTAAAACCCTGGCAAGTTGGCTTAAACCCAGGAGAGTTGCCCTTGATTATTTTCATCAGTGGAACTAACCAGAGATCTTGAGCGAGAAGGGACGGGCGTAGAGCATCACCACAAAAACCGAACATTACATTTGTGATGTAAATACTTCGAAGACTTTTGAGCTGGCAGCTCTTGCAAGGGGTTTGTTGCGGGCACTTCAGTTTTTCTTACTCAAAAAAAAGATCCAGAAAACTTGAATATAACAGTCATATGCTTTCTCATTTCATTGTTTGTGTTTATTGATCCTCCATGAGAAAATCTTTTTTGTGTGAAATAAATGTCTCTAACCAAACAAAAAACATCAACAGTACATTTGTGTTTTTGAAAAACGTGACTTTTTCAAAGTAGTTCTTCAGCATGAATGACAAATTTGAATCTTGATTTGAAAAGCAGGAATTGAGAAATTGAGTGGTCAAAGTTCAGGCTCTGATGGATTCAGTTCTAGAAATCAACTTCTTAAGAGTTGATTTGGAAGCCCAGACCTCAAGATGAACATCTAAAAGTAGGCATAAGAATGAAAAGGTGTCATTTTAATCAGTTAAAAATACTTATATATATCTTTAATTCTACTCAAGAGATCTGAAGTATGAATTCTTCACAAACTAGCATGTTTGGGGATTCAGGAATAAGAATAGACCAGACCTAATCGAGGTAAAGGTCAGTGTTGGAAGAAGTAAAAATAATAGCCTTTAAAGTCCCAGACTCACCAAAGTGTTTCAAAGGCCCATATTTAAATTAAAATTCTTTCAGCTTCAAATTGACACATCATACTTTTATAAACCCACTTTTATAAAGTGTTTAAAGGGATATATATATATTACTGGGCAAAAGTCTTGGGCATGTAAGCAAATTAGCTTAAACTTATTCCAATAACAAAAACTCATAACTGCAGTAATAACGATGTCTTTTTTTTTTTTTAAAGAAATCTTCTGATCTTGCATTAAGATCACAGTTTAGTTCCAGTTTTCTCCTCGGTGCTCCATCACACAGTAAACCATTCACTAACTTCAGCAGCTCCTGTTTTAACTTAATGAAGCAGGTGTTGATCAGGAGCTACAGAATAACTACTTTCTGAAAACATAAAAAATAAACATTTGATCTACAGATCTGTATTTCTATGTTTGTGTTTATTAACATTAGTTTTTCATATTTTTCAGAGTAAATAAATGCTTACTGCCCAACTGAAAAGCTTTTTCACAGTACTGTATATTTTATATATATATATATATATATATATATATACATATATATATATATATAATTTTTTTTTGTAACAGCCTTGAAACTGAAACATAGGACAACCAATCAGATCAGACCTCATTTACATACATGACTCTTGAAGGCACAGTCTGTATCATTTTAAGGGCATGAAGAAGGGTTTGAAAATGGTTTAGAAATGCTTTTTGCTGATTTAGGTACATACACAAACATTAGAAGTGGAAGGGGGGTAAATAAAAGTCCTTCAAGACTTCCTGTGTGAGCTTTGCTTTAGTGCTTCAGATCATCGCTGGATCCGAACAGCGCCACCAACTGCTCCTTGTATGAAGTGATGTTCCTCTTCAAGATCTCTTTACACGGACCCAGCAATCGCTCAAACGCCTGGACATCGATCACTGGAACACAAAGACAAACAACAGGATGAGGGGACAGAAGGCTCCAGCTCAGAAAAAAATCAGGAAAAATAAGAGTTTTATTTTTAAGCATTTAACAGATTTCTGGAACATCATCCACAGAGTCTCGCTATACAAACATATTTAAAGCAATAGTTTTACAAAAAAAAAGATTAATGGCCTCCTTTAAATGTCGATCAGCCAAATGTTCGGTGTCTGGAGCCTTGTGTCTGTTTAATGCAGTCAAAACATCTCATCATCCCCCACCTCCATCATTAGCTACGTATTTACCTTTTCATCAGAAAACGTTTTTTTTGTGTTACCACCTAACCCTTTTATTTAGCCCCAACCCCTCTAATTCCCTCTAATTAATCCTTATGCGTCTTATTTACCCCCCTTCTTCTTCTCCTCCTTTCGGCTGCCCCTGGTGGGGTCATAACAGCGGATCATCCGAACCCCTTACCTCTCTTATTTACCCCTGCCCCTTTTATAAACACCCCTGCCCCTCTTTTGTATCCCCTGCTGCTCATTTACCCCCTGCTCCTCTTGTGAAATTGATTTATTTTGCTCCTCCTCAGAAGCAGCTCTGTGTTCTGTGTAGTGGCAGCATCGCTTTAAGTTTTCTCTGCAGTTTGTACTAAAGGAGCCACTCGTACTTAAACACTTGGTCTCTCCCACAGCGTAGGCCGACGCAGCTCTTGGTTTATTAGTGACCAGTGCCAGCTCTCCGAAATACTGCCCCCTGCTGCAGCGGACCACCTCCACCTCCTCATTATCCCTCTGACCTGCTTTCGTCTGAGGAGAAACACAGACACACTAAAGCCAAAAACAAAATCATTCACACACACACACACACACACACACACACACACACACACACACACACAGTAACTCACACCCACAACCACACTCTGGGAACTCTGCTTGTGCATGTGAGGTCAGTGTTCTGGATGTGATGTCAGTGTGTGGAAGTGAGGTCACTGTGAAGTCAGTGTATGTGGATGTGAGGTCACTGTGAGGTCAGTGTTCTGGATGTGTGGTCAGTGTGTGTGTGGATGTAAGGTCACTATGAGGTCAGTGTGTGCTGATGTGAGGTCACTGAGATCAATGTTTTGGAGATGGGGTCACTGTGAAAGAAAAAAAAGTGAAAGTGACAACCCTTGTCATTGCAAGGTCACTGCACAGCACACAGTGAACCACAACAAAATTGGACCTCTGCATTTAACCCATGTAAACAACGTGCAGCAGTGGGCAGCTATTGAAAGCGCCCAGGGAGCAGTGACAGGGACGGTACCTTGCTCAAGGGTACCTCAGGGCAACCTACTGGTAAGGGGTTTGAACCCACAATCTTCCGATTCTGTGGCCAACTCCCTAGGTCAAGGGAGCTGCCAGGTCAATAGCAGTCATTAAACAGACAGATGTGATGGTAAGTTGGAGATGTGTTACTTTGCTCTTGATCATGATCTTCACCACTCCGGACTCCACTATGTAGAAACAGTCAGCCTCATCGCCCTGGAGAAGAAAAGAAGTTTCCTCGGGTCAGTGTGTTGGACATTCATGCCATAAAACAAGAAAGAGATGATTTTAATATCAATACAGAACCTGTTTAATGATCTGCTCTCCATCCTTAAACGACTTCACTCCTAAAACATCAACAATCTTCATACGCTCGGACAGCTGGGTGAAGAAAACCCAGAAAGAAGCATGAGTATAATGTAATCAGAAACAAGACGACAATGACCACGACAGCAGCAATAATAATAAAAAGTAGTAATATAATTAACAACAAAACAACTATGAAAATGATGACAGCAACAATGACATTAACAACAATAACAATAATATTGTAACGGCTGCGGGGTGTGGGAAGGACATCAGTGCAGCCCCAGGAGTCCAGAACATAGTTTTACTATTCATATTCGTCAAAACAACATCCAAGGAACTGCAATCTAAACCAAGTTAGCAAAAGTATCAAAACCACCATTAAGTGTAGGCTTCGCCTAGTGAATGAACCGCACTCTGTTCTGACTCGTCGGGGCTTAAATAGCAGCCCCAATAAAGCACACCTGTGCCTTCATGAGCTCAGGTGTGCTCACTCAGAACAGAGGGCCCTCTACCGTGCCCAAAACATACCTCACCCGTGACACCCCCCCCCAAAAAAGGCGCAACTCCCGGGGCGCCAAAACATAGCCTCACCCTGAGCTGAGCCTCTGGGGGGAGGCCAACAACAAAAAACCCTTCAAAAACAGCCCCTTTATGGGGCACATGGCCAGGTCCACAAAACAAAACTAACTTTAACAAAAAGGGGCCCCTGACCAGCTGCCACCACGTCCAGGGCTTCTGATGGTGGTGAGGCGTATCCCAAAGTCTTGGTCCACTGTGGGACCCCATGGTCATAAGGGCAACCTCTCCCACTCTCTTCAATGGCGATCTGTAGAGGGGCACCAAATTTCTGATAGTTCTTAACAAACCATTTCAACATAGACATACACTTGCTCAGTTCATACTCTTGTTCTGTCCCTTTGCCTGCAAAGCGAGGACTATTCAACTCCTGCTTGGATGTCAGACAAATGGTCTTGTCCCTTTCTGCCCTATGTCTCGCTGCCCCATATCGCACACCACTACCATCGATCACAGTGAAGCCAAACTTGCTGTTAGACAATACTGCTCTGGGAGCCTTGGTGTGAAAGTTATTGCGGAGATAGAGTGAGGTATCGAAGGGGTGGAAATGCTCAAGTTCAATGTTGATCTTCTCTTTGCTGTCCTCGTCCGTCAGACTGTTCCTCCACTGCTTTGGCTGCTGCTCTGCCAAAGACTGTGTGAGCTTTTGTGAGCCCAAGCTCCCGTGCGAAGAGGACGTAGACAGAGAGCTAAACACAGAGGATTCCTTAAGGATCAAAGAGGAAGAGCCTTTCACACAGTTTGAGCTCAGCATCAAACCCCTGTCCTCCTCACTCTCCATGTCTTCTCTCTGAGGTGCAGAGTTTGTTGTTCACTTTCTCAAAGCACACTTCGTTGCTGATGTTTCTTGGCTCATTCTTCCTCCTTTTCTTGACCTTGTTTTTTCTCTCCGCTGCTTGGAGCTCAGTGTGGCAGAGTCCCTGCTCTTGGTTCCACTGCGAGAACTTTCACAGTGACTTCTCAACCGGTTACCCTGTTCTGAGTCTGCTGAATTGTGAGGGAAAACAGAAGGTAGGGTGTCTTTGATCGTGCGCTGAGCACCCTTCTCAGAGTTCTCACATGACTGCTCAGTCACTGGAATCTTTACCTGCCTTCATTCTCCATCGGACTGTTCCTCAGCTGCTCCTCTTTGAAGCTCTCCACCAGGGTCCCAGCATGCACTGGGGTCTGCTGAGTGAGTTGAGATTTGAAGATCTTCCATTCAGCTTCAATACCTCTGACAAGCTCTTGCAGCTGTGTGCTTACTGGCCTCTCTCCGGGCTTTTTCTAGTTCAGCCTGCAGAGCGGCGCTGTTGTCTTGCACCTGCTTCAGCTCTGTTCTGGTCCTATTCAGCTGTTCTTCCATAGTGGCCACTTTAGTCTCCAGCATCTCCTGTTCCTTTCCATACTTTCTTTCCATTTCCATGGTTTTGATGTCACTCTGGCAAAGAGACAAGAGTCCTTTGGTCTCCACAAGTTGAGAAAGCAGATTGGTGATCTTTTCCTCATGTTTCAGTCTTTCTTTTGTTGCTGAGGTGGTCGCCTGCAAAGCAGAGGTCTCGCTCTCTGTTAGCTGTCAGTTAACCAAACTACCTGTTCACCTAGATCCTTACAGTCCTTTTCACATTCTTGGTACCCAGCCTGCTTTTCCTCAAGTTCCCTATTTACTTTAGCTAGTTCCTCCTGAAGGGAACGTACCTCAGACTGGTTGCTCTCCTGCAGCTGGTGATTCATGGCCTGGAGGGAGACATTGTCATCTTCTAATCTCTTACACTTTGCATTCAAGACATCAAGATTTTGGTCCCATGCACAGATTTCCTGATCCTTGGCGGTGAGCTCAGCCTCCATTTCCTGGAGCTGCTTGGCAAAAACAATCTTGGCCTGTCTTTTGGTGCCCAGAACAGACAGCCACACATTCTCAGATTCCTGAAGCGTTTGTTTCAGTCTTTAAACTTGCAACGTCAGTTCACTGATTCTTTCATCATTTCCACTAACCTGAAGCTGCTCCTTCACTGCCTCCTTCCTGACAGATGGGTTAGTGGTGCTGGGTTTGGGTGTCAACTCCTTGATGCCGCTTTCCATGCTGCGAAGGGCCTTCTTGGTCGACCTCCCTGGTTGCACGGCGCAGGGAGCATTTTCCGCCGGCTACCTGCTTTCCGTGTCACGGGCGGCCTTCTTCGCCATCTTCCCGCTGTGATTCACGCAGGGCATGTTCACTGCTGACTGTCTGCTGTGATTTGCGCAGGCCGTGTGCACCGCTGACTGTCCACTGTGATTCGTGCAGGCCGCGTTTACCGCTGACTGTCCACTGTGATTCGTGCAGGGTGCATTTTCTGCCTTATTTCCGCAGGGCGCATTTTCCGCTGTATTTCCGCGTTGAGCAGTGCAGGGCGCCTCCACTACCAAAGTCCCGCTTTGAATGACGCAGGGGAAATTCTTCGCCATCCAAAAGACACATGACTTAAGATGTCCAGGCACCGCTGTGTCTTCGCGACTAGAGCAGCCAGCCTCTGAAGAAGAAAATTTTACCAATCAGCACCTAGCTCGGGCCCCAAGCTGTTGACGAGCGGGATATCCGATGTCAACTGCGTCAGCTCCCTGGCTGTGGCCGCCGGCGTCCGTAGCACCCACTCCTCGCCCTCCAGTCGCTCACGGAGGTCCGTAGACGCAACCCTCGCCGACACCCTCGTCTCCCAGGTTTCTATAAGCTGTCTTCTTGATCCTGGCTGCACTAGTCTGCAACACCCGCTCTTGTTCATACTCCTGACTCGCGACGTCCACACGTTGGCGGCTCATTTTTGTAACAGTGGCGGGGTGCGGGAAGGACGTCCGGAACATAGAGCCGGGAGTCCGGAACATAATTTTACTATTCATATTCGCCAAAACAACATCCAAGGAACTGCAGTCTAAACCAAGTTAGCAAAAGTATCAAAACCACCATTAAGTGTGGGCTTCGCCTAGTGAATGAACCGCGCTCTGTTCTGACTCATTGGGGCTTAAATAGCAGCCCCAATAAAGCACACCTGTGCCTTCATGAGATCAGGTGTGCTCACTCAGAACAGAGGGCCCTCTACCGTGCCCAAAACAGACCTCACCCGTGACACCCCCCCCCCCAAAAAAAGGCGCAACTCCCGGGGCACCAAAACATAGCCTCGCCCCGAGCTGAGCCTCTGGGGGGAGGCCAACAACAAAAAACCCTTCAAAAACAGCCCCTTTATGGGGCACATGGCCAGTCAGAACAGAGCGCCCTCTACCGTGCCCAAAACAGACCTCACCCGTGACGAATATAAAATAACAAAAAACAAACAACACAAGAACAACAATAATAATAATAGCAAAAGCAACATTGACAACTACCACCAAAATAGTACAAATAATAGTACAATAGTACAATAATAACAACAGTCACAGAACAATAACTATTATATAACAATAACAAAAACAAACACCAACATCATTAATAAAAACAGCAAATGCAGCTAACAAAATAGTACAAAAATAACAAAAACAACAATAATAGTCCTAATAATTTCAGATTAAATAATAGAAATATCATAAGCATGACATATAATAACAACAAGAACACAAATAACAACAACAACATTAATAAAAAACAATCAGTAAATTGGTGTTGAGTGGGTAGTAGGTTTTTCTAGGTTTGTTAAAGTGGGAAAAACAGTGAACAATATAAAATTGTGAGAAAGAGAACAAACCCCACACTGACCTCCAGTGACTTCAGCAGAGGTACACACTCGATAAAGGCCTCATACATTTTCCTCTTCTTCGCATTATTTTTCACAATCAGTCTGTGGAATGTTGCTCTGTCCTAAATACATACATACACACATACACACACACACACACACACACACACACACACACATCATATACAACGAATTTTTATTAAGTTATAACTGCATTTCTATTTACATTAAGTACTTTATATAAACTTAAAATTTCAATCGGCATTTTGTTTGTTACAGTACCAGCGCCCACAGCGCCCCTGGCTGGGTGGCGATGATAGTGGCAGCTCGCGGGGTGTTATACATCAGCGCCAGTTCCCCAAAACTGCCTTTATTATCATACTTCCCTACACAGCAGCTCACTCCATCCTTCATCTTCACCTCTATATCATACACTCCCCTGAGAACAGAGAGAGACAGAGAGAAGAGAGAACAGACACCAAATAATTTAAAAACTGCAAAGACAGAGTGATACATCGATAGACAGACAGACAGATAGACAGATGATGATAAAGTGCTGATTAAAAAGTGGTAAATATTAAATCTGTAACTGTTCTGCGTGGTTTTGAAGGTGTGTTATGTGGAAATGTGCTGTGGATTTACCTTTCAATCACATAGAAATTATCACCGTCATCTCCTTGGTCGATTATGTGCTCCTTGGGCTTCACAAGCACCTCAAACATGGCATCTAAAACCTCAGAGAACTGCTCCTGAGAGAGAAATCACCACCTTTACACTATTTATGGAAAGTAGAAATACACACAGGGGCCAAAATCTTCTTCTTTCAGAAATCAGAATATTGGGTTTTAAGTGTCTTTTAAATAGAAATTCAGTGGCCTTATGTGTATGTGTGTGTGTGTGTCTGTGTGTGTGTGTTACCTTCTCCAGAGTTTTAAACAGCAGTATGTCTTTGCAGGCGTCCTGTAGTCTGGACCGTTGAAGCTCAGTTTTGGGGTGGATGACTTTGGGCTCAGAGTTATCATCATCATCATCATCATCTGGATTATATGCCTCTGCACAAACTGCACAAATAAATTAGTTGTTTATTATATTTTTATTGATATATGTTAATATAGAACCTGACACACACATTTAAACCACAAATAGAAAGAAACGACTGCCTCCCCTTCAGGCAAAAGGCATTATCTGAGTGTAAATAGTGAACATTTATTTAAATAGGGCATCTTACTTTCAAAGCTAAATTAGGAATAGGAGAAGCAGAACATTTTCAGGAGGCACAAGTCAAAGTAAATGTAAGAATCACTCAGTTTTTTTAATTGCATTTATAAGGTCCCAACTTTCCCTGGTCTGAGGTTACAGCCCACACACACACCCACACCATACTCCTCCACACACACACAAATACACAGACACACACACACACTCACCTGATACTCTGCGATTGGATTTAGTGGGAGGTGGAGCTGCGCAGAGATAAAGAGATGATGAGCAGAGAAATGTTACGTTGACTCCTGATAAACATCCCTGGTTCTGACATTTTAAAATATTCAAGATGAAAAGCAATTTTTAGTGAAAATCCACCAATTTCATAAATTGTCCCCTAATAAAGAAAGAAAACGAACAAGTCACAGGCATCCCAGTTTTGGTGAATGGCTCCAGACGTCTAAATGTCCCTCACAGACATGAAATAGTGGTGGAGACGCTGCCTGATGCCTGAGATGTTGTTTTAGTTTGGAAAAGATTCTGGACTAGAACTAAACCCGTTCATGGTGGAGGGACACAAAGAGTGATTTTGTTCATATGGACTATTTTACCATCATCACCATCCCATAGAGACAAGTGAAGCTTGACTTGGGGACATAAAATGCATAGATTTTGGGACATTTGGTTCCGTTCACCACCACTAGAAAGAAAATTCAAAATAGACAAGAGGCCGGACTAAAGTTTTCCCAATCCAGGGACTCTAAAACCTCCCTGAATTGCTCCTCAGTCTCAGTTTCCACAGCACAGATGAACCAAGAGCCAAATACCTGGTTCAAAAGAGTGGGGACAGGAGATAGAGGACGAGGGGAACAAGTCTGGGGAAAACTGGGCTGGGAATCCTGGGACTCTTCCACCTACGTTTAAACGTGAAATCATCAGGAAAATCATCTTCATCATCTTCCTCATCTTCCTCATCCTCCTCCTCCTCCTCTTCTTCATCCTCACTGGACTCTGTCGGTGTTGGGTCTTTATCAAACGCCACCCCTCTCTGCACTGGGGACCGGTTAGCGTTGCGGCAGCTGGCCTCAGCATTTCGACAGCTCACCTCTGCCAGGGTCACAAAATTATACAGAGAATTATCCAAACTTTTTATATCAATTATACTCATCCAGGCTCCACCCATTAATGTGTCCCTGCATATCTACTGGTGACAGTTATATTGAGTGATTGGGGAGCGGGACGACCAAACAGAAAGACATAGTACAGTTACAGTGAGCAATTCCATCCATCCATCCATTATCTGCCACTTGTCCCAAACGGGGTTGCGGGGGAGTGCTGGCGTCCAACCCAGCGCACACAGGGCGAGGACGGGGGACGCACCCTGGACAGGTCGCCAGCCCATCACAGGGAGGAGCGGGACGGGGACGGCACCTCGCTCAAGGGTACCTCAGGGCAACCAATTGGGAAGGGGTTTGAACCCCGATCCTCTGATCAAGTGGCCGACGCCCTAACCACTAGGCCACCACTGCCCTGTAAGCAATTCCACCACTCACAATCCCACCACTCGAGATCCCAATTAAATAAACATAAAGATTTTAGTGTTTACCAAAAAAAAAGAGTAGAGTATGTTGAGTGGTTGACATATTATACATCCAGCTAAAAGTATTCAGCTAAATCAAGCAGTGAATTGTGGATAGATAGCACCTTCAAATATATCCCTTCTCATACTGGGAGAGAAGGAAGAAGTCTAGCCACTCACCAATAACAGCAGTAAGCAGTTTTCAAGCAGGCTTGACCAGGAGTATGACCTTTGTGATGTGAGGTCGGTTTAAAGTCTTTAAAACCATTTCAGAATTTGAAATAATTAGCAAAAAACTGAGGAGATCTTTTTGCAGTCTTACCCTCGATGTTTCTCTGTTCCTTCAGGCGGGTGAAATACTGCACCGCGAACTCCAGGAGGTCTGAAGGCCGCTTCTTCAGCACCTCCACCGTGTAGCCCTTCAGCAGGTCTGTCAAACCCGCTGGGATCTCCACACTCATAATAGCGCTGGAGCTGGACTCTAACTCCTGATCACCAAGTTGATGTGAATTTCCAAAAACATTAAAATCACTGGTGGCACAAATGTGTACTTGACAAAAAACTGTTTGCAGGATTTAAAAAAAAAGGTTCATGGAGCAGTAAAACCCAGTAAATCCTATGATAGGCTTTACAGGAACTGTGGCTGCAGCCAGTGGAAAATGATGCTCCGACAAGTATCCTGGTGAGGACACACACATCGCCAGCTGACCGGCATCCACAATCATGTCCCATTGATGAACATGATCAATAACTGCTACAGTAGTGTAGACAGGGCGTCAGGAGAAGCAGGACATTTCAGTTTATACTTTCAAATGTTAAAAAAGTATGTGGTGGAAGATTAAGCAGAGAAACATTTAAAAATAGTGTGTGTGTGTGGGGGGGATTACAAAGACCCCATAAATTAATATTAGTGGTCTGTTTCAAATGACAGGTTCTGGATATCTACAGTTAGAAATAATCTTTGTTTCTTTTCTGTTGTTTGTTACAGATATTAAATTTTCTGGCACTATTTTGTTATTTTCGCAATATTTGTAGTTAAAACTCTTATTCTTACTTTACCACAAATTATAGATGATTAAAGTCCCCATATCCTGAAAATGTTTAAAACGGCATGTAAACAACACACTTACAAATACATGCCATTTCAGTTACAGAGTTATACCATAATCAGGTTATACAGAGTGCTTCAGTCTGAACTGGTTTTTGAATAAAGCACAATAATGCAGCCAATCAGAGCCAAGGTTCCTCTTCAGTTCCTTAAGGTCACGACAGTCACTCTAATGAAGCAGCTCCAGATCATGAAGCCCCCACCACCATGCTTCACTGTGGGCATGGAGTTTTTCTGATAAACCCTTCAAACATTTTCTCTCTTACCTTCCTTATCATCAGAGAAAACAGATGTTTATTACTGCACTGATGTTTAATAACATCAACCATGAATCTCCTTCACCTTCAAGATGATCACTTTGGCCAAATCTTTTAGAATGATTGTCAGGTGCAAATGCCGCAGTACCACTTTTAATTTTTCCTGCATTAATGTCTAGAACATGATTTGTTGACATTATAGACTTTACATTTTATGGCCTGTTTTATGACAGTACTGTGTTATTTGAAGCCTCAAAGTCTTAACTATGACAATTTTCACAAAACATCCTAAATTTATAGATCATCATTAAAGACCAGACATCATAAAAATGGGGGAAAAAATTTTAAATTCTTTTTAAAATCAAACCATGTAAAATACACTTTCAAATATACAATATTTCAATCAAGAGTACCTTAGCCCTGCCTTTTTCACTCTGAAGTTATAAGAAGTGTTTAGGCCCAGATTATTATTTTTTTTTTGTTAATGAGGCACAATGCGGCGGCCAATCAGAGCTGAGTTTCGGCAACAAAACACTGGTGGCAAAATGGTTCAAGATGAATTCTGGCTACTTATTTTTTTTGGAGTTTAAAATCCAGCTGACAGCGATGATACTGCCAAAATCAACACAGTATGATCACGGGATTTTACAGAAAAAGTCTGAAAAAGTCAAATTAGTGGGTCCCATTTGGTTCAGACTGTACTAATACATGTATCCCACTTCCTCTGGACCACACCAGGCTGGACTGAATCTGAGCGGGTTGGCATGGCACTGTGTAATGGAAAGTATTGATCGTGGATAGGGTTTGTTCCTCGTCAGTAAATTGGATTTCATTTTGCTGAAGGGGTTTTAGTTCACAGCCACGTTGAGACGTTTTATAGAAAACACATTTAAAAATGCATTCGGAAGGCCCATCGACCCTCAAACTGCTATTCAAGCAACTGCAACCATCTGATTAAACAGAAAAACATATTTGTAATATTCTGCTTGTGTCAAACATTTCTGAAATTTGCACTGTGTCAATGAACTTGGTTAGCTTTTACCTTCCTTCATACACCGTTCCCTGTGGATTAAGCCATCACACACGTTGCTTTTTAAAGTGCCTGTAAAGCTGATACAAATTCCAAAAAATTCACTGACAGACAAGACAATAACTGCTGTGCCATGTAAGGTGGAGCTTAATCTGAATTTTTTTTACATTTTTTTAAAAAACACTTTGTAATCTATGGTCTCCTACTAAACGATTAATCTAAATCTCAACAGTCTATGCAAGCTGGAAAAGCTGATCTTGGGTCAGTTTTATACAGCTGAACTGCAACAATTTAGGGTGTTGCCTCACATGGAGAAGGATCTGGGTTCTCCCTGCGTCTACTCTAGGAGCTCCAGTTTCATCCCACAGTCTCTATTGCTCTATTGACAGTCAAAAGACATTGATGATAAACTGTGGCCAAGGTGTGGGCACTGTGAGTGTGTCTAACAGGTGATTTATCCAGGGTGTTTCTTTCTGGGACAGTATTTACATAATTTTAAAAAAATCAGTAACTTTAGTTATATAAATAATCTAAATCATAAATAATCCCACCATTGATCCATCACAGCCATTTCACTTATTTATCAGTATTCTGCATAGATATCTTAGTTTCATGTGAAACATTACGGGTCAGCCGTCTGTATGTCCCTCACAAATATGAAATGGAGGTGAAAATGCTGATAGAGATGATGTTTTAACAAGATTTTGGAGATAATTGCGGGTCCAACATTGGACTGGGTTAAGCAGCTCAGAGAACCAACGGCTGGGACCGTGATGACATGTCATGGACGTGATGCTCTATTGACATGCCCTGCAGGATGTAGAGTAGATTCATCTGCACTGCAGCCAGTCAAAATCCAGTGTTAACAAAGTCCTTAATTTATTTTAATGTTAATTACAGAACCAAAAAAAATGAACATGCCCATGAGCTCTCCACATTGCAAGTAACGAAGGCACATGCCAACAGAAAAAAAAACAAATGTGATCTGAGCAGTACAGTTACGCCATATTGATGCTGTTTGGTTATGACTGTCGCGTGGACAATGCACCGTAATGCACTTCTATATGAAACAAAAACAAGCACACATGGAACCCAGCTCTGTGATGATTTTGAGATCTTCAGAACTCAAATTCTCCAGCACTGCTGCACCTCGAAATCCCAACCATGTTGACAGAATTATGAAAGAAGCCAATGAGCACAAACTCCATTTCACATTTTGTTTCATGATGTATAATTAAAGCTTTTAAAACCTGTGGGCATGATCCCCCCAGGGCCCACCTGATCGCCCATGGTAACCAGAAGCCCTTGGGACAAAAAGGCATGGGTAACCAGAAGTGTTTTTCCACATTTCTGAACTCCTACGTTTCAGAAGCACGTTCATTACCAGAGTTCAGCAGCTGCCCAATGACTTCTATAACAGGTGAGACAGGAGGCTTTTGCCAGGAAAACAACAAGGTTTTTGTCCATGGCGATGGATAGAGATTCGATTTAAAGGTGTATGCTACAAGAGGTTTCCTCATACACAGGAGATGACGTCCCTGAAGAGCTGACGGAGACTAAAATAAGGCACATGATCAGTGCTCTTCAGTGAAAAACTCCAAATAACAACAGAAATAAGATAAATGGCTCAAGTCCTGATTGTGTGTGTGTGTGTGTGTGTGTGTGTGTGTGTTACAGCTTATTGACGAGGCACGCTAGGGCTACACAATACACAGATATTGTCAAACATAAGCCACAGCATCCTGTAACCCTTCATGGGGGAGTTCCTGTGTGTGTTCTGATGACTCAAAGTAGTCACATTATCCAAGAAAAAGGAGTCATTCCAGTAAAATTAATTCAGGCCGATCTTTATCTATCTGTCGCTAACAATCCATGAAAGCATTTTTTAATGAGAATTTTTTCTAAATTTCGTCATAATTAAGTGGTTAACATGTAAGCATTCAGAGTGGATTTTGTGTGAAAAGCTTGTTTCATAACCAATCACAGTGTTGGTGAATGGAACCAGGCATCTGAATGTCACTCATAGACATGAAATTGTGGTGAAGACACTTATGCCTGAGACATAGTTCAACTAGAACTTGGAGAAAATTTTAGACTAAAACAAAACCCATCCATGGTGGCAAGCAGGACGTCATGAGGCACCAAAGAAAACGGACTAAGTTCAATATAAATTTGAACTTAAGGATGTAAGGATGTCTGGTTCCGTTCACCACTACTGTAAAGACATTTCATGTCAAACCCACTCTGGATGACTGTGTTCAGAAACACTGAATGATGTATGAATTTTGAAAAAATTAAAGGCGTTCCCCTTTACAGTACATTGCATAATGCAATCAAAATATGTAATTTTTTCCATATCACACGGCCCAGCCACATAGGAAAAAATCCCTGTGTGTGTGTGTGTGTGTGACATTCAGGCACTGTCTCTGGCTTTTTGGGCTGTATAGATCACAGATTGGGTGCAATCCAGTTTAAAAACTTCATGGCCAACTCAAATCCCAGGAAACATGCCTGTATTTGAGAGAAAAAGAGAAAGAAAGAGAGAGAGAGGGAAAGAGAGAGAGAGTGACTAATTTAGTTCTGCTCAAACAAGAATTTAAATAAAGACAATAGACTAAATAGGTAATTAAATATAAAATAAAAAAAGTAAATGAGTATAAGCATCAAACAATAGTAATAAACATAAAATAAGAACAGAGTCAGTTATTACATGAACTTTGGGAAAAGGTGAAAATGACGTGTGTGTGTGTGTGTGTGTGTGTTACAGTTTATTGACGAGGCAGGCTAGGGCTGCACAGTTATTTGTGAGACTCACAGCGTTGGCAGGAAAAGCTCGCAGCATGACTGCATTAAAGCCCTTATAAAGGGAGGTAACCCCCTCCTCCCTGATCAGCTCTCTCAGGACGTCCCGGAAACCGTTGGGATATTTCCCCTCCGGAGCTGCAGGGGGCGGAAGAGAACACAACATGTTTGCTCTCAAAGTCAACTAATCAAACACTGAATAATCTCCCTGATCTAAAACAGGGCTAAAGGTTTAAGAAAGTGTAAAACACAAATACAGATTAATGACCAAGTAACAGTAACAGTTCTCTTTTTCTCTGTGTATGTGATTTCTGCTCTCTCTCTCCTGTAGAAAGTTTCCAATTTGCACCCAAACTACTGAATGCTGAATGAATGTTAAACAGCAGTCTTTTATCTTTTGGATGCTCCCGTTTAGGAGTCTCCACAGCGCAACACCCCTCTTCATGTCTTCTTGTCCTTTGTGTCTTCCACTTTCACACACCGTCTGCCTGCATGTCTTCTCTCACCACATCTATAAACCTCCTTGTTGTCCTTCCTCTTCTCCTCTTGCTTGTCAGCTCCATCCTCAACATCCTTCTCTTCATATAGTCATCGTTTCTCCTCTGCACATGTACAGATCTTCTAAGTGTCTCTCTAATAAACTTCTTCCTAATCCTGATCAGCCCTACCGCCTCCAATCCGTATAACATAGCTGGTCTCACTACTGTCCTGTAAGCCTTTCCTGTTCAAATGATTAACAGTGTTTTACTGTATTTATCTTTCTTTATTGTAATGTTATACAGTGTTTAACTGGCAAAAACAAACTCACTGTTCAGTTGTTTTTTGATAGTATTTGATTATTTCCACTGGATGATAAAGGGCCTTACATTCTGTAGATTACAGTAAATAAGTACTTTAACTTTTTTTTTTTTAGATTTATTTTACTGACTTTGTTTATTTTGATCTTTACAGGGATACAATAAGAGAAAAAGCATAAACACCCTAAATGACCAGTGTGTGATAATTTGCTCTACAGACAGTCTGTACTTTTCAGGTCCGACTGCACAGATCTCTCTAGCTGAGGTAACGGAGCATCTCACCTGTCTGGAAGCGTGATTTTAGAACATCAGGAGGAATCGCTACGGCCCAGTTAAAGATCCCAGCCATACCCCCAGCAAATAGCACACTGGGCACGCTCAGTTCATTTGGGCTTTAAAAATAATGAAAAACACACTGATTACACCTCATACACTCATCAACAGACACGTTCAAACACAGCCTATCTGAGCAACTTTGGAAACTTTGTAGTTGTGCAGGGTATCCGTCTCAAATTTGTCCCTACGAAAAGATATTATGTCCTTACAAATAAGACAAAAAAGGTATGTTAAAGATAAGTAGAACAGCCTAAATATACAATGATACAAAGCTGGAAATAAATGTATTTATTTTTTAGGTTTACGATTGAAGTGACACTCAAGCCAGACTTGGCGATTAAAGCTATATGTTGACAGAAGTGAAGTTTTTGAAACTTTATTTCTCGCACTCAATGCATGACATTGGGTAACCCTATTAAATGTCATGATGTTGCATTAGCGTGACTCTGCGGAGGACTTTTAATTTGTAAGCACGTAGGAAAACCCCTTCTGATGACACTGTTCTAAAAATGTCAGCTGGTAAATGCAGAAGGATGCCAGAAACACATTTCAGACAGCTTCTAAAATGTTGTTGTTTTTTTTTAGATGTTCCTCCCATCTTCAAGATATCTCCTCAGAATAGGTTCGAGTCTGGCCTGAGTGTCCCTTTAATCTACAGACAGAGTGTAAACTCACTCAGCTGGCTAATTTAGGCCAGAAGCCAAGACTGCACAACAGAAATGTCCTTTCACTTTGGGTCCAAACAATACGAACAGCTTTTAAAAACAGCTCCAAGGACCAAAAAGTAATAAAGACCTTCCTTACCTCTTGCCCTCTGGTGTGAGGAGGTTTTTCAGCCACTCATACGTCATAAAGTACATCCCACTGGCTGGCACATCTGAGACAGAGAGTGACAGCTGTCAATTACCCACAGAGGGAGGAGTCAGACATCCCTCAGAAACTTTTCTAAAATCTTTATATCTGCAGTCAGACTTCTTGTATTTTTAATGTATCACTGAGGAACTGTTCTCCAGTTTTTCCTGACGGACAAAGTTTCTGTTTCTCATTTTCAGTACAGTCTCTGTACCTGAGCAGTTTGATAGTTTTTTTGTTGGTTAATCCACACAGTGATCTACGTCTGAACCTTCAAGCAGAAAAGTGTCTAACTTTAGACATGAAGCAGTGAAGAACCAGGTGCAGATGATTCCAGAGAATCAGGTGATTAGTTTACTGCTGATGTTCAACACAGAGTGGTTGAAGCCCATTTATCTAGAACCTTGTATCTTTAGGCACTTTGCAGCCTGTCATACTAAAACATTTGTTCTTTCATATAATCCACTCAATATGCCAAAGCTAAGCAGAAAACAATATTTTGTACCAAAAAGACAATTCTCTCCAATTTCAAAGAAATGAGGGCCTCAAAACATTTGCACAGAACTGTTTTCACTGCACAGTTGTGCTGATGTGCACACGTACTGTGCTGAATAAATTAATGTTGCTAACAAGGACTAACTGGCACAAGCCCAGAGGTCATTTTATCCTTAACAGAATGAGCTTATTCCTCAGTCGCAGTCAGGATACACACCCAAAAACAGCACTATAGGCTAAACAGCCTAACTATAGTTAAGTTCCCCAGAATGCAATGGCTGCAGAGGAACTACAACATGACTGTTAAGTTCACTCTGTCACCAAGACAACACATTGAGAAAATATTCTTAAAAATAGCACCTCCCAAGCTAGCCCGTCGAGACTCTTGGGCCGAGTCAAGTTGAGCCGAGATACGGACGCTGCTGTTCTGAATGCTCTGACCGAATGTTCTGATTGAGTTTAACAATACTTAAATTCTATTAATATGGATTGAGATTCAGTTCACTTTGAGCACGTCCTTCAGAGGAGACACGTCTCACTTTTATACTCTGAGTATATTCCTGTACTTTTTCACTGAGTAAAGTGGTTGAATAAGTACTTCTAAAAAAGTACTTCTAAAGTCTTTCACACAAGTATCTGTGGTTTTACCAGAGGAAAGAATGGGTGGAAGTTTTTTCCATATCTATTTTCCACAATACTGTTGTGTTGGGAAAAGTAAACAGTACCTCTCATCAAAGTCAATGCGGTGCCTTTATAAATGCCCCTAATGCCACTTTCTCTGTAGATCTGCTTCACACAGTCTATCGGCCCGGCATATTTCACCTCTCCGGAGGCTGCCTGGATCTATAAAGGACCAGAGAAACACACACACATTCAATCTGTTCATGATCTGGGGTAACAGCGAACTTTGCCAGTCACAATCTACAAATGGATTTCCAGCAATGAAGCAGATTTAAAGAGCGAATCATGGACCGAGCTGGTCCGAACAATTTTACCTGCAGGAGGCATTTAATTCTCTCTCCAGGAGCCATGATAGCTGTAGTGAATACGCCAGAGAGCATACCGGCCGCAAACAACTGAGGATACCTGCCACAAACACACACAAGCTCAAATACAGAACACAACACATTAGAACAGATTAGAAATCCTATCCATGAATTGCCTCAAGAAATGTTTTCCTGTATTTAGAGCCATTGAGTTCCCATCCACATCGACCCCAAACTCACGAAAGAACATCGTGTGGGTTTTTCTGCTGCAGTTTCTTCCCAAGACCAAACCCGAAGAAACAGACCGCAAACATGGGCGTGACTCCAATGATGGGAGCTGCCATTCCCTTATACAGTCCCCGAACACCCTGAGAGAGAGAGAGAGAGAGGATTTGGTAATGGTGCAACAGGCTGCATCTTCTAAAACTAATAATAATCTGTTATAAATAAATTATCTGTAATTAAATAATCTGTAATAATTAATAATATGCAATATTTTTTCTGCAATAAATAATCTTTAATAATAATATAATTTCTGTAACAATAAATTCTGTAATGATGAATAATCTGGTTTTAAGTGTTTGTTAAAACACATTTATGATGTACAGACCAAGCAGTTTGCACAGATAAAAACACACACAGGAATCTAGAACCAGTAGAAATGTATCAACAGTGTATAAATGTGTATTAACCTCCTTGGCGAGGGTCTTTTTGAAGCAGTCGAATGTTCCGGCATAGAAAGAAGGTTGGCCTGGACTCGGCTTTGGCTGGGTCTGGAGCCGCACCTGTGATGGAAAAGTGTCAGCTTTTAACACATGAAAAGTGCAGAAATAATAAACTAAACTAGAAATTAAAGAACAAAGAACATAGAAACTAAAACAAGAAGAGAGACTGGTGTTTTTTTAGTTTTACATTTTTAACTGATCAAAGTAACCATCACTGCCGGGCAACAAATCTTGCGATACAAGTTACAAAGGACACACCCATTGGATCCCTCGTTTGTGTGGAAACGCAAGCTGCCTCTGAAGGAGCCTTTGGAATGGGACAGCTGGTCTGTGGCGCCATCACGAAACGCAACCCCTGAATTGGGACGCACCCGTGTTCCGTGTTAATGAGGCTGTGCTCTGCAATCAGAATGTTCTCCACCAGGGGGAGCTTTATAACCTCACTGTTGTATTTAGGACTGACAGCCCTTTTCTACCAAACAGGGAAACGATTCTTGGACTGGTTCTTTTAAGATTCTTTGAACTCTGAAACAGTCTAGTGAACCAGCACACATTCCGGCCCCCTCGGAGTGGAAGCGCTATGATTAAAGTAGGAAGAGTTACACAACAAAAGTAAACATGCCCACTAATAAAGTAAAGTGAAAGTGACTATTCTTGTCATTGCGAGGTCACAGCACAGCACATAGTGAACCACGACGAAATTGGACCTCTGCATTTAACCCATGTAAACACCGTGCAGCAGTGGGCAGCTATGAAAACTGCCTGGAAAGCAGTGACGAAGACAATACCTTTGCTCAAGACCAAGCCAGGTTACCTCTGGGCAACCTACTGGTAAGGGGTTTGAACCCACAATCTTCCAATCCTGTGGCCGACTCCCTGACCACTAGGCCACCACTACCCAATGTTAACATGTTCACATAATAACATGTTTACCAAAGGAAAAAAACAATAGATTTTTAGCTGAAGCTGGGAGCAGAATTTTTCTGGCTCTGGGTAGGTTCAATTTGGTGCCTGAACCAGAATCAGTTCCCTGTTGAAGAAAAAAAAAAAAAAGCACTGAAGCCCTCAACAGTAGGATTTCATCCGTGCATATACTTGTGTAAACTATTCCTTGATTAACGTCCATAATCACTACACTACTTGATAACCAACAAGCACGTCCATGTGGGATTTGTTGGCAAAATCTGATATTTTTCAAGACCAAATCTGCTAATACAGTACAAAAATCAGGATGACGTCTATCTGATGAGAAAAATAGATATTTATAATATATTTTTCTAACTTTAAACCTCTGAGAATAAATGAATGAGATAAATGAATGTATTCCAGCCTCACCTAAACATTCTGCTCTTTCAGGGCCTCTATAAAAGCAGTTAAAAATAGAAAAAGATTTGGGCAATACAATGATAACTATCACCATTGTGACAAACATCACAATATTCTTTCCTGAGTGTATCATGAGTTTGTCAGTAATTAAGCAACACTTACCAGGGGCATTTCTTTTTCAGAAAGAGACCAGAATTAGCAGAATTAGTGTTCCCTTAAATATTAAATTGATAGTTTATTGGGAAAAATATTACAATTTTTTTTTTTTACCCAAATCAGTTTAAAATATCGGTTACATCTCAACACGGTGTTCCTATATCGCCATAGTGAAAAACTGTTAAATACTTTTTTTGTTTGTTTCACAAAAACTACAACAACAAAAAACTACTATGACGTCAGCAGAGCTGTCACGTGGCACAACGAGATCTGGGTGAAAAGTTAAGAGTCCATGCAGAGTCAGGACGGCAACATTCAGAAATGTTGTAATTTTTTAAAACATTTTATTCACATCTTAGCTGACTTTGCATTCACTCCAATAAATATGTCAGTAAAAAATAGAATTGAATAAACCCTGAAATAAATACAAATACTGTACTGAAAATAAAAATAAAACACGAATGACAACATAAATAAATTATTAATATAAGTATATAAATAAGAATCAGATATTTATGAGCATAAACACAAACAGGAAATCTGTTCAGAGTCTGGACTAAAACGAGCTTTCCTGTTCCACCTTAAATTTAAGGTGGAACGGGAAATTCCAAAGTGAAACTGGTGAATAATAAGCACAGGCCGAACTCGTTTGCAGTATGAAGTGCGTAAGCCTTCGGACAGTTGGTTTCTTTTGTTTTTCTTACGAAAACGATTTTTAAAACTCTTTTTTCACCTTAATGGTGTCCAGTGGATGGCCAGCAAACACCAGACACACACCTCCAAACCCTCCGGCGAAGAAATTCTTCAGAGGACTTATGGGCTGCGGCTGCTTCGACATGGCTGGCGAGTGGGAAATATAGCTAAAAAAATAAAATAAATCTGAGAAATCTGTAGAGGTTTAGAAACAAGAAGACACGAGCAGAGCTCCAGAACAGAGACCTTTCACCCACATTCACACCCGGACACATTTGAATGCAACACCGCTGCTGTTCTTACTTATGGCCGCCAGATGGCACAGTTCATTCAGTCATTATAATTTTTTTCTGGTCCAAGTAATGATCAATAATGGCATATGTGGAGCTTCCATACTCAAAAGTAATGATTTCTTCTCAAATAAGCTAAACATACAGGGCTTAAATTGCATTACTGAACACATATGGAGCCATAGAAGCCTAATTTTAGGAACTAGGCCCCAGGATCAGGTCATGGGCTCGAATCCTGGACCAGTAGGTTGCCCTGAGGTTCCCTTGAGCAAGGTACCGTTCCCATCACTGCTCCAGGGTGCTCAGTATGGCTGCCCACTGCTGCACGGTGTGTGTGGGTTAAATACATTGGGTGCACTTTGTTATGGTTCACTACATGCACTCATATGCAGCAAGGGGCAGCTATTTAAAGCACCCAGGGAGCAGTGTAATTTGGGGACGGTACCTTGCTCAAGGGTATCTCAGGGCAACCTACTGGTCTGTGGTGGGAACCCATGACTTTCCGATCCTGGGGCCAACTCCCTAAACACTAGGCCACTACTGCCCAGTAGAGACATGCATGAAAGTGATGCAGTGAAGTTAATATTCATTATTTTCAGTGGATATTTGAGGCTTTAATAGTCTTTGAATTTTCTGAAGTATTTTTACTCGAGTATCTGTACTTGAGCTGGAGGTAAGAATGGTCCACCAAAGTTTCTCTACTGTCTCTGAATGCCACCTCAATGAGAATAGCATGTAAAAATCAAACAATAGCTAAAAATCAGTGTAATCTCCATTTTCTAAGGAACTACTTGGCCTACATGTGAAAATATGGATATGTTATAAAACGTACAATATAAGACTGCTCATTTTTAAAATAGGTCACCGCACCGTGAGAATGTTGTGAGTTCAGTTCCCTCTGCCCTGTGTTGGACTGGCGATGGGTTCTCTTTCCATCACTTTTACTGAGTAAAAACATCACAGGAGTTCCAGTTTAGTGTTCATTAGGACAGCTGGTGTCTTTATTAGTCTTGTAAACCTTTAAGAAAATACACTTTGTTACCAGTTCCCTTCTGAACACTCTGACACTTCTGGGAAAATAGACATTGGCGGACCTGCGGTTGAACTCTGCTTTAAGGTGCCAAGAATGATGCAGGTCCCTCATCAAACACACACAGCCAGACAGGCCTGCACTCAGTCACTCCTTGCAGTTGTGTTTGTGTAGATCACAGTTATAATACTGATTCAATTCATCAGGTACCACTGATTAAAGGAGAACTCCACCAAATATTCCTCCATAATTCAGTAAATATAGTCACGCAGAGCAGGTTTAATGTGAGACGGTTTAGATTTCTTTCCAGTCGTGGCGAACAGAGCCGACCATCCAAAATCTGTCCATGTCACTTCTCCCAGTGAAGCTCCACATGTCTCTGAGTGCCTCCATGGGACAGTGATGATGGTAAAATGTTCAGAACTAAACCAATTTTCTTTGGATCTCTCCACAATGAAAGGATTTATTTTCTGTCCAAAATCTTTTCCAAACTCAAATACCAAAAACAACATCTCAAGCGTCAGGCAGCATCAGCAACATTTCATCTTTGTGAGGGACATTCAGATGTCCGGTTCTATTCACCAACACTGGGAACATGAAGTATTTCACGCCAAAGCTGCTCTGAAGGCCTTGGTTTACATCATAACCACTTAAAGAAATAGGTGGAATTCCCATTTAAGTGAATAAACTTACAAAGTTATGCAGACGATGGAAAAATATAGGTAGAATAAGAATAAAGGTGAAGAAAGTGTGAGAGAGAGAGAGAGAGAGCTTGTAAAAGCCAATGCCACGTCAGATAAATAAGAGTGTAAGAGTGCTGCGGCTTAGAGAGGTAGAGAGTGATAGACGACATGATGTGTATCAGATAAGGAAAACACAAAGAACATTAATACGCCATCAGAGTGTCAGATTCATCCCTCCGTATTTTTCTTCCAAAAAACTGGCATTCAGAAAACGAAGACATCTTTAGAGCACAGTATTGCAGCCATACCTTTAGGACAGCCCAAGTTAGGATGCAGCGTAGCGGGGTTTTGGTAAGGCTCAGTATTTTGCAGGGGAGTTTTTGGCAGGTGCCCTATACTAGATATGGTTACTCTGAAGTTTGACAGCATGCCCATTTAAGGAATCTCTAGGCTACTTTTCTCTCTGGGGAAACATTGTGGCAATTGATAGTGATTCAAGACTAAAATCAACAGCTTCAGCTGAGTGAACAGGGCAGAGGACAATGTCCATTAATTATGAATGATATGTCCTCTTTTTATCCAGGACCCTCACGTGAAGTTTATAATGGCATTAAAATGTACAGGCGTTGGCATTTACCATCCCAAAGGAATGAGATTTCTTGAGACTGGTTTTCCTCTGTGGGAAAAGTTTTTGAAGATCTTTGGTGGGAAACCAAAAAAACACTGTTAACACTGTCAACACTGATTCCTATTATCCTGCGTACGCTTCCTTTGCAAATTACGAGATCGTCGAAATGCAAAATAATGCTACATTTATGCTACATGTCTGTCTAGATGGCCACATCCAGGGTGCTTTTCCAGTTGTCCTCCCCTACACCAGGTTGATGCAGTGTCTCCCTGCAAACAGTGGTGTTCCTACTAATTAGCGACTCTACCTATCTAATAACTCTAATAACTCAACCTGGAAGTCCTTATATGGGCATGCTGTCCACCAGAATATGACTTTAGGGACCCACCAGCTTAATGCTGCTTAGAATATTGGCGAAATTATTGCAGAAGCATAAAAGTAGCGTAAAACAGTTGTAGGTCGGCTGAACAGGGATGTTACAATCATCTCACTTTAGTAACCTCCTTGGGTACTTATGAAAAAGTGCCATGAACCATTTAGAACAAGCTAACCATGCAAATACTGTAAATGTGCTACTTTGACACTTTTATATAAAATAAACACCACCAGCTACTTGACAAGGAGTCAAAGCCTGTTAACCTCTATGGGAAATAACACGCATCAAAAAAAAAAAAAAAAACATTGACTCCTCAGTGACCTCATTGTTTAGAGGATCAAGTGATAATCATTAGAAAGTGTTTGTAGGACCAAATCTGTCAGCCATAAAACAGTTTTGTATGACCACAGGGTGGGGAGATACAAAAGTATCTCATATTTCTCCACAATCTGATATGATCTGAACTTTTAACAGCTGGTAGGAATTTTGCAGGATATTAATATTTTTGGTATTTATAATTATCTGAATTATAGCTCTCAAAACACAATTTATTTTTATTTTTGCAAAATATATCCAGTAGGGGGCACCAATGTATTAATGATTGGCCGAAACTTTGCCACACATGCGCCATGTGTATTTATGGAAGCCTCACATGTAGCTACAGCTTTTGTATAAAGCTTTGTGAAGGGTGTGAAAAAAATTGTGTACAGCTTTGTATAACATGTAATAAATTATGGTTAGTTTATTTAGTTCTCTTCTATATTACTCTCATGGTTTACGTTTGATTTAAGGTGCTTTTATCTTCTTCAGAATTAAAAAAAAAATATATTTTGATGCTCTGAGCTCCAGGTTTTAGGGTCAATTTCACTGGTGGCTAGAAAGAAAGAAGATACTCAAGAATTCTTGTTATTTAGTCCAGCCCTACTTAAAATAATCTAATATATATATATATATATATATATATATATATATATAAAAATGTCATCATCATTATTATTATTGACTCAGCTAGAAATACTGTTTAGCAATTGGAACACAGCCGAAAAGGAGTTAGTATGCTTTTTGCAACGTGTCATGCAGGATAAACCTGAAATCTATTTAACATCTAGCACATGTTTGTTTTGATATCTCTGAGAAAGATCAAGGCTTTTGTGCCTTGTGTGGTGCTTGTTCCCTCTCTCTATGGTAACACCCTGGAGCAAGCTCCATCAGAGTGGGGAGCCAAAGCCTCAGCTCTTGCTCATCTGATGGAACTCTTTATAAATCTGCTGCACTATGAGCTTGTCCATCTGCCGGGCCGAATTCAAGCTTTCATCTTCTCCGGGATCATCCTCCTCTCCCAGAATCCTCTGCAGTGCAGCCTGCAGGTCAGGGAGACGGTGCTGGTGCTGTATGTAGTCAGTGGAGCGCATGATGGCGTGCATCAGGGAGAGATACTCCATCCTCAGCTAGAAATATTTAACAGTAAATTACAGTTTTATACATTTTGATATCAACGCTGAAGCAATAACTGGTGTTTCAGCTTGGACTGCTAAGTTCATGAGGTCTGGTTGAGCGTAACCAATCAGAAAATAGGTAATTCACATTTAAATCAGTCCGTTTTAAAGGCACAGTAACAAAGCCTCTCAAAGCCTCTCTCATTTTAGGTGCATAAAACATAAGTAGGCCTCAAGGGAAGCAATAAATGTACAAGAAAAGCAAGACATTTTAAAACAATGCACCAAAGCCAAGCAAATAAGATGGTTCTGTTCCTGCACCTTGTCTCCGGGGGACAGATCAGATATCTGCCGTACAGCGATGTCGATCATCACCATCATGTCAGTATGATAGAAAATGTCTGCAGAGTCACGGCTGGCAAAGATGTCCTGCAGGAACTTGAGGACAGAGTGTGGAGCAGGAGGGGCGTGTTTAAAAACGCACACAGGGTCCTCTGTGGGTAGAAAAGCAGGGAGAGAGTTTAATGCTAGCACTTCCAATCACTCTGTTCTGAAATATACTACAGCTTTGGGTGTGTATGGGTGTGTGTGTGTGTGTGTGTGTGTGTGTGTGTATAAAAGAGAGACCTCCTCTGTTGAGCAGCAGCAGAATCTTCTCAGAAAGTGTCTTCACATTATGTCTCTTTATCAGTGTCTGCATCACCATGTTACTGTCCGGCACTGAGAAAGCATCCACCAATGCACACACAACACACACACACATCATTTAAACATTTCATCCCATCCCTCCTGTCACCCATCCCTCTTTCAATACACCCTCCAATCCATTCTTCAATTTGCCCATCTATTCCTATCTATTCATCTTGCTATCCATCCTTCCCGTCCTCCCTCCATTTGCCCATAGCTCCATTAATTCATACACCTACTTGCCCATCAATCCCTCCCTCCCTACAGCTATCCACCTGCTCATCAATCTGCCTACCAATTCATCCCACCATCTATCCCTGTACCTGTCAGATGGAGGTTGAAGGCCAATAGCAGGTTGATGAAAAGGTCAGGCAGCTGTTCAGTGGGGTCTGAGGGAAGTCCCTCCTCAATAACATCCAACAAAAATTGCACAAAACTGGAGTTCAAGTGATCTGAGAGAGAGACAGAGACAAATCTATAAGTGATCTACCTAAACATTAACTATTGAAGGCAGAACATGAAGAAAACCTCCATCCTTCTATTCATCCATCCAAGTTTGTAATGACAGGCAGTGTGTGGTCTTTACCATAATGGCGGTAGGGCACCTGCTCCCCCATTGAGAAGATCATGGCCAGAACCAGGGCTGTGTAACACATCTTCTGATGCTCTGCAGAGTAAATGACCACACAATTCATCATTCTTTCCAAATCTCTTTACTGTTTATTTCCATTAGGACATGGAAGTTGCTCTGGATAAGAGCGTCTGCTAAATAATGTAAATGTTTATGTCAGCCCTCATTATAGTTATTGTAAAGTGAAAGTGACTAATTGCCATTGTGAGAACGCAACACGGCACAGCACACAGTGAGCCACTAAGAAATGTATCCTATGCAACACTAGACCACCTCTGTGTAAACATGTGAAACTGTGAAAGTTACATGGGAATCATATGCACTTATTTCCACTCTGATAAAGTTTGTGTCACGGGTGACACTGATTAAACATTTCTCTGACCCTGCGTGTCCGTCTGCAGGTCTCTGGCCAGCTCCATGGGCAGGATGGAGTTGAGGAGTGTGGAGATGAGTGAGGCATCCAGGCCACACATTGCTCCGAATACCTTCAGCAGCAGCAGACGAAGGGACACCCTGTGCTCCTGCACAACGACACATTTATTCAGCATTTATTATAAATACAACACAGAGCTTCTACTAGAGCGCTGGAAAGTTTTAGAACTAATTAAACACCCAGATATACAGCTTTACAGTTCATATACTGACTTTCGCACATTACAGCATGTATTTATGCATTGTTGTGTCTGAGTTTCCTAGCTTTGTGGGGACCATCCTCATAACCATAGCAATACTGATAAAATCCATGGAAATGGGAACATTTTGCTAATCCTCTCAAAAAAAAAAACCCCATGCCCAAAGTTTTGTGGTGTTACTCAGACACAGTGTTACATCATTTAATGGAAATCCTAAAACACAGAGTAATATCTAACTGAATGGGTGTGTATGGGGCTTTGCTCACCATTTGGTAGTAGGAAACCAGAGATAGTACTGGCTCTGACTGATTGGCTCTGCACATTCTTTTACACACCTCTGGGTCTGCATCCGTCTGAAAACACAAACACACACACACACCCTAAGGATGTGAGACCCTGTAAGCAGAACTGAAACTGTGTTTTTTTTCCCAGAGGGGTTTCAGTGTGTCTAGGTTAAAAAATGAGCTTTTATTCATGCATGAAATGTGCTCAAACTGTTTACAGAAATGAACTGATCTACAGCACTAGAGGAGCGGCGTGTGTATGAAACTTTTCTCTGTACACACCAATCAACCATAATATTAGAACCATGTTACATCAAAGATCAGCGCTGAGCCCTTTCTTGTTTGCAAGCTTAATGAAAATATTAACATACAAGGTTAAACAGGAGTCTGTGGACCATGATGTGGAAGGAGTGACCCGTGACTGATGGGGACCAGTAAGAGTGAAAGAAGGTTTACAGGATGTTAGAGAGACCAGCTATGTTATACCAGTTAGAGACAGTGATGCTGATGAAAAGACAGGTGGTGAAGCTGGAAGTGTCAGAGTTCATGATGCTGAGATTTGTGTTGTGAGTGAAGAGGATGGACAGGATTAGGAATGAGTTTGTTAGAGGGACAGCTCAGGTTGGCCTGTTTGGAGGCAGAGAAGTGAGACTACATTGGATTGGACATGTGCAGAGCAGAGATGAGGAGAACATCAGGAGAAGCATGTTGAGGATGGAGCTGCAAGGCAAGAGAAGAGAAGGGCAAAGAGGAAGTTTATGGATGTGCTGAGGGAAGACATGGTATTAAAGAGGAAGATGCAGAGTATAGGTAGACATGGAGATGGACGATCTGCCCTGGCAACCCCCAACAAGAGCAGCTGAAAGCAGAAGATGATGATTATATGGGTCCTCCTTGTGCACCTAAAACAGCTCTGAGCCATCAAGACCCCACAGACCCTCTAAAGGTGAGCTGTGGTTCTTTTAACCTTGCAAGTAGGGAGGTAGGTCCATGGATGGGATGAGTTCGTCCCATAGATTCTAGATGGGACAGAAATGTGGGGAATCTCAGTCAGTTCTACAACAGTATTTGCAGTGTGGCAAGGAGCGTTCCAGGAATATCCTACTGTTCTGAAGATGGGCAGTTCTCGTGTTCAGTATATGTGGGTGTGTATGATATGTGTTCAGAGTGTGCCTCACCAGTATTTGCAGCAGTTCTTCCAGGTAACATGCAATGAGAGCGTGATCCTCGTACAGAGCCCAACTGCGCTGCTGTGCGTCGTCACGGTGGCGAGCCAAATCACCAAAAATCACCTCCAACCGCTGCTCATCATGACACACCTGTCCCCGAGGCAACGCTGCACTGAGGTCCTGTGAGATAAAGAGATGAAGCAGGATGCAAATACTACAACATATTCCTACATTTTCAGCCAATTTTGTTTTGAAAAATTTGGAGGACTCTCTTGTGCCTCTCTGGATTATAAGTTACAGAGCAAAACAGTAATATTGCAATTTTAGTCCTAAATACTGCAATGCCTTTCCACATAGTTTAAAGAGCTCATATCTTCACTTTTTTGGAGTTAAAAGTTTTGAAATCTGTAAAAAGAGAAATTGCCCATTTTCAACACATTTACAAATGACTCCTTTTTCTGACTACAGCAGTTTTGCTCAGTTTACTGCAGTAATGTCCTCCCTGGTCATGTCCAGTGTGTGTTCAGCCTTACCTTGCTCTCGACCAATGACAGCAGGACCTGCTCCAGCTCAGTCGATGCAATGGGGATGGTGGTCTGAAGATGCCCAACAACCACACCCACGGCAATGCGTGACATTTCATAACTAAGGCCCGTGTTCTTTCTCACAAGCTCTATCAGCTCTGCACCCGTTGTCATGGGAACAGATGCTAAACTGTGGGTGGGGCTTTCAGTGGGGCTAATTGAAACAGGAGGCGGGGCAGAGGGCCATTCTGACTCCGGCTGGTCCTCAGAGATTGGCTGTGGTGCAATGAGCTGGAGTTGGGGGGCAAGGCCTTTTTGAGAGGGAGCCGGATGGGCAGGGGGAGGTGGGGCTTTAGCACGGCTTGGCACGGGAGGTGGAGTGCTGCCAGCACTGGGGAGACTGACATCCGAGGAAATAACAGAGTGGGTGGAGCCTGAATGGGAAGAGGTAGAGCTGAGGGAAGCAGCCTGGTCAGGGCCAGACAGGGTCACTTTGAGATCAGGATCTGCGGGGAGGGGGAGAGAGAGAGAGAGAGAGAGAGAGAGAGACACACACACAATATTATATTTCAATGTATTCACATTTTTTCCCCACATTCATCAACTTTACTTTTGATTCAGTTTATTTATATACACATTATCTATCTATCTATCTATCTATCTAGAGAGACACAGAGAGAGCGAGAGAGAGATTATAAGTGCATTAAGAGAATGAGCATCCCATGAGCCGCTGATTTTCATCAGCCTGATTAAAGGAGTTTAAGCTGCCGACTCTGTGTGTTTGCATAAAATGGGCAGAAGGGACACACACGGAATAAACCCTGTTTACCAGTCCTTTAAACCAGGGTTCACAAAAGCTTTCTTTTATCATTTAAGTGGATTTCTTTTAGTTCACCTGCCCATGACAACTTACTTGGTTGATTTTTCCCGGATTTGCCCTCAGTTGAGGCTAAATCTGCTTACAGGCTGGACTCGGTTGAGAAAGATCTTAGGCTTAAACTATCTGCAGTGAAACATCATTGTGCAGACATACTAGCACATTAACATGAGTCAGCGCTGCTGTATATTGATTGATGTGATAGTTCTACCAGCCAGTACTGTCACTATTATTCACCTGTTGCCACACAGACTCACTCTCACTCTCTCACTCACACTCAACCTAACCTAATAATCTGATTTAATAATCTGTTGCCCATATTTACATTTTTAGCCCTATTTCAGGACCCTTTCCTTGACCACAACCATCATTTAAAGTTCTGCCTGCACCGAGAGCTTCTTGTTAATGAAATGCTAAACACGAAATTAAAATACCCTTTTAATTTGCCCCCTACACTTCCTGTAGTGTATTACATATTTGCTAGAAAGACGTGATGTGTGGATCATATGGGCATCAAAGACTGTGGATCATATGGGCTTAAATGAAATAATAGAACACATATTTGCCCCTTACGCTTTCTGTACTTTGTTAAAGTCTGATCATGTGGATTACATCATTTAAAGCAAATTTGTCAACTTAAGCTCCAATAATCAACACTGCTGGCAGCCATTCGGCTTTGCTGACTGATTTTTCCAAACGCTTGACTTAGATGTTAAAACTGCATCTCAGATCTTAACCACTTTCCCATCTTAATATCATGAATAAAGGAGGGAAAGCAAGGAGGACATGATGTCTTGTGAAGGGCCTACAGATGTGAATGTAATATGCTCTTACCTGGGCGTCGGGTCGCCCGCTGTTTTTCCGGAGGAGGGGGTGTTATGGGAGCGGCTCTGCGGGGCTGAGGTGGGATCTGGAGGACAGAAAAGCACAGTGAGAGGAAAAAAAAAAAATTCAGAATAGTTGGTTGCTTTTAAATTCATCCTCTTCCCTAAAGACACATCTCTTCCTGATTTGTTCCACATTATTGTGTCAGGAAGCACGGTGATGCTGTCTGGATGGCCTCCCACAGTCCAAATACATGTCATGAGTCCCTCATTTCATCATGTTTCGCTCCAACAGATCCAGACTTTTTGTCTTTTTAACGTCTTGTTGAGGAACAGTTCTCTGGGCTTCCTAAAGGACAAAGTTTTTTTGTTCCCGGTACCTGAGAGGTTTCAGAGAAAGAAGCCGTGTGGGATCATCTCCACAGAGAACGGAAACAAAAGGCAGCCGATTGTCTGAAGAAGAGCCTTAGAAAGTCCTTCAAGAAGCCTGGAGGAATGCTAAAAACAACTTAAAGAAACAAGCTCAACTAAAAGAGTTCAGGCTGTGCTGAAGCATAACGGTGGCTATAGAGAATATAGAGCTGCTTCATTAAACCTCGTTAGAATTGGACAAACTCTTTGTGTTTAGACTGGATTTATATGTGTGTTTGTACAGAAATTACTGCACCTACTGTCTCATTTTCACAAAACAAAAATGATGGATGGATCAAGACTTTTGTACAGAACTGTACATCAGGTGGAATGGAGATACAAAATTCGCTCTTACACTTAGGTGTTACTGGGTGTGTGTGTGTGTGTGTGGGGGGGGGTGTTGTACCTGATAAAGTCCTGGGACGTTTTCTGTGTGATCAGAGTTTGGCTCACCACCTTGGCAGCTAAAGGCTCGGCTGAGGCCGTTGGGCGGCTGGGGGGTGTTGCTTAGTGAGAGCTCGCTACTGGATGAAGGGAGTCCCTGCTTTTGACTGGACGGAGTTGGACTACGAAGAGAGAGAGTTTCCTTCCGGTGGTGGATCAGTTTTCTGTGAAAGAAACACACACACACACGTGCGCGCACACACACACACACACACACACACACACACACACACACACACACACACACACACACACACACACACACAAATGGCATTTAAAGCTTCTTACTGTAGAATTTAGTATTTAGGACTGATTCTACATCAGTGCTCCTGAAAACATACCCTGTTGTTTTTGTATCTAACAGTAAGTCCTACTGTGTTCTAAACCACGCCCATAAGTCTGTTCGACCCTAATGGAGAGCTGGACTGATTACTCAGCATTAGCATAGGCGTTGCCTCAGCTTTCGAACAGAAATGTCTGGAAAATGGGGCCTTATTTCTGGGAAGAGAAAAGGAGCGAAAATGTGTAAAACTGTCTCAAAATTATTTTTGTTTTCCTTTCCATCTGACAGCACTGAAGCGGATTGAGTCTCTGATGATTTAAAGATGGTTACTGCTGATGAACCACATTCAGCTGACCCGCATTAACATCAGCAGTCCTTCTGCAGCTAACAAAGGAAAAAAAAAAACACTAAAAATCAGCCCCATAGGTTCCTCACATCTTTCAGGAACATAATCAGAAGTTTTTTAAAGTCATGTTTGACTTTCCCGCAGCATTTCAAACATCAGACAGAAAGTTAAAGGGTCCTTGAGGATCTGACCGTATTGCTGAAAGGGTAACTTTAGCAGAGGGTAACTTTAGTGTGTGTGTGCTGTTTATAAAACCCACTGCAGAACTTCTCTCTGCTCCAGATTGTATTTTCCTCCATTTTTCATCGCCATGTTATGGATCCCCTCAATCGCTCGATCAATAGACTGCAACACCTCATCCTGTTCTGGAGCCTAAAGAGAGTGTGAGTGAGTGAGTGAGTGAGTGAGTGAGTGAGTGAGAGTGAGAGAGTGTGTGTGTGAGAGAGAGAGAGAGAGAGAGAGAGAGAGAGAGAAATAAAATAATCATAAATTATTTATAAAGAAAAATTGGACCCAATCTTTAATCCCACACAGCAGAAAGAGAAAGAGTGAAAGTGTTTGTGTGTGTACATTCAGTTGAGGCCAAAATTATTAGCCCCCCCAGGAATTATGGAACATTGTTCTAAACTTCCCAGTGTTTGCAGCATTGAAACTTGATATAAGCAAACATTCACCAGTGCTATTTAGTAGCTTTTGGTACATTTTGTAATATAAAATACATTTTTAGGCTTGCTTTATATCAAATATAGTAAAAAAAAAATGGGGTGGTCAAAAATATTAGCTCCATGTGAATGTTTGCTTTCAAAACACACCTACAATAATTAACCAATCAGCTTTGAAACCACACCTGTTCAGTCAATTGGCTTCCTAACAACATTCATTCAGCATAAAAAGACTCCAAGGAACAGGGCACTTGAACACATGGAGGGACTACTGTTACTCACCATGCCAAAGACAAAGGAAATCAGTCTGGAGCTCAGAAAGAAGATAGTAGAGGCTCATGATAAGGGGGAAGGCTACATTGCCATTTCCAAGCGATTCACAGTGTCTAGAACTGCTGTACATTGCTTCATTGCCAAGTACAAGGAGACAAATTCTGTAAGAAACAAACCTGACCATGGCCGTAAGCGCAAGATTTCAAGAACTCTGGAGAGGAAAATAGTCAGAGATGTCAGCAAGGAGCCCCGGACATCTGCCAAGATGATTGCTGCTGACCTGGCCTCTTCTGGAGTTGATGTTTCAAGGAACACAGTTGTGAAGGGTCTTCATCGTGGTGGGCTTCAGGGTCATCGCCCCAGAAGAACCCCTTTACTCAAAGAGCAGCACATCACAGCCCGACCGAGGTTTGCCCGTGAACATTTGAAAGGTAAAGATGAGTTTTGGAAGTCTGTACTTTGGTCTGATGAGACTAAACTGGAGCTGCTTGGGCACATGGATGTTGCTTATTTGGCGAAGAAAGGGAGAGGCCTTCAACCCTAGGAACACAGTTCCTACAGTTAAACATGGTGGTGGGAGCATCATGCTGTGGGGCTGTTTTGCAGCCTCAGGCACAGGGAGCCTTGTTCTGGTGCATGGCATCATGAAAAAAGAAAATTATGTTGACATTTTGAAAGTGAAAAAGTGAAAGTGACAACCCTGGTCATTGTGAGGTCACAGCACAGCACACAGTGAACCACAACGAAATTTAGCCTCTGCATTTAACCCGTGCACTCAAACACCGTGCAACAGGGGGCAGCTATTGAAAGTGCCTGGGGAGCAGTGACAGGGATGGTACCTTGCTCAAGGGTACCTCAGGGCAACCTACTGGTAAGGGAATCGAACCCACAATCTTCCGATCCAGGGCAACTCCCTAACCACTAGGCCACTGCTGCCCCCAAAAAGGGAGAATTTTGAGGGAGTTCAGTTTTGAAGGAGAATATGCAGAAATCTGCTCGTAGTCTAGGCTTAGGTCATCGCTGGGTCTTCCAACAAGACAATGACCCAAAGCAGACAAAGTCCCAAAACTCCAACAGTTCCTCAAGGATACCAAAACCAAGATCACGCACAGAGGCCAGACCAGGCCGGAGTGGCCCGCACAGAGGCCAGACCTCAATCCTATTGAGAATCTGTGTCGGGTGCTCAAAGTGAATGTCCATGCTTGGAAACCATGCAATTTGGACCAGTCAGTCAGTCATTGTCTGCCGCTTGTCCCAAGCGGGGTCAGGGGGGCGTGCTGGAGTCCATCCCAGCTCACACAGGGCGAAGGACACACCCTGGACAGGTCGCCAGCCCATGGCAGGGAGGAGCGTGACGGGGACGGCACCTTGCTCAAGGGTACCTCAGGGCAACCTATTGATCGGAGGTTCGAACCCCTTCCCATGCAGCCAACACCCCAACCATTAGGCCACTGCTGCCCCACAATTTGGACCAGCTAGAACAATGTGCAATGGAAGAATGGGCCAAAATCCCTCAGGATACCTGTGCCAACCTACTAAAGAACAACTCTAAGAGATTTTTGTCAGTTGTGGCTCAGAAAGGGTACACTATTGACTATTAATGGCCAGGGGGCTAATAATTTTGGATGTCTCATTTTTGCCCTTTCTTGTTTCCTAATTAAACTTAGTGGACATTTTTTTTTATAGTGTATTTGTTTCCAAAATAACAAACACTTGTTGTTAATGTTCATTTTCATGGAGAAATCAAGAGTGTTGTCTAATTTCATAAGGGGGGCTAATAATTTTGGCCTCAACTGTATGTGGACATATGTGTTCATCTAAATTACATAAACCAGTCCGAGTGCAAAATTTGGCCCCAATTTTTTACCCCTGCGGGTAAAGTTATCTGATAGTTTGGGTCGGAGTAAACCCGTGACAGACCTGGCTCGGTTGGGGGGTGGAGGCTCCTGCAATGAGCTGAAATGCAGAAATTAAACAGAAAAATTGACTGAAGGTCTGTGCATCCGCTCCCACCGGCTAATAGAGCTGGCAAATTCACACCAGACCCCCATTAACACCCCCCCCCCATATCCCCCAAAAAGTACAGGCAGTCCAGATGGCATGTTCTGGAGTGCCAGTTTGATTCAATAATTCATGCCCACTTTCATCCCCTCTTAAATAATCTATTCCTTTAATAACCACAGGATTTAAAAGCGGTACTTTATTTTGGCTGGTGAATGTTAATGAGGTGTTAGTCCAAGATTAACACACGCACACACACAAACAGCTCCAAAACATCGTTGCACAGCGGGAAAGGGAAGGGGGTTGTGTGTGAAACAGGGAGTGTGAGAGTGATGAAATGTACAAAGACAACAAGGAGATAGATAGGTAACACTTTTTTGTGTGTGTGTAATAACCTGTATGTTATGGATGCAGGGTGCTGGGGTGTGTGTGTGTGTGTGTGTGTAATAACCTGCATGTTATGGATGCAGGGCGCTGGTGTGTGTGTGTGTGTGTGTGTGTGTGTGTGTGTGTGTGTGTGTAATAACCTGTATTTTATGGATGTAGGACGCTGGGATGTATCCAGTCTCCCCGGAGCTGCAGCGGGACCCGAGCCACCAGTGCTGGTTGCTGCGCTCCAGGATGAGGAAAGTCTCTCCGGCCGGGAAGCGCAGCGAGTTCGGCTCGGAGGAGCTGAAGGCGTACAGGGAGCGGTACATGTCCCAAACCGAACCGAGTCTTTCTAACAGGCTGTGCTCCTGCTCATACCCTTGACACAGCCACGCACACGCGCTTTACACCCTGACTCCTGATCAGCGAAGAGCCCGAACCGCCTGAACCGCCTGGACCGCCCGGCCGAACCGCCAGCGACTCTCCAAACCCAGTAAACACAGCGCCGCCGCTCGGATCCCTGAGTCGGCTCTTTTGAACCTATTCTATATACTAAGCCAGTCAAACCAATTCTCTGAGTCGAACTCTCTGTTTTGCAGCAGAAGGGCAACGTAACAGTGAAACGTTCACATACATCATACAGTGTAGCATATTCTTCAACACACACGCAATTATATATTTTCTACTCATAATATATTACTAATGTTCTAAGTAAGTTCTAGTGTTCTTTATGATGAGTTGACTTTACTTATTTTACTTTACTGTTCAGCAATAAACTGAACCGATTTATTTTTTCTTTTTGATCTCCTCTTACTTACAGTCACTGTTGCATTTTGACTTCATTTCCCTGTCTCTGGCAGCAAGAACACAGTTATTAGATACATGTCTCTTTCTTCTTTGTCTTAACTGTTCCAGTTTAGGGGTCGCCACAGTGGATCATCCGTTTCCATTTCTTCCGGTCCTCTGCATCTTCCTCCTTCAAACCGACCACCTGGATGTCCTCTCTCACCGCGTCCTCTTTTCCTCTTTCCTGTCAGCTTCAACATCCTCCTCTCCCCTGGACATGTCCAAACCAACACAACCTTGCTTCTCTAACTTTGTCTCTAAAACGTCTAACCTGAGCTGTCCCTCTAATACACTCATTTCTAACCCTGTCCATCCTTGTCACATCCAGCGTAGATCTCAGCATCTTTAACTCTGACAACTCCAGCTCCTCCCTGCAATGGGCTGGCGACTTGTCCAGGGTGCGTCCCCCGTCCTCGCCCTGTGTGCGCTGGGTTGGACACCAGCACCCCCCCGCGACCCCGTTTGGGACAAGCGGCAGAAAATGAATGAATGAACTCCAGCTCCAGGAGTTTTCGTCAGTGCCACCGTCTCCAACCCGTACAACATAGCTGGTCTCACTACCGTCCTGTAAACCTGTTCTTTTACTCTCACTGGTCCCCGTCTGTCACAAATGCTGCGCCATTACACTGCCATTACTATTGCAAACAAGAATGGGCTCAGCGCTGATCCTTGATGTAATCTAACCTCGATCTTAAATGCATCCATCACTCCCACTGCAGATCTCACCACTGCCCTCATACATATTCTGAACTACTCTCACATACTTTTCTGTAACAGCGGACTTCTTCATGCAAAACCACAACTCCTCTCTAGGCACCCTGTCATATGCTTTCTCCAAGTCCACAAAGACACAATGTAACTCCTTCTGACCTTCTCTGTATTTCTCCATCAACACCCTCAGAGCAAACATTGCATCTGTGGTGCTCTTTCTCGACATGAAACCATACTGCTGTTCACTAATCCTCACATCTTTTCTTAACCTAGCTTCCACGACTCTTCCCCATAACTACATGCTGTGGCTGATCAACTTTATCCCTCTGTAGTTACTACAGCTCTGTGCATCACCCTAATTCTTCAAAATGATACATTTCTCTTTTTTTGATTAAATTCAGCATCAGAAACTTTCCCGTTAAAAACATTAATCCGCGTACATGGTTCATGCATGGAAGAATAGGGAGATAACTTGACTAATCATTGTGGAAAAGCTAGAAGATTAAATCAAAATTAACCAAAATAACAAACAGAAATGAAACGAGTCAATGAATCAGAGAATCAGGCGTTCGATTCGTTGAGCCAGAATCGGTTTTCTAAAATGAATCAAACTCCTCATCCATAGACCACGCCCACTTGCAGACAAAGTGAATCGAGCACCTGAATAGCTAAACGTCAGCAAAATGCTGAATTTCACGTCACGGCTGAAAAAAAAAATAGAAGCGTTTTTGTTGTTCAGATGTGACCCCAACGCGCGGTTGAGGTGTTTTATTGCTATGTTTGGGATCTGGATTTCTGCCCTTTATGGATTTGTGCTAGCCTGAATCAGCTAAGCAAATGTCGTATCGACCAGTTCATGTTCTTATTCTTAATTTCATCCGTTTACGTAATTTTAATTCTTTTGCTATATATTTTACACGGTTTTGGTTTTCAACTAGAAGATGTGCCGGATTAAACCGGGACCGGATGTTTACACCGGAAGTTATTGCGCGGTCAAATGTGTCCGTCCTGCATCGCCATGTGAGGTAGTTAATATCCAGCCGGTTTAAGGTTGACTGGTTGAAATGGCTGCGCCGGTTTGGAGTAAAATATTTCTCCGTCGATCACTTTATTGTCTTCGGTTTGGACCTAGAGCTCTTCCAGTTCTAACAAGGTATAATAATGTTCTTGACTATGTGGGGGGGTTGCAATGAGCAGTGCTGCCTCACAGTGATGACCTTCACTGCAGATAATTATACTGACATTCAAATTCAACTATTCAGGTCAGGAGAGAGACAAGACTGAGGAATGGGTGAGAGCGAGGAGTAGCCTAGTCACCCCGAGTGAGAGCACAGTTATACTGACCATTTGTGGAGAGGGAGGACCACCTTACCGAGGGAGGGAGGGAGGGAGGGAGAGGGAGGACTGTTATACTGGGGGAGTCTTTATTCCATTATATTTTGTAACAATAATATACTTAATTATAAGGAAGTTGTCAGACATTAACATGCAGTTCAAAGTTCTTTTGTAATGATTATTATTAAAACAGTCATTTGTTTATCAAATTGGATTCAGGACTAGCATTGTGGATTCCGCCCTGGCCATGGAACAGTGGCCCAGTACTTCACCTTTGCACAGATACTGGAAGATACTGCTTAACCAGTCCACATGTGCTTTGTAGATCTGGATAAGGCTTATGACCATGTCTCAGTAGGGATGAGGATCAGCACCTCCAAATCTGTGGCCATGGTGCTCCACCGGTAAAAGGTGGCTTGCCCTGAGTCTTTGCCTCAAGTGGAGGAGTTTAAGCATCACAGGATCTTGTTTGCGAGTGAGGGTAAAATGGAGCAGGAGATGAACAGACAGATTGGGGTGGCAGCAGCAGTTACGCTGTACCACCGTTCTGTAATAGGTGAAGCTGTCAATCCATTAAGAGCTTTAATAACTATGAACAGGATTTTAAAATCTATTCTAAATGAGACAGACTGCCAATGGAAAGAATCTAAAACAGGAGTTCTGTGATTTTTGCATTTCCTGAGTATGAGTTCTCTGGCTGCGGGACAAAGTTTTTCATGTTAATAGGTTCATGTTATGTTTTCTGAACATATAAAAGTGTAGGCTGATTTTTGGTCTTGGCCCCGCAGCTCCTTTTTAAGCCGCGGTCACAGACTGGGTCCGACAGATGATGAGATGTACCAGAAGACGACGGTAACAGTGATGCAGAAAGAAGCAGATGGCGGACCCATGATCCTCAGCTACAGCTCAAGAGGCTTCAACATAGACGGGAACAGAGTGATTGGACCGTGTGCTGTCATACCGCCAGCTATTCTGCAGTGGAACGTGAGGAGGATCCTTGATGAGTCAATATTATATTATTGTTAGTTTTTATTATTTTTAGTCTAATTGAGTCACTTTGTAGCCTGTTGCACTGAAACATTTGTTCCAGAGTTTGGCTTTGGTTTCATTTAAACGAGTCAATATGACACATAAGTGTTCAGGCAGAAAATTGCATTTTTGCACCAACAAGGTAATTCTCTACAAAATATAAAAGGAGTGGCTCAAGACCTTTGTACACTATTGCGTTAGGCATCCAATTATCTGCATTTTAATTCTGAATTGTTGCTGTAACAGGTGGGCAGCCATAAAGACATCACAGTGGAGAGTCTGGCTCTGTTTTATCTGCTGGAGCCTCGTATAGGTAAATCCTCATACGGCCTTATTTACTCCGTTTAATGTTTTATTTTAGCAACTGAGTCATTTTTCACAGGCTGGAGGTCTTTGAGAACTTGTTAACATGTGTGTGTTTGTAGAGGTGTTGGTCTTGGGCACAGGAGCCGGCACGGAGCGTCTGGACCCTGGTGTCCTTTCCTTCATCCAAAAAAAAGGCATCGCTGTGGAGATCCAGGACACGGTGAGGGTTGACCAGATTAAGGGCAGGAGTTCAGTTCAAACGGAACCAGAACTACAATCCTTTGCCATTTTATTTAAACGACTCAAGCTGCAAGTTTCCTCACCTTAGCCCAAATGTAAATCCTTTTTTAATGAAAAAAAAAACATAGCCACTAGAATAAAACTGCTGCACCGTTTAAGGGTGTAACAAAAGTTGAAATAAGAGCCTGATGACTAAGAAGCTAACAGAAATGAGAATATTAGATGGACAGCTCAGGTTTGACGATTTGGATACAAAGTCAGAGAAGTGGGACTGCGTTGTTTTGGACATGTGGAGGGGAGAGCCAAGTATATCGGGAGAAGGATGTTGAGGATGGAGCAGGAAAGAGAAAAAGAGGAAGAACAATGGGGAGGTTTATGGATGTGGTGTGAGAGGACATGCAGGTGATTGGTGTGAAAATGGAAGATGCTGAGGACAGGAAGAAATTGAGATGGATGATCCACTGTGATGATCACTCCTAAAAGGGAGCAGCCAAAAGAAGAAGAAGAAAATTGTACCATGTGGTGTTAAAATCTGGTTGTCTGTCTGTATGACTAACTGATATTTATTACAATAATAATAAAATTTGTAATATATGTAATAAAATTCCATTTAGAAAGCTCAAAATTTAAATAGTGATTTTGGCTCAGTTTTCTATCTGGTTATTCACAACACAATTCAGAACATTCTCCTTTTTCCTTTGCAGCCAAACGCATGTGCCACGTTCAACTTCCTGGTCAGCGAGAGACGAATAACAGCAGCTGGTTTGATCCCGCCACCATCGTCGGCACTCATGGAGTGACATCAGATGTGTGTTAATATCACCCAATCACCCAGAGACTGTTTATTCACTTTGCAGATCTTCCTGATCAAAGTTGGATTGTACATAATGGAGAAAGACAACAATTTGTGTGTGTGTGTGTGTGTGTGTGTGAGAGTGAGGGAGAGTGCATGTTGATTAGTGTAGTGGATGTTAATTAAATAAAACACTGTCTTTTTTCAAATTTTTCACATTTCACAAGTGATTTTCTGGAAACGTGATCAGAGAACAGAAAGCAAAAAGAATCAAGATGGGGGAAGGGTCAAAAGTACTAAATTTAGGCCTCATATTGGGAAAGATATTTTTTGCTTTATACATGTTCTAATTTAAAATTAGAAAATAAAAGTACAGATAAAGTACTTAGTACTCACAGCATAAAAGTAAAAAGTACAGGAATGTACTGAGATTATAAAGTGAGATGTGTCTCCTCTGAAGGACGTCTGTAGCGTCTGTTTGTGCTGAAAGTGAACTGAATCTCACTCCAGAGACTATTAAAGCCTCGAACTTCAACTCCATTAAAATAATCTACTGAAAATAATCAACATTAACTTCACTGCTTCACTTTCATCCACGTCTCTACTAGTTCTCCTGTCACGGACATCACACTCAACACACGCCTTTTCTCCACAGTCCACCCATCCTGTCTGCTCTCTTATATGTCTCCTTACCTCTGTCCTGCCAAAGAACATACTTAAGGATCATATTTTTTTTTGCATTTTTGTCCATTTAGGCTGAAAAGGGTCTGAGTGTTGGGAAGATGATGGAAAATAACCTGGAGAAGGGATTGAAATTCATTGATGTTAATTGGGTTTGAGATCAAAAGATGAATATGGCAATATGAATATACAGAGGCCAAAGCATCAGCTGCAAACATTCAAAAGCGCTAAGAATCAGAAAACCAGTTAAGTGAGCCACAAAGTTTCTGGGACAATGTTTTATGGATTTATGAGAGAGAAATTAATCTACTAAAATGATAGAAAGGCCACAGTGTGAAGAAAGAAAGGATGTGCTTATGATCCAAAAGACGAGCTCAACTGTGAAGCATGGTGAAGGTGATGTCATGGCTCGTAGTTGCAGGGTTCCTTCTGGAACAGATTTTTGTTTTGTTTTGCTTTTTATTTGTGAGAGACATTTAACCCATACACACAGCAGCCATACATCCAGCACCCTGGGCAGTGATGGGGACGGTACCTTGCTCAAGAGTAACTTACTGGTCCAGAATTTGAACCAAATTATAGGGCCTAGTCCCTAAACACTTGGTGCCACTGCTGATCCCAGACCAGACTGTGTTGTTCTGCCTTGAGTGCTAGGATAGGCTACACTCATCAGGATAAGCAATAATAAATACATTGTTTGCTGTATAAAAATGTGTTTTCTAGACCAAGTGGCTGTCATTGCTCTTTTTTTCTATTTTGTTCTCTTAGTTTCTTAGTTGACCAGTCACGACATTCTTTGTGTGTTTCTCTCGCACTTTCTCCATCCATTCTTCTCTCCTCTGTTCTCACAGCTGTGGAATTTCCTTGCGCTGTCCTTCTCAGAGCTAATCTGGGGACCCTTAATTAATCCCCCCAGAATGAATCACTGAATTGTTCTCAAGTCCTCAGTGTCATACCATGAGTTAGGAACACAAGAAAGACATGTGACAGTCTTTTTTATTATGGTCATTTACAATACAAATAAACCTATATAAGTGACTACAGTTACCCCAAATCATTTGGCCGAGACTTGTTTGTGTTAAGTGAAAGTGACAATTTGTCATTTTGAGAATTCAGAGAACTACAACAAAATGCATCCTCTGCATTTAACCCATTCACCCCCAGCAGCAGGGGGCAGCCGTATCCAGCCCCTGAAGATCATTGATGGGGATGGAACCTTGCTCAAGTGTATCTCAGGGTTACCTATTGGTCTGAGATTCAAACCCACACCCTTCTGTTCCTGTTTAGTCCTGAAGCGCTACACCATGGCTGCTCCACGGTGTTTACAGGACCCAAGTTTCCAGGGTCTATAAATAGGCCACAGATGTGTTAAAATGTCCTTTATGTGTGAAATGATGTATAAAGTTCATGGTGCTAGACAAAAAAAAAAAAACACGAAACACTGAACACCACCTTACACTCTGAGGAGAGTGTGTGGCGTTTTAATGTACATTCATGCTGGGAGTGTGGCGCTTTGGCCACCTTGCCAGAGATGTTGTGGGCACTCTCTGACGTAGATCAAGTTGGTAGGACAGTTTGTTTGGGTCTTACAAGAAGAAAATGCTCATTTGTTGTAGTTTAACAGTCACATTAATATAAACTCTAATTTGATATATTTGTAATGTTACAGACCGATTCCCATCAACACTTTAGCTCTGGCGCTAAAGTTAGTTTGCTAATTACTTTTTTTTTTTTTTTACAAACAATCTGATTTTCAGGTCAAGGGGTCGAATCCCAGACCAATAGGCTGCTCTGAGGTACCCTTGAGCAAGGCACTGTCCCTATCACTGCTCCTAGGGTGCTGGATATAGCTGCCCACTGCTGCACAGTGTGGGTGGGTTAAATGCAAAGGATGCATAAAGCTGCCCAAACTTTAACTTCATTTTGATACCCTCGCCACCCAAAATGCACTGTGCCTTGCTGGGAGACACTGGCTTACTTAGAAAATCAATGACTTCCAGTTACATACAATTACATACATACAACATACAATTCTTACACTTACATAATTCAAGTAACACTGTGTGTGTGTGTGTGTGTGTGTGTCTATGGGGATGGATTTTCTTGAAAATTCAGGCTTGCCCACCAGTCCGACATTACAGAGATGTTCATTGCTAATCCCACAACTCATCTGCTCCTGAACACTAAGGTGACAACTTTTCCACTTCCGTCTATCATGAAATTATCCCAGGATTTTATTTATAAATTTAAAAGGGCATGCAGTTTTTGTTTCATGTACTGTAACCATAACAACTGTTGTAACAAATTATGGTGATAGAACTGGGCACTTCTTTGTAAATCAAGTTTATGGGGAGCCCACATGATCCTTGGATGCTGCTGAACAAACAGCATGTTAAAGACATCGAGATTAAAACGATGCTCTATATTTGTGGATGGAGCCATATCCCATTAGACTGTACAGCTACAGATCAGCTGCTCCTGGTCATCTGGTCATACCATTCCTGACCCCTGATTCCAACCTTGGGTTCCTTCCTGCCTTTGTGCTGATGTTGTGGATTCACTCATTTAGTTTCAGCTCCGGTTTTACAAAAGTCTTCTCTAAAACTAGGCCAGTGCAGGGGGTAAGTAGTAGAGGTTTGATATGAAGCTGCTATAGTGAGCAGTCAGCACCCTCTGTTGGTCAACACAAGCATATTGTGAGACATCTGCCTGCATGCTGTTTGTGTGTGTATGTTTGTGTGTGTGCTTGTGTGTATGTGTGTGAGTGTACATCCGTTTAATCCTCACTGTCGGCCTCGCCGTCTCTGTGGAAGTCCTTGAATCTGAACTCTGCCCCTGTCATGCGATGAAACAGGTCCTTGATGTCTTCACACTCCGTCTCAGAGTGCGTGGTGGCATCGTAGGAGCGTGACACAAAGACCTAGAGCGATAGGAGATGAAGCACAGCTTCCTGTTAGATATTTCTAATAATGCTACCTTGACAACTTTTACACACCTGCTTTAATTCAGTAGGGTATTTCTTCATGTTTTTACACAGCGCACAGTGAACCACAACAAAATACATTCTCTGCTTTTAACCCTCACACACCATGAACCAGGAGGCAGCCATATCCAGCCATATCCAACCCCCGACAAGCATTGCTCAAGAGTACCTCAGGACAACCTACCGGTCCAGAATTCAAACCCACAGCCTTCCAAACCTGGGGCCTAATCCCTAAACCCTAGGCCAACCACTGCCCCGATACCGACTGCAGCCTTAATTATATGTTCACACTGGGATCTGCAAGGACATCAAATCAACAATAAGTCGTCCATTTTCAAGTGATGTATGCAGAATCTTTCAGTAGCAAGCAGCAGTGCATTATAGGTGGGGAGGACTTCAGAATGAAGCTTAAATCTGTGGAACTTTATGATAAAGTGATGTGATATGGTTCTATGGCAAGTGATTGATTTTTGAGTGTTTCCCGCTAAAGAACATAAAGAACATTAGTTCCCAGTGAAAACAGAGGCAAGGGAGATCAGGCAGGGTTTATATTTCCCATACTTTTAGTCTACAGAGACATAAATGAAAAAGAAGTGTGTACCAATGTGTCTGCAACTTTGTGTTCCAGTTGAGTCTGTGAAAGGCACAACTGCAGGTAGTTTGTAAAAAGTGGAATAAACTGAAAGTGTCAAAGTGCCCTTGTCATTGCGAGGTCACAGCACTGCACACCATGAACCACAACAAAATTGGACCTCTGCTTTTAACCCATGCACACAAACACCGTGCAGCAGTGGGCAGCTATTGAAAGCACCCGGGGAGCAGTGACGGGGACAGTACCTTGCTCAGGGGTACCTCAGGGCAACCTACTTTTGAGGGAATCAAACCCACAATCTTCCGATGCGAGGCCAATTCCCTAACCACTAGGCCACTGCTGCCCCGCAAACTGCAAACCAACTTTAGCACCAGAACTAAACAGTGTTGATAGGATTCTGTAACATTACATATTAATAAAATTGGAGTTTATATAAATGTTGTTGTTAAACTACTACATGTTCTGTTCCTTTAGAGCCTGTGCTGATCGACTGTCAGTCATTTCACAGTGGAAGGACATTTTGAACTTTAGCTATGTGTTAGTTAGTTTTGTGGGTCTTTATAAAGGACAGAAACTAACTGTCCCACCATATCTACATCAGAGAGTGTCCACAGCATTCAGCAGCATCGCTGGCAAGGTGGCCAGAGCAAATGTTGATGCTCTCGCAGCTCCCAGTCTGAACATATGTTGAATGCTACATTCTCTTCACAGAGCATGAGCAGGTGTTCAGAGGTGTTCAGTCTTTGTCTCATGTGGTTTCTGACCTTGTACAATTCATTTATACCTAAAACCATCAATTTTCTGCCGCTTGTCCCAAACAGGGTTGTGGGGGAGTGCTGGAGTCCAACCCAGCGCACACAGGGCGAAGGACGCACCCTGGACAGGTCGCCAGCCCATCGCAGGGAGGAGCGTGACGGGGGCCCTAACCACTAGGCCAACGCTGCCCCGACCTAAAACCATTGACTTAATAATTAACATTGCTAAAAAAGTAACATTTAGGCAAACTGTTGGGATAAAAGCCATTCTATCTACATAGGCCTCATAGTTCCAGTGCTAAAACCAAAGTAGCAACTCCTTAGCCTATGGTCAAAGGGTAAACCCATAAATTTGCAAAATTATTAATTTAAAATGATGAAAGTGCTTTTACTGGAGGATGCTTTTGAGTGACAGGTTACCTGACTCCGCCTTCCGTCATCTATGGGGACCATGAAGTCACTAATGGACACAAACCTGCGGAACAGTGACAAAACAGTAACAGTGGGTGGTGCTGCATGTCATGTTTATTTGTTGTTTGGATAAGTGGTGTACAGTCTTACTTCTGCATGATTGGCTCCAGCAGAGCCAGGCCTGGCTGGGCTTCCTTCTCTGGGTGACTGGTCTCCACATTTGTACTGACCACAGCGATATACTTCCCTTCTGGAGCTACGTTATGACCATAAGACACCATACAGACATAGATATCTGTGTAAAAAAATGTGGTTAATTGTTCAGTATCCACCATAAATTATTCAGGATTTATTGTGAATCATTCAGTATCCACTGTCTGTTATCCAGCATCAGCAATAAATTATTCAATATCCATTGTCAAATGTCAGTTATTCATTGTTGGTTATTGAGTATTCACTATGAATTATTCAGTGTCTACTGTGAATCATTCAGTGCCTACTAGTTATTCAACGATAATATTCATTATCCAGTATGGATTTTTCAGTAACTACTATAAACTGATCAGGATCTTATATCTATCACCATAAAGCTTAGTGTTCACAATGTTATTGAATTTTCCTGTACCTGATTTCCGGTGGACCTGTGTATGTGGGATGATGATGTGGCAGGATTTGGCATCCTGCGTGTTTCTGATTGGATGGTTCAGAAGGCAGATGATGCGGATGACCCGTCCCACCTTCCTGACCCGGCCTGGAGCGTAGCTAGGGTCACACAACAGCTGCTTACAGCGGAAAACCTGCACATTGTCAATCAGAAGATACCTTGTTTTGTATGCTTGTTTTAAGAGACTTTCATAAATATGGATGTGGACTTTATTATAATTGAATGTATTTCCTATAATTTTTTAGAAGATCTTGTTTTGGATAAAAATGAATTTTTGCATTCTTAATGCTCTACTCATGATGACAGGTTCCTTGGCTTCTCACCTCTCCGTGAGACTTCACCCCCACCACTCTGCCCTTCTCCATGATGATGTCATCCACCTGCCGGTTCTGTAGATATGTACATCCATTCAGAGTGCTTAACCTACCACAGAAACACACACACACGCACACAAACACAAAATGCTGGGATTTTAAGGGCTTTGACCCAGCTCCAACTATTAGACATACATTCCACAGTCCATCCTCATCATGCTGCTGTGTCAAGTACTGAGTTAAGTATTGAGTAAGTTTTGGGGGAGAGGGAGGACCACCATTACCCACCCACAGAGAGAGCGAGAGAGCACAGTTATATTGTATGATGGATGAGAGGGAGGACTGCCCTACCCTCCCAGAGAGAGAGAGAGGACAGTTGATTAATGAGTACAACAGAGTAATGAGTAACTTATAGGTCTTACTCAGGAAAATACGAATCCATCTGAAATTTCACTAAATGGTTACATTTAGTTACACACACACACCATCTGCTAAAGATCACACTAAATAAAGCTGTACCTGGCAAAGCCCTGTGGTAGTTCCCCCAGGCCAAAGAGGGGATAGAGATATGGGCTGTGGTCATATCGGGCCAGAGAGTCCGAGTACAGTTTAATCCGCTTTATGGTCTGCAGGGACGGTTGGTCGAGATATCTGCAAACACAGAGAAGTGTATATAATGTGAACACGCAAACAAGGGGGTCTTCTTTGGGACTGTCATAAACTTGATATGATCAGTCACTAAAATTCATTTTAACCCTGAGGAAATATTATGGACATACATTCACTCACACATTACAATTAAAGAACTAGAATAAAGTCATGGATTTCAGAGCTGACTGGCTGGTCTGGAACATGGCTGCTGGTGCCATTATTGTGTCAGTATTTTCCTAAATGCAAATAAATTTCAATATTTCTTAGCTATACACACACACACACGCACACACACACACACACTCTGTCTCAGTTCTGGCTTTCATTCCTCTCCTCTCTAGAGCAGATGACTATTTCAAGCTGCTCTTTACTTTTTCTGCAGAACTGCACCAAAATGACCGATGTGCTGTACATATAGTAAATAAGAATATATGAAATATGGACATTCAGGGGAAAACATTAAACTAGAAATAGCAATTGAATTAAAAGTAGAAACACTGCAACAAAAACACCCCTCAGGTCACCCTGAAAACAGCTGCTCTGAAGACCCCATTGGACCCTTCTGCAGGTCTGAAAATGAATAACTGTTTAATTCAGGACACTGTATTAAAGGTAACGTTTAATTAAAAATGAGGCATCCACAGAGTTTTAATGAGCCCAAATATGGTTGATCATGTCTGATTTCAAATGGAGCTTCTTAAGTGTAACACTAGTAGTCACCCAGTCACCTTTTCTTCATTTAGGTGGAGCAGGCCTGTGGCTAGAGCTCAGATGAGTTGAGAGGTTGTGCAGGTGGGCTGAGTGGATGTGTGTCTTTCTGATAAAATGGCCAATGAGTGTAGATACAGTGTTGGGAGACCAAAGAGTGTGTATGTGTTTGTGAGTGGATACTAACTCATCACCACTCTGCAGGGCCAGTGCGTGTCCTATAATCTCCACCACGTCCGATCCCAGGTCGAAGTGCTTAAACACGTCCCTCATGCTGGTTCGGTTGGGGTCCATGTCCAAGAAGGTTCGTGGGTCGTGCTCATCAAAGTTCAGGACAAACAGCAGGAGCTTCCGGAAACGGCGCTTGTCAAACATGCCCATCAGATCTGCAGAAACATGCCACTCATCACTGAACTATACCTTTAGGAGCATTTCAGAAACAATTCTGACACTTTTGCCAATGTTGAATAATAACTAAAAGCACATTCAAGAATTTACAATACTTAGAAAAATATATTCATTTATATTCATATAGTGTTCCCAGAGAGCCAGACGTTCTTGTATTTTTAATGTGTTGTTGAGGAACAGTTCTCCAGGCTGTGTTGTAGATCAACACAGTGATCTACATATGAACCTTCAAGCAGAAGAAAGAAATAGGTGCAGATGATTCCAGATGATCAGGTGATTAGGCTGATGCTGATGCTGAACACTGAGTGGTTGGAACCCCTTTATCAACAACCTTGTATCCTTAGGCACTTTGCAGTCTGTCACACAAAACTTTTGTTCTCATTTCTTTCATTTAATCTACTCAATATAACCATGATAAGCACAGTCTGGCATGCAGTAAATTGCTAAATATTTTCAGCAAAATGTGATGCTTATGGTTAAGCTACATTGCCCACTCTTCACCTGCTTGCTCTTTTGTGACCTGTGACCTGACAAGTGAGTGTTACCTGAAGCATGTGCATCCACCTCAGTGACGGGGACTTTGTGGATTTTCCCAGCTTGGTACACGTAACTACCCTCCACTACTTTAAAGTCCAAATAGCGTGTCACCTCCGTATACAGCAGCATTTTCACCAACTGCCCTGTAACACCAAAGAGGGAGCCAATGAGTGTCCCATAACATATGTCACCTCACCCGCACCATCCCACTTAAAAAATGAAGTGAAAATTTTCTGGGGAGTGAATTGCTAAACTTAAACTCAGACTTCATTCTTTACTTTAGAACTGTTGGCTATAAAAGCGACGTTCTTTCTGCTACTGCTACTGTGGAGTTATTGTTAAATGTTAAATGTTAGCACTAAATTAACAATGTACATGAACAGCTGGTTCTAGATTAAACGCATATTAATGAAGACTGTACATATAAACATAAACGTGAGCTTGTGTGCAGCATTTCTAGATGCACTCCTACAGTAAAGTCCCCACTGCTGCTATCTAGAACTAGAGTGACGTTCTCGCTCACTAAACATGATTGGCTGATTCCTTTTTGTAATGATGTTGGTGGTCTTAAATCCAGCTCCTGAGGGCCTGACCAATAGTAGGGGCTTGCTTGGATACATCTACCCAGATACCTCAGAGAGAAAAGTTCAGATTGCTTCCATTTGTGTTCTGGAATGTAACAGGGTTACATTCATTTTACTTCCCTGAAATCATACGAAGATCTCATTAAGGGTTCTAATGGTGTGCGACCATCACCTATTTTGTTTCTTCCAGCAGGATCGGTGCAGTTTTGGTGGATGCTCACCATTTGAAAGAAGAAATTTAGGGACGAGGTCCACAGTCCACTCTTTGCCCTGTCCCATTCCTGTAGGAGGCCCTGAAACCTGGAACCTCTTATAGAGCTGTTTGGCAAACAAAACAAAGAAACATGACCAAAATACAAGACTTTAATAATTAATGATGTTCATTCACACTAACCAGCCAATTTATCTGAAACCGCTCTCTAGCTCCCCTTGCTTTTGAAAGACTGTACTCCATGTGTATAGGGGCAGCGGTGGCCTAGTGGTTAGGGAGTTGCCCCTGCATCGGAAGATTGTGGGTTTGATTCCCTCACCAGTAGGTTGTCCTGAGGTACCTTTGAGCAAGGTACTGTCCCTGTCACTGCTCCCCAGGCACTTTCAATAGCTGCCCACTGCTGCATGGTGTTGTGTACATGGGTTAAATGCAGAGGTCCAATTTTGTTGAAGTGTGCTGTGACCTCGCAATGACAAGGGTTGCCACTTTCACTTTATAGCTTGTGTCAGACCTTCTTCAGAAGTCGGATTCAGTTTGTTTTGCACACTACAGTGTGTGTGTCTGTGTGTGTGTGTGTGAGTGTGAGTGTGAGTGAGTGACCTCCTCCAGAGGGGATATAGAAGCTCCTTCTCCTCCATAGTGCGGATTCTGGTCGATGTGCAGAACTTTTTTCCCACATATGGACAGCAGGCCAGAGAGGACACACTCCTGAGAAGAACAGAAGGACAGCACTCAAGAACGAGGCAAGAAAACATGGGCAAACGTGTCTACCGAGACACTTCTGAACACAGACACTGTACATGTTCATATTTATATTTCAGTTTCCCTTGTCTTTGTGAAACACAACACAACGAAATTGCACTGTGCAATTTTCCTGGGGATCAAAAAAGCTATTATATTATCTGACGACCACAGCTTATTCCTGGAAAGAAATGTATCATTAAATAATGGCAAATCTAAATGTGAATGGCAAAAAGTGTGGGCAGCGGTGGCCTAGTGGTGAGGGAGTTGCCCTGGATCGGAAGATTGTGGGTTCGCTTCCCTCACAAGTAGGTTGCCCTGAGGTACCCTTGAGCAAGGTACTGTCCCCATCACTGCTCCCCAGGCACTTTCAATAGCTGCCCCCTGCTGCATGTGTGTGTGTATGGGTGAAATGCAGAAGTTGAATTTTGTTGTGTTGTGCTGTGCTGCGTTTCACAATGACAAGGGAAGTCACTTTCAAATGTGATAAAACTGGTTTTAAAAAAAGTCAGTTTTACAAAATGACCTTGCTGTCCTCAATTTATACTGTTACTTTTTTCATATTTAATTATATTTAAACAAGGAATGGGATATCACACAGCCCTGAACCACTGCAAGTTATAACCTACACCTTTTCTTCCCTCTGTGGTGAGAGGGCAGGGGATTAGAGCTAATCTCCTGCACAGACAGGCTCGGTAACAGCTCAGCTTCATTGCTTCATTCAGATCTGTGTCAACTTTAATGGGTTGGGTCATTTACCCCCAGAGACATGTCAGCTTTATTGTTTAAGAAAATAATCCAAGAAACAGACTGCAGTTAGTGCTGTGTGGGTGGGTTAGTGCTATTTAAAATGTGCTAATTAAAAAAGAACACTTCTTGTATAAAAATATATATGCAGATATAGATATATAGATATAGAGATATAGAGATATAAATACATTTCCAGTACAGTTTCTGTACCTGAGCAATTTCAGAGACAGAAGCAGTGTGGGATCATCTACACAGAGAACGGAAAACAAAAGGCTGCCGATTGTCCAAAGAAGAGTTTTGGAACGCCCAAAAATGTCTAAGAGAGTTCAGGCTGTGTTGAAGAATAATGGTGGTCGTAGTGAACATTGACTTTAAAGCTGGTTGGAATTCTATAAACTCTCTTTGTGTTTAGACTGGATTTACATGTGTGTTTGTGCAGAACTCCGATAAACAACATTAAACAGTTCACACAAGAAACTGCAAGCTAATAAATGCAGAAATTTTCATTTGTACAGGTTCTCAAAAACAACATTTGCACAGGAATGCATAGACAGCATGTTTTCTTTTTCTTTCTACATTAATTGCATCTGAAGTGTGCATTTAAGTGTCTCTATAGATGATGCTTAACTCAAACTAGTATTATTTATTTATTTATTTAATTAATTTCTTTAATTGTTTAATTAATGTTAGCCAAAAGCTGTATTCTGTCTGGGCATTCCACAAAGATTGTGTTTGTTTGTCCTCCATATGAATGATTTACTTTATCCTTTTCATTTTATCTCTTAAAGATAAGCAGTTATCATAGAAATGTTTGGGAGACTCAGGAAGCTGTGCATGATTGTACGTGTTTGTGTGTGTGTGTAGTGATGGAGAATGTGTTCTTACCTTCAGACTGGTTCCCAACACAACAACATCAAACTCTGCCATCCTGAGCTTGGGTTCACTCCACCTTTCCTACCGAACCTGCTCTGCCTGCTCCAAGAATGTGTGTATGTGTGTATGTTTGTGTGTGTGTGTGTGTGTGTGTATTTTGGGAGGGTGGGGTGTGGGGGGAAGCATGTCACCTTCTCCACAATATCATATTATAATGATCCCTTAATGGGATAATCTTCTGGGGCCCTCTGTGCATTTCCACACACGCACACACACACGCACACACACACACACACACACACACACACACAAACACAAACTTTCAGAGGCTTTAGTTAAACAGGATGTGGACCAGAGTGAGAAATAAATGATCCCCATATTCAAGCTTTTTTTTGCCTATTGAAACTAAAGTCTATAACTGCAGTCAGACTGGAGAAAGGATCTGTTTACATGTAGCTTAAAGGAAAATTAGCTTAATTCTGAATCATTAATATTTTATGTTTTTAGACAGTACAGAATAATAATTAATTAATTATTAATGTATTCATAATCTATAATAAATTAATATGTAACACAGTATTATATTATTATTTTTTATTCTTATTACAAGTAGTAGTGGTAGTAAACAGTGGTAATCATTTATATCTATCCGTTTTTTAATTCATTAATTATCGGGTCTGTTAATTAAATTAATAATATTTTGAAACAATTTTTAATTAATGTATTATTATTTTTGTTGTTTTTGTAATGAAGATACCACCACTTTAACTACTACTACTACTACTACTACTACTACTACTACTACTAATAATAATAATAATAATATTTAGTCTTTAATGTGTTCTGTTCCGCTGCGACTACACTTCCCAGAATGCTTATCGTTCGGCGCGTCTTCCGTTCATTAAGGACGCAGAGGTTCAGTCAGAACTTCCAGTTTTTTCACTTTGTCACGCAACACCGAACATTTCTGTAGGTGGTTTCGGAAGGAGCGGTTTGTGTCGGTTCTGAGCGGAACTCCGAGGATCTCTGAGGTGTTCAGGCGGTGCTGGAGCGACTTTAGAAGAGGCGAAGTGAAGTTTTTCTTACGCGGAGGACTTTCCAACCCAAACTAACCCGAACCGAACCATGTCTGTGCCGGTGAGTGCTGCTGTCTCTCTTCCATCACTGAGTGTCACTGTCCTCTCCCTCTCTCTGGGTGGATAGCGTGGTCCTCCCTCTCCCTATCATTCAGTATAACTGTCTCCTCTCTCTCTTGGTGGGTAGGGTGGTCCTCCCTCTCCCCACCACTCAGTATAACTGTCCTCCATCTGGTAGGTAGGGTGGTCCTCCCTCTCCCCATCACTCAGTATAACTGTGCTCTCAGCATCTTTACAGAGTGACGAAGGAGCCAAAAGGAAATGGTAAAAATTACTTGGAAGTAAAACAACTTTCATTCACAAACATGAAAAATGTTTTTTTTTGTTTTTTTTTGCTGCAAAATGTCACCCTGCTGTGTCCACTGTGTGTTAGTTCTCAGGGATGGAGGGCCGGGACCAACACTCCCGCACAGGCACCCGACCTAACCCTGGTTTCCTGGAGCGCCTGGGGGAGACAACGGGTGGGATGATGGTGGGAGTGGTGCTGTTTGTCCTCTCCTTCTACATGCTGTTTACTAATGAGGTCAGTCTTTGTTTTGGGGGGCTAAGTGTTTCAAAATGAAGTCAGAGTCCAGTTAACTTTATTATAATGCTATGATTTAACTAGATAGTAGCCAATCAGAATGTAGATAATCCCTAACCCTTACTTGTGGCCCCTTAAACGCAGGACGTTAGTCTGTTTTAAAAAATGTTGAAGACCGAGCGCCCTGTCCTCGTCCATGTCATCTTCATTAGAGAGTATATATACTATTTAAACTTGATTCCACAATTAGTGAAAATTAGGCCTTGGCTCCCCAACCCTCTCCCACAGGGCAGGGCGATTCGTACAGCTGCCTCTTTGGACGAGGGTCTCTCTCAGGTCCTCTCTCTGCACCCTGATGTGTACATGGACCCCCAGAACAACAACCGGCTCATTCACCTGTCTGCCCCGCTACGCACCTCTCAGGTAACACACACACACACACACACACACACACACACACACACACACATACAGTATGATATTTACAGTAACTGAACCTAACAGGCACACACTGTTGTGCTGTCTGGACTGAAATCTCTTTTTCTCTCTCTCTCTCTCTGTACGCCCATCTCTCCCTCTCTCTTGATCGCTCTGTCTCTCTCCTTCTCCCTCCCTCTGTCTCTATTGCCATCTCTTTCTCTGCCCCCCCTCACACACACACTTTTCCCTCCCTCTCTCAGCCCCTCTATGATCCGAACTATAAGGTGGCGGTTCAGGCGGTGAAGTTGAAGAGGAATGTGGAGATGTATCAGTGGGTGGAGTATCAGGACACACGGTGGGTGAATACTCTAAACTCTGCTTCACACTTTTCTGGAGGGTTTATTTTCTCCCTTCATGATTTCCAGGCTGATCTGCAGTTTTTTGTTTGTTTTTTTCTCTCCAAACACAGAGAGCACAAAGAAGGAGATGAAACCAAAACCGAGACCACATACACGTACAGTGAGTTCCTCCTCTGCACGACTCCCATGCTTTTTGCATACATTAAAGAGTAACAACACCCCAAATTTAAAAAGGTCTCCAGACTCAGAAATCTTCTTTCTATTCAACCTCATGCATGTCCTCTCTAACCAAATCCATAAACCATAAAATAGCTGGTATCACTATCGTCCTGTAAACGTTCGCTTTCACTCTTCCTGGTACCTGTCGGCCATGGATCACTCCCCACTGCCTTGAACTGTTGATCTCAAATATTTAAACTCCTCCTCCATCCATAAACTCCTTCTCACCACCTCTATTCCCTGCATCCTAACCACACCGCTATCCAGCCTTAATTCACACTCCTGTATTCCTGTCTTTGTCCCACTGACTTTCAATTATATTGATGTCTTTTAATATAACAAAACTTGACATGCTTTATGAGATACAATAAAGACAAAAATTGGTTTTAATATTTGATGCTTGTTCCATGTTGCTTTGTCTCCATTAGATACTGAGTGGAAACCTGAGATCATTAACAGCAGAAATTTTGATCAAGAAATCGGACACATCAATCCCAGGTACAGTGTTACATCCCACTTTATACACACACACACACACACACACACACAGATAAACAGATATGAGCAGATATATAAACAGTGAGTGTTTGGGTGTGTTTGGCAGTGCGATGGCGGTAGAGAGTGTGACGGTTGTTGCCCCTGAGGTGTGGGTTGGACATTTCTTCCTATCTAAAGGTATTTAATTCTCATGTTTTTCTACTTTGCATGGTTCTGTTGACTTACAGTTATGCAGTTTAATGGCCTTTTTTACAGTTTTTACAGACACTACTGGTTCAAACATGAGATATTACAATACATCCTAAATAGACTTTATAAACTGTTACAAATATACACTTTATACCATATAAACTGCCACTATATACACTATATAGGGCAGCGGTGGCCTAGTGGTTAGGGAGTTGCCCCCGCATTGGAAGATTGTGGCCACTATATACACTATATACTTTATAAACTGCCACTATATACAAAAAACTGTCACTATATGAAAAGTGAAAGTGACAGCCCTTGTCATTGCACAGCAGACAATGAACCACAGCGAAATTGGACCTCTGCATTTAACCCATGCACACTCAAACACCGTGCAGCAGTGGGCAGCTATTGAAAGCGCCCAGGGAGCAGTGACTGGGACGGCACCTTGCTCAAAGGTACCTCAGGGCAACCTATTGGGAAGGGGTTCGAACCCCTGATCCTCTGATCATGCAGCTAACGCCCTAACCACTAGGCCACCGCTGCCCCGCTGCTGATACTATAAAAACTGCCATTATATACACTATATACAATAAAAACTGCCATTTATATACATTATATATTAAAAAAACTGCCACTATATACACTATATAATATAAAAACTGTCACTATATGCACTATATATTAAAAAAAATGCCACTATATACTATAAAAACTCACTATATGCACTATATACTATAAACATTTTTAACATTTAAAAAAAAAAAAAAAAAAAAGTCCTCCCACTCCCCCTTCTCTCAGTATAACTGTCCACTCTCTGTGGGTGAATTCAGTGAAGTGTTTATTTGTTTACAGGTCTGATTGATCAAATCAATCAGTTCCAGACGCTGCACCTCGGAGGACTTCCTGTGAGTGACGCTTTCCTCACTGTGCATGAAGATTACTTCTACCACACTGCCAACCCCCAGAGACCAGAGGCAAACACACACACACACACACACACACACACACACACACACACACACACACAACCAGCAATACATCATTGCCTTAATTTTGCAAAGACTTGATGTCACTTTTTGTATAAACTGTGTGCTGCTACTCAGCCATCTGTGGTCCCTTTCCGTGCCGTCAGGCTCTTGCTGTCAGGAAAACAGGTACAGTCCAGGCACATTTCTTTTGTTCAAACAATGAAAACGTTCTCTCAGACGTACAGCAGAGTCCTTGAGGTACAGTTTTGTTCTTTCAATTTGTTTGTCCTGGCAAGAAGGGTGCAGATTTGTACATTTTCATCACCTGCTGTTTTAAAAAAACAGCAAAAAAACAGAAAGCCTGGAGCGTGTGGAGTCAGTCCACCTTCAAAAATACACCTGTAGTGGAACATGGTGGAGCTAAGTGCACTTTTGAGCGGACCCAGTGATCTTTCAGTCAGCCTGTTTGATTAACGTGTGCTAAAATGTACAGATAAAGTCATATTTACACATGTACAGGAGCATTTAAAGGGCCCACGTTCTGCATTTTCTTATCCCTTACTTTAAGGTGGTTATATGTGCTCTTTAAGACCTTCGTATGTAGGGCAGCAGTGGCCTAGTGGTTAGGGAGTTCCCCCCGCATTGGAAGATTGGGGGCTCGATTCCCTAGGTAGTAGGGAACCTAGTAGGACAACCTAGTAGGTTGCCCTGAGGTACCCTTGAGCAAGGTACTGTCCCTGTCACTGCTCCCCGGGCGCTTTCAATAGCCGCCCACTGCTGCATGGTGTTTGAGCGCATGGGTTAAATGCAGAGGTCCAATTTTGTTGTGGTTCACTGTGTGCTGTGCTGTGACCTTGCAATGAAGGTTGTCACCTTCACTTTCATGTAAAACAACTGTCTTCTGATTGGCTACCTTGAATTGTGCCTCATTCAGAAATGTGTGTAGCTAGAAACACTCCCCATAACCTCAGCAGGGAAAAGGTTGGGCTAAATTGCTGGAGCCTGACAAGCCAGATATATGTAAATGAGTGGATTTTTATTACATCACAAAAACTTCCATCTGTGTGTGTGTGTGTGTGCAGGTCGGAGATGTCCGTGTGAGTTTCTCTTATGCTGGGCTCAGCGGTGAAGGCTATTTCCCTGGGCCAGCTCAGAAGGTCACAGTAAAACACATCTAACACTCAGCCTCCTTAAAAGTTTGCTAGCACCTTCCCATCCACCTTAAATGGTGCAGGAACCCTTTTCCACCAACAGGTAACCGCTTCTTGAACTGGCTCAATTCAAGGTTCTCTTAATCCTCTGTTCCCTTTGATGAACCTGCATTTCCTTCCGTTTGTAGAAGAACCCGTGTAATCAAGGGCCATCAATGAGTAGGAGGGGCTACACAATGATGTTGGAAACTGACTTAGCAACCAGTTTATTTTTGTTTGAAGCCAGTTCACTGTTGGTGGAAAAGGGCTGAACGTCATTGCTGCGCTATTTAAGGTGGAACAGAAAAGAAGCCGAGCGAACAGGAAGCAGACCTGACCATAAAGAACTGTTTCGCTGTTGGTGTAGGTGAGCGTGGTGGCCATGCAGAAGGATGAGAGGCTGATGCCCTTTAAGACTCAGTCAGGAGACACTCTAGAGATACTCTACCTGGAGGAGCTCACTGCCGAGGTTTGTATGTGTGTCGTGACCTCGCCACAGAAATCTATGCTGAAGCCCTGCTGCTCTACGTCACTTGGATTTTAGCATATCTCATTCAAACATTAAATCCATCCCTTCGGAAGGCATCGCTGATGAAACTGTCCAAAATCAGTCAAGAACCAGCAAACTGACAGAGCCTCCAATCAGGAGCCTCCGCTGTAACAAGAACCCAAAAATGACCCAGATTGTCCCATTTAGTAGACCGACCTCTAGAAGCAAGTAATGTGCACTTCATCACCTCAATGCAGAATGAGCATCTGTACCTCATTGAACTCATCTCAGTGAAGCTGCGAATCAGAATACAAATAAAGTTACCTAACCTATTGTTTTCTTGCATAGCAACAGTTGCTAGGTTGGAGGATGCTTTGCAGAACACTCAATGTTGTTCTTGGTGTGTGTGTGTGTGTGTAGGAGGTGTTTGCGAAAGAGCACCAGCTGAACGTCATGAAGACATGGGCTCTGCGGGCCGGCGGATGGTTCCTCATGTTTATTGGCATCAGTATGACCACACGGATCATCTACACACTCGGTAACACACACACACACACGATCTGGTTTTTCTCATTTTTGTGGTGTGTGTACTCTAAAGCCTCAATGGACTCAAACGCGAAACTTTGACTTAAACCTGAGACTTTAAAACTCAGTACTTGAACTTCGACTTGCACCTTCTACTTCAGATGCTCAAGATTCGACTCAAACTTTAGATTCAGACCTCCGAGACTCAAGACTTGGACTTGCTCTCCCAGAGACTCGAGATTTGATACTGACTCGAACCAAATGGGGCAGTGGTTGCTTAGTGTTTAGGGACTGGGCTCCAGAATCGGAAGGTTGTGGGTTTGAATCCCAGACCAGTAGGTTGCCCTGAGGTACCCTTGAGCGAGGTACTGTCCCCATTACTGCTCCCCATGTGCTTTAAATAGCTGCCCTCTGCTACATGGTGTGTATGTGTAAAATGCTTTCACAATGATAAAAATAGTCACATTCATCTTGAGACTTGGACTCAGGCTTAACTTGGACTCAGACACACCTCAAAGATTCAAGACCTAGACTTCAGCCAACTCAATATTCTGTTTACATCTCGCAGGACTCGATTCAGACTTCCCTAAGAGAACCTGCCTGTTTGTCTAAATAATGTCTTTGTCTTTTTGTCTCCGCAGTGGACTGGGTTCCTGTGCTGAGAGAGTTGGTGTCTGTGGGCTTGAAGCTGTTTGCTGTGTGTGTGTCCTGCTGTTTGTCTCTCCTCACTATTGCTGCAGGCTGGCTGTTTTACCGCCCCCTTCTGGCTGGGCTGATAGCAGCTCTGGGGCTTGTCCCCATCCTTGTTGCACGCTCACGAGCAGTGGACAAGAAACACCAATGACACCTAAAGAGCAGAGGGGACAATTCATAAAGACTGATGGCTGATTAACTAAAGCTTAAACTCTGTCCAATAGGAAAGGATGATTTGGCCAGGATTGACTTTCAGTTTATCAGTCTAATTACCAAATCTTGATTATTGAAACGGGACACCAGGTAAAAGGGCACTCTGGCATTACAGCTGAACTCCACTGGAATAAATACATCATAAAATGGTTGAGATTAAGCTGCAAGTCTGATGGCGTTTCACCTTTAAATCCAATTTAGTTCAATTTTAGGTTTAATCTAGTTCTAGAAAGTTTGTTGTAGGATTTTAGATAGAAGTAAATTTTGAACACCAACCATGCTTAGGTGAGCCTGTGTGTCTAGAGAACTCTGTGGTTCTAATCTGCACAACTTTGAGTTGTGCAGTCATTAAAGCAAAGGTGCGACACTTAAAAACTGCAGATATTTCACACTTCACTTGCTATCTTATCAGTAATTTAGGATGAAAAGCTCATTAGAAAAGGGTTTAAAAAGCAGTTGAAATAGTTGTCTCAGACTTGTGGCTGCTACTGTACACACACACCCTTCCTCAGCCATACACAGCTATTAGGTAATGTGCAAAAATTTGAGGCCTTTAAAGAAAATTTGAATAAAACTAGAAAAAAAATATGAATAAATGTTAAGAACAACTTCCTCCGATCTCATGTCTTAAATCCAGTTTTACTGGTTTCTATTCAGTGTTTACATTTTCTAATCCCTTGTTTAAATTGATAAAAAATACAAAGAATTTTACTCTTGCACAACCTACTTGGTTTTGGGCTGATATTACAGAAGTGAAAGTGAGTAAATAATTTATGAAAAAGTGCCTCAACACAGGCACGCAGAAGGTGTGTACACTTGAACATCTAAAAACGACGGTGCATGTTTGCATTTTCTTCTGCACCAGAGCTCAGCATCCGTTCTGTGGGCGTGGCTGCTGTTTCTATTCTCAGCTGGACAGGCAGCGTCTGGCAGTTTCGTTTTGCTTCAGGGTCTGTGCTTTTCTGTAAATGCCCGTTTTAAAATTTGTAGTACATTTTCTTCAGCTGTCACATCTTATGAGATGAGCAGAAATAGGTCCAGCATCTGTTGGTGGTGAACTGTTGGTAAATTCTGTGGTTTAAAAGGAACCTTTTTTTTTTTGGGGGGGGGGGGGGGGGCAGACAAATAAGGTTTTCTTGAGTGTTGAAAGCTTTGCTTCTCTGTATCATTTCATATGCTGTTAGAAATTAATTCCAAAACAGCCAGGAGTTTCTTAAAAAGTTTTTTTTTTAATACACAAAGATACCAAATTAGGTTTCTGTTCGCTTTGAAAGGAAGGAAAAAAAAAAAAAAAAAAACCCCAAAGGAAAAAAAGTTTCAAGTCTTGTCCAAGTGTATGCACTCCATAAGACACACAAAACGTGGGTCTTCTGTATTGCACGTTGGTCCTGATCATCTTTTTTGTCTTCATTGCATATTTGTTATCTGAACTGCGTGGGCTATCGGTCACAGTGAATGACTAAACGCACTGACAAGTAGCTCTGTTAAGCAGACGCGACTCGGATCACGGACTGTCAGACCCATTTTTCCCGTCCGCTCGGCAGGAGATACTATGGCAAATTCAATCGTTACATGGAAGGTACAATAAACAGCATTGCTCCTTTTCTGCCTCTTTAAATACTGACACAAAAAAAAAAAAAAAAAAAAAACTTCCATAACTAGTACTGGTTTCTCTCTCTTTTTTTTTTTTAAAGGCCTTTTTATAATTAAAAGCAGATAATTTTTTTAGCACAGTCATTTCAGGCTGAATGAGTGCAAAGTCCTGTCCATTACAGTAGAAGGCATTTGGTGCCCTTCTTGCTCCTTTTGGCCTGCAACGCCGCCCTGGTGGCCATTTCGAACACCTCCCTCACGCCGTCCTTCGTCTTGGCAGAGCATTCCATGTATCCGAAGGCGTAGATCCGGTTGGCCATGTCTCTGCCCTCCTCCGGTTTTACAGGTTCCTGCAGAGCAGAAATATTTGAGACAGCTGCAGTGAAATGTGGGTCTCTGAAATTAAATGCTTTCCATTATGGGTTGAGGTTTTTTTTTTCTTATTGTAATTTTCAGATATTATTGCTTAACAATTTTCAGTTGTTCCATGGTGCTCATAACTTAGATCAGCACAGCCGGTTAGAAGACCAAAAAAAAAAAAAAAATCTGAGAAAAATGAATGGTGAAAGGAACCATGTTTAACAGGACCACAAACTAAAGAATTCTTACTTTCAGATCACTTAAGCAATCTTAGGTGCAAAAGAGGCACATAAATTAAACATTAATAATGTTTTTGTCCCTGTTTTTAAAATCATAATTGTCTGAGGAGGAAGTCGAGTCAGTTCTTACTTCCCTGCAGGTCTGAATGCTAGAAACACGCACCAAGAAGTCATACAACTATTACAGGTTAAGTACGGGTTGGGATGAAGACGAAAATATAGAAAAAAAATATTTAGCAGAAAGATAAGATGTTGGACAGGAGGATAATTATTCCACCAGCTTCACTAGTTTTATCAGACAAAGAGGTGATTTATAGGTGTGGAAACAGCTGAAGGCCAGAGATAGGAGCTCAACTCAGACATAAATCAAGACACTGAATCGATATCAACCACCTTAATGAGGTAAATGAATAAAACCTTTTAATGCTGACCATAAATGTGTAATTTACTCTGTCAGTTTTGCTAACAATATGCAGTTATTGAGTCTCATCTTCCAGGGGGCACCAGGTATTTTATCAGCATCAAATTTGCAATACATTTCCTAAACGGCTCCACTGTGACCGCATGTATTCCATTCCAGGAAAAATAAACCCAACACTGAATGCCTCCAGGCATATCGATCCATTTCTCCTTACTGAGATGCCTTTTATTGTTGTTAACATGGTAGTTTGCCACCAAGACGTCTGGGGTTAAGTCTGTGAACCAATCAGAAGCTGCGTTTCGGTCTGGGTGTGGCTGATCTGGAATACCATGAGGTGGGATAAGTAGCACCGCAAATAATGGACTAAATGGAATAAATCATGAGCTCAGAGCACAGATGGTTTTTACTGGTGATGAAAGCCTCCAAATAAAGCAGGTAATATTAGGATGTAGAAAATTTCTCTACTTGGGACTCAAAACGCGACTCCGGGTTTCAATATAAAGATGAGTAACCGAGCTGCCAGGGCATCATACTTGTTTCATCTTGGCCAACTCATGGCGGGTGTGGTCGTCATTACGCAGGTCCTTCTTGTTGCCAACCAGAATGATGGGGACGTTGGGGCAGAAATGTTTCACCTCAGGAGTCCATTTTTCTGGAATGTTCTCTGCGCAGGGAAGGGAATATATCAAAAAAAGTTTAAGTCAAGTAGCACCAAAGTTTAAGATAGTTCAAGCTTAAATTCATAAAAAAAGGCTAAAAGTAATCCAAAAATAAAGAGAAGGAGGTTGTTCAAGACATGTCCCTGCCCTGTTTTCTTAATTTGGTTTCGTTACAAAAGAGAAATGCTGCTTCATATAGGAGCAAGTTTCTTATCTTACACCAATCAGTAATTTAATTGTGTGTTTTTTTATATGCAAAGTCAAACCTGACTAGAAAAAGTTTCCCCCAAACATTTATGAATAATTTTATGGTTAAAAACATTTTTTTAAATAATTATTTGAATGCTCACCAAGACTATCTGGACTGTCGATGGAGAAGCACATCAGAATGACATCAGTGTCGGGATAGGAGAGTGGACGCAGTCGATCGTAGTCCTCCTGCCCTGCTGTGTCCCACAGAGCAAGCTCAACCTACCAAAAAGAAGTGCCTGAGTTTAGTGTGGAAGTTCTCAAAATTAATCTAATGAAGTTTGACATTGTCTCCAGTCACAGCTAAATAAGCCATTAAAAAGTTACGCACCAGGTAACTTTATTACCGACTGAAATAAATCTATTTATGTGCAATTAATCTGCCCTTATTCTGAGTTTTAACCCACATATTTATTTTTTTTAATGTTTTATGGGGGAAAAAAAAAACACCTGCTTGTTTTCTCTCATTTCTTTTAAAACAATCAACATTTTTAGAATGTAAATAATGTTTAAAGTGTTGGTGAATGGAAACAGTTGGCTGATTTTCCTTCACAGATATGAAATGGTGGTGAAGATGCTGCCTGATGCCCGAGACGTTTTACTAGAGTTGGAAGAAAATGGACTAAAACTAAACCCCTTAACTGTGGAAGGAGACAAAGAAAAGTGATTTAATTTTGATGGATTGTTTTACCCTCATCACCATGGAGGCACTCAGAGACACATGGAGCTTCTTTGGTTAAAATGGTTATATTTGTTATGCAAGTCTGGTTCCATTCACCACCACTGGAAAATAATCTGAATGCATCACTTCACTCCAAACCCACTCTGGGCGACTTTACATCTCAACCACTGAATTTAACAGAGGTGTTATATGTGATATATATATGGTTTCCTCTTGATATTTAAAATTATCACCATACGTCTGCCACAGATTAAGCCTGTGGTGCAAATAACTTCATTTGCAAGTTATATTTGCAACTTCATTTAAAAAAAAAAAAAAAAAAGCCTCTCAACTATGAAGACTATTGTTGTTTTGAAAGAAATTCATAAACAAATTATGTGGACATGACTTTAGTAGTAAAATTCCAACAGAAATAAAGTCATTTTGGTAAGAGTTTCTTAAGATTGCAATGAAAATCACAGACTTCTTAGCAGCAGCAAGTTCCTCTTTTTGAGAGCATGTGTTGTTGGCCTTTGACCTGGGACAGGGACAACTTTACCTGTTTGCAATCTACTTCAATGTCTGCCACATAGTTCTCGAACACCGTTGGCACGTAAACCTCGGGGAACTGGTCCTTGCTGAAGACAATGAGAAGACAGGTCTTTCCGCAAGCCCCGTCTCCAACTATCACCAGCTTCTTGCGGATTGCTGCCATTTCTGGAATGACAAGACACATCGTTTATGCCTTGAAGCAAAGCAAAAAAGCAGGTGTCCCTCCCCTTAATCTCATCAGGCCTGGTGGAACCTAACCAAGCAGGACTAGCTTCACTTTACATAGGAATCAGAGGAAGGTGTGGCTCCTTTACAGGTACAAAAACAGACGGGCTGGTGAACAGTCAACAGGTGGCTACGACCCTAAACCTGACTCCTGAACTGAGACCAAATGGTTTAAGGAAGTGAGGATTCAATGTTTTTGTCATTTGAATGAATGAATGAATGAATAAATAAATATAACACTTTATAATGGAGTCAACGGAGCACATATTAAGCGAGTTTACACATTAATACGGGCCTTTGACAAGCTAAGACACCATTTTGAACCTTATCTGCATAGATTTATGCAAAAAAATATTGTCTTGTTGCTTGGTCTGGCAGTCACCAGTTCTTAAACCCCTTCAGGCCTGCAAAAAGCTGCAGAGAGTGATGAGGGCAGCTGAGGGCTGCTCCAGATCTGCTCTGCCCTCCGGACATTTACACCAAGAGCTACAAGTTCAGAGCTACAAGTTCAGAGCCACCAAAATCAACAAGGACTCCTCACACCCTGCAAACAGTCTCTTCCACCTGCTGAACTCGGGAAAATGACTCCGTGGCCTAATGACCAGGACAGAGAGACTCAAAATGTATTTTTCCCAGGCCATAAGGCTCTTAAATCAGGTTAATCTGGTCTAAAACCACTTTAAGTGACTCTTGCAGTGTCAGTACATGTACCTTGCCACTTCACACTTCCCGTCAAAGCATATTCTGTATAATCTATGTATATAACTATATGATTGTCTTGTTTTCTTTTTTTTTGTGTGTGTTTTTTAATTTAACTTCTATATTATCTTTACTCAATAAACCATCTCCGTCCATCGCTGCAGTGACTCAGGGAGACTTTTCACTGCCGGTTTGACTTGAATAGCTGTGTATGTGACAAATATAGAATCTTGAAAGCAAGCAAGCTAAATGCTAACGGAAAAAAGCGCCGGAAATATCTTTTTTAAAAACAGTTGTCATAAACTTGGAAAATATAAAAGAGCAGCAAACTGAAGTCCCAATTTGTGAAACTAACCTGAAGAGTTTACCTTAGCTTAGCAATCGCTTCCCTTCTCGTCGTCGTTCATAAGCGGAATTAGGATTTCAACGCCCAAAATGAATCTGCCCCGCATAAAACTTCCATTTTCGAAGTTCAAATTAGACACATGAAACTAAACATATAAAATAAAAACACAAAGAGTCGAATACTAGAGAGAAATTCGCGTTTTTACCTTTTGTTTGAGGCCTGGCGACTTTTTCCGGTCTCCCACCCCGAAACTCTCCCCCGCTTCTCCCGTAACGGAGTGAAGCCAACAAAATGTCCGCCGTGTGCGCCGTATTTTAAAATAAAAGTCACCACATTAAACCCAAACATTTTTATTTAACAATATTTTACAGTAATAAAATAATTAATAAGCACACAGGCTGTGTAAATGTCTTTTAAATCATTTTTGAAATACCCGCACTATTAAAGTCATTTAACATAGATTTGGTTACAGAACCGTGCACTGTAGTGGTGAATGGGACCAGACGGCATAAAATGCATGCGACATTGTTTTATTAGTAATTTTTCTTTATTTTGACAGTGATGGTGGTTCCATTTTTGACATTTTTGACGGTTGTAAAGGCCGGATGTGGTACGTTCAGATCCAAAAAGTATTAATCCACTCTACGATTTTGCTCAATCTACCTTGATATGCGCTACTGGCGGCATGAGTTTGTTGGAAAACCAGGCGGTTTGAGTAAAATCCCGGAGTGGATTTACATTTTCCGGACCTGATTTTTTCACCTGTAGGAGAAAAAGCTGCCTGACAGACACTGTGAGTTTGGGGAAGATTTTGGACTAAAACTAAACTCATTCATGGTGCAGTGATACTTTGTGAGGGTCCCAAGAAGCAATTAAGTCCAGATTGACTATTTTACCATCATTACTGCACAAATAGGGAGTGAGTTCCATTAGTGAGAGACTCTGAAAGAACAATGCAAAAAAAAAGGATATATACAATTAAAATAAATTAAATGCCAAATAAGTGAAAGTGACTGTCACTGTGAAGACACAACACAGCACACAGTGAACAACAACTAAATGCATCCTTTGTATTTAACCCACACACACCGTGCAGCAGTGGGGAACCATATCCAGTGCCCGGGGATCAGTGATGAGGAAGGTGCCAAGGGTACTTAGAGGCAACCTATTGGTCTGGGATTTGAACCCACAACCTTCTGATCATGGAGACTAATCACTAAACACTAGACCACTGCTGCCAAATCAACTTCTACACAGACTCTTTTGGAAAATACTCTTTATAATAAAACTCCTCCTTATACACTTTACTGTATAAACTCATTATATATGCTATATAAACAATCTTCTTTAAAGGTAAGTGATGTGAATGTGTGTATAGGTTCATAAGCATGTTTGGAGAGGATATAAAATGATTTTAGAGCAGTGGGTAGTGCTATCGCACCACATCGTGAAGGTTCTGGGTTTGGTTCTCAGGCAGGGGCAGTCCAGGTTCTTTCTGTGTGGACTTTGTATGTTCTCCCTGTGTCTGTGTTTACTTCAGGAGCTCTGGTTTCCTCCCACCATCCAAAGACCTGCATGTCAGGTGGTTTGGAGATTCTGTGTCCATCCAGAGATGGAACAACAGCTCTGCTCCTTTCTGGACCTTTTTTGGATGAAATGTCCACAGTGAGAGGTATGAGCAACAGTACAGCAGATCAGCAACCCAACAGAACCACATTCAATCCAAACTGAAAGTGGAATGAAAGTGAATGGCAAGTGACTATTTGCCAATATGAAATACGGTGCAGCACACTGTGAAACAACAAAATGCAACCTCTGAATTCAACCCATTCCCATACCGTGCAACAAGGGCTATTTAAAGCACCAGGGGAGCAGTGATTGGGACAGAACCTTGCTTAAGGGCAACCAACTAAATGAATGAACGGAACTGGATGTCAGAATGTTCTTTAAAGACATGAAATGGTTGTGAAGACACGGCTTGAGTTGTTGTTTTAGTTTGGAGAAGATTTTCGACTAACACGGAACCCGTTCATGGTGGAAAGATCCAAAGGAATGTTATTTAGTTCAGGCAATCTTACAGTTATCACCATAGAGACACTCAGAGACAGATGGGGCTTCACTGAGGGAAATAAAATGCACAGATTTGGGACGTCTGGTTCCTTTCACCACCACTGTAGAGAAATCTGAACCATTTCACAACAAACTTGCTCTGGAAAACTTTACCAGCTATGGAATTGGTGGGAATGCTTAAAAATAATTGGGAATATTATTCTATCGGTTTGCTAACATGTTTAATTTGTGTTGCTTTTGTCGGCAGTGTCCTCAGCAGGGTCCTTCTCACGTCTTCCAGCCGCACACACCATCCTCTCCTTCAACTTCTTGTTGGAGTTGATCATGAGGAAAGGGCTCAGTGTGGCATAGCAGGAGGAGAAAAACACTCTCATGTCCGCCACCACAGCAGGCACCTGGGCCACGGTTAGCATGTAGATCCAGATCACGTTGTCTATGCCAAAAAACACGGCATACAGGACCACCAGCAGGACCACCGTCTTGGCAGCCCGCATTTCCATGGAACTTCCTTGGGACCGGCGAATGGCCCTTACCTGCCTGCTGTGTCTGTGCAGGAGGACCAAGATATAGCCACTGGAGCCAAGCATGAGGCCCACGAAGGCAAAGTCTCTGCCGGATACAGCCGCACCGTTGATGACATACGACAGGTTGTCGTGAAAGTCCACATGACAGAAGCCCAGGTTGAGGGTGAATGCTGGGATGGTCCCATTGCGGGGGGCGATGGAGAAGATAGGAGCTGCGATACACACAGCCATGTTGAGGAGCCACAGACCGGCAAAGGTGGGTGCCACCAACTGTGGCAGCCAGGCCTTCAGCTTGACAAGTTGTGGCCTGGAGGCTGGGGCAATGGTCAGTGCCTGGAAGACACTGAGCATGCAGGTCAGGCAGACGGACAGCGCCCGGCTAATTCGGTAGGAATAAATTACCACTTTGCAGCCAGAGTCATTCAGCAGGCGGCGCAAGCCGAAGACAGTCATCGTTTGGGGCACACCACGGGTCAGCAGCAGCACCAGGTTGGCGAAGGCCAGGTGGGCCATGATTCTGTCCACAGGCTGCAGCCGTGGCTCCATGAGGGCGACATGGCTGTAGGCTACCAAAACCAGTACATTACCCATGATGCCCAAACCAGTCTGCAAAAGGAAGGAGACACCCTTGATGGTGATGCAGAGGTCCATGGAGCCGAGACTGTAGATCCTTAAAGGAGATCCAAAAAATCTGCAAAATTGACTTAAAAATAATAATTGGATATTAGTTCATAAAGCATCTACATAGGAACATAATTCCTTACAGTTATATGATAATATATGGGTTTTTTCCACATAAAAATGACTTTACATGACAGTGAATGAAATGTAAAATATCAATACATTATTAATACCACAGAAGAACTAACACAGCACAAAGAAGACAACGCAACTGCAATAAAATTCTCCTGTTTTGAACAGCAAAGTGATCCAGTTTACATACCTGCAGCTTCTCTTTACAGCGACCGATTCACATTAAAGGCAGCATTAAAGATGCAAAGTAAAAGTAATGATTTTCTGAATTTATATTGCCTCCCACTCCTTTGGGGGCTCCATGCAACCTGGAAAAAACAGAAGAAGATCCAAAGTAACCACGGAAACCAAGGAGAGATGCACCTGCTCACCATTTCAATTACAGATTTGCAGAATCTGTAAAACAAGGCTGTTGTTCTTTTACTGAATGCAATTAGCTCCATTTAACTGGAAAACATCTCACAGGTTCTCACAAATCTCACAAGAACCTGAAAAAAGGCCACTGACTAAGAAATTACTGATTTATCAATTTAAACATCCAACAAAGACTTTACTTGAGTGTAAACTGTGATATTTTAATATAATTTGAAAGGGTGGTGGTGGTCTAAGGGTGGTGGTGGTGGTCTAGTGGTTGGGTACTTGCCTATGGACCTATGGCTCAAGAGGTCCCAGGTTTGAATCCCACCTCTGGCACTACCACCACCGGGTCCCTGAGCAAGACCCTTAACCCTGAGTTGCTCCAGGGGGACTGTCCCTGTAATTAGGACATGGAAGTCGCTCTGGATAAGAGTGTCTGCTAAATACTGCAAATGCAAATGTAATTTTGTCATTTGTCTTTTAAATACATTTCTATATATATTTTAAGCTTCACTTCCGTTTTTGTTGAAAAAGTTCTGGAATAGTTTTGTTGCCTCAAAACCTTTGTCAGAGATGTGTGAAGTGTTATTTTTGATACCCTGACACACACTGACATGTTAATTAGGTGACCCTGGCGGCAGGCTGATTTCCCTCAGGTATATTTTCCAACTTAAATGAAAACATGCAAGTTCACACTTGCCTACTGTCTGCTTCAGACCATCTGAATTTCATCATTTGTTTTTTTTTTTAACATTATAAACATCCGAGGGCAAAGAATCATCACTCACAATTCAAATTAAAAGTAAAAAATATATTTACAACTAATCGTTATCAATAAAGAATGATTTATATTTATTTAATAAAACCATGATTTATGTAAAATAATTTAAGAAGTAAATGCAAAAGATTGTTAAAGTGAATATTTTTTGAGGAAACAAAAGTGGGGCCACTGATGTACTGAAGGAGGTTTTAGCTTCTTTTTAAAACAGGTAAAAGTACCATAGCTAGTTGGGTCTAGCAGGGCGCAGCATAACAGATGAAAACCATTTCACCTTAGATTCTGAGCTGTAAAGCTCCTGCTGGTTTAAAGAGGCCCTCCAGGCGGATCTTCTTCATTTCAGAGTGAGATTGAGGGCCTAAAACCTCTGAGGAACTAAACTAGTGGCCCTTAGCTTTGTATCTGGGTGTCATGATTGATGAGCAGTTGTCCTTTTCTGACCATGTTACATCTGTCTACCGAAATTGGCACTTTTTTCTTTACAATGTAAGGAAAATCAGGTTGTACAGACTAAATGGTCCACCCATGTCCTGGTACAGGCCTGACTTTAATCCTTTGCTAGCAAGTCTGCAAACCCCTTCAGATTTTAGTTTTTTTTATGGTTTCTGGTGTTCAATTAATTGTCATGTTCTTCCATGACTCACTTTCCTCCACTGGCTCCCTATGACTCCCCAATTCAATTTCCTAGAGACTGACAGCTGTTTAAACTCCATCCTACAGGCTAATCCTCCTCCTTCATTACCCTCCTCTAAGGACCACCATCTAACATCACCGTCCCTTCAAACAAGGCCATCTCAGTCCACAATGTTCTCATTCTCAGTTTCCTGGCATCAGGAAATCTCTCTCTGCCTTCAAGAAGCTCATCTCATGTGAGAACAGCTCCTTTTCCAAACACCTCGAACACCTTGAACACTTCAAGACCCCAACTGCTCACTTTTAAATCACCACTTTTCGTGCTGTACTGATACATTGTGTACTTTTTATACACTTTTAGTTTAATTTTATGTTACATAATGTGGCATTTAATGTTCATGTGAAGTTCTCACTGCAATATAATGTAAAGATTGGACACCCAGTGTGAGGAGCCAAAGGTTTCTTTGTTTTAGTTTGTTTTAAATTAAAGAAATGGGATAAAATATTTAGTGTGACAAGCTGCAAGGTGCCTAAAGATACAAAATTCTAGATAACGGGGTTCCAACCACTCAGCGTTCAGCATCAGCAGTAAACTAATCACCTGATCACCTGGAATCATCTGCTTCAAGTTAGATGCTTTGTTATACTTGAAGATTCAGATGTAGATCACTGTGTGGATTAGCTAAAAAAAATCTAACTGCTCAGGAACAGAGACTGTACTGAAAATGGGAAACAAAAACTTTTTATTGATACCAAAACCCAGCCAGTGTTTCTGAGCAGCAGCTGAAAAACAGTGGATGCTCTCTGGGGTGTTGTTATTTAAACACAGAAGAGGATGCAATAATTAGATCATCACTGATGGGATTAGTGGGATTAGTGCACTGATGATGTGAAGGTGCTACAAACACCACTTGTTTTTTTTTCCCATTTCCCAACTGGCTCATACTACAGGGAAGGTCATCATTTATTTACTGGTTACTCCACATTAACTTTTTTCAGTCTGGATTTGAATTTAATAAAAGTGCTGATATGAAGTATGTATGGTGGAGTTCCAGCTTGCTCCTAAATTCAGGACACTTCATTTCATCTCCTCTTCCAAGATGACTTTTCCAAATATCAAAATAACCTATGTCATTTCTGTACAGTACTTCCTATGTAGTTACCTACATATTATCATATTATTAAAACGTCTAAGCATTTAAGGTTTAATTGCATTTCCTGGTGATTATAACAATAAATGCATATTGCGAGTGTTACTCAAAGCAAAAGTGACTATTTGTTATCGTGAAACACAGCACACCACTCAGTGAAACACAATGTAATGCAACCTCTGCTTTGACCCATACACACCGTGCAGCAGGGGAAACTATTTCATGCACCCGGGGAGCAGTGAAGGGGATTGTACCTTGCTCAAGAGTACTTCCTGGGGACAACCTACTGGTCTGGGATTCAACCCCATGACCTTCCAATCCTGAGGCCAACTATCTAACTACTAGGCCCCCGCTGCCCCACCATATTTCTCCCAAAGACAAAATTATGTACACCGGTTTTCCAGTAGGGGGCGCTGCAGCTCCTTTAATAGACCTGATGAAATAGATCAAATAGAGCCAGAAGGACGTGTGCTCATCATGAAGCCACTGCACTGAACCACATACATTCCAGTACAACCTGGAATAGTTTCAGTGGGGCCATTAGTTTAAGTTTTAAATGTAGCTCTATAAAATAATGCACATTTGTACTCAAATTATGCATATTCAGATATAGTCCTGATGAAATCAGGACTATATTACGGGTAACCCAGTAAATCTGACCAGCTCAGCCAGTTCAGCCAGCCTGGTTAACAGGCCTATGATCAACCTGGCCAACTGAGGCCACCCTGACCAGACCAGTTCAGACCTGCTAACCATGTTTAGGCAGTGTATGACCAGCCTGACCAACTATGACTGCCCTGACCAGACCCAGTAAACCTGACCAGCAAATAACCAAGTTCAGGCATAATATGACCAACCTGACAAACTATAACCACCCTGTCCAGACTTAGTAAGCCTAAGTGGCTCTTACCAGCCTGACCAACTAACCAGCAACTGACCAGACCAACCTGACCAGGTAGAAGCAGCATGTGGAAATAACCAGTTTTTCATAAAGGAAAGTTAATACAGCGTCATTATCTGTTCATACAAAACATATTCTGCTGCTTTAGAGTCTGTTGATCTACAATCAGTCATTTCACTTTGCTCACTTTGTGGCCTCGTTATGGTTTTAGTCTGTATTAGGTGGTTGAGGAAGCTCAGGATTCTGAAGAAAACCATGTACTACAAGAGCATTTCTCACCAAACTTAATTAAAATAACTTGCTAACTAACTAAAGGTGCAGGCTGGTGAGGCTGTTTCTATTCAGGCTTCAGGGATAAAGCATATCTTAAAGATACAGTTCTGTGCAAAAGTCTTGAGCCCTTCACTTCTTCACATTTTGCTTCCAGACTTTGTATTTTTAATGTATTGTTGAGGAATAGTGCTTCAGTTCTTTCTAAAGGACAAAGCTTTTGTTTCTCATTTTCAGTGCAGTCCCTGAACCTGAGCAGTTTCAGAGAATAGTTTTTTGCTAATTAATCCACACATCAAGCTTCATGTGAACCGTCATGCAGAAAAAAGCCATCTGACTTGACATGAAGCAGTGAAGACACAAGTGCAGATGATTAGACTGGTGATTAGTTCACTGTTGATGCTGGACACTGAGTGGTTGTAGCCCCTTTATGTAGAACCTTGTACGTTTAGCTTCTTTGCAGCCTGTTGTACTTCAGTATTTGCTCTCGTTTCTTTCAATTAACGAACATGCCAAAGATGAGACAGTTTGACATGCTTAACATTTTTGCACCAACAAAGCGATTCCCTGGACAAAAAAAAAAGAAAAGAGAGGCACAAGACTTTAAGATTTAACCGCACAATAAATATCTATCAACTGATTACACCACCAGGGACCTGAAACATGTTTTGTGTTGGGGAAGGGTGGACTCTAAAGACCCTTGGGCCCAGGGGACTGACAAGACCATGAACTCATCCTTTGGTGGCTTCTTATAGGGTACTGCTCCCCTTACTTGTTACATTCGCCTGGCAACTCCAGTGCCAAAACTAAAGAAGTAAAAACTGAAGCAGAACTTCAATTGTCAGCAGCAGATCAGTCAGGTGTACATCATCCAGATAATGAGAAGCAGGTGGAGTGTGGGCTCAGTGGGGGTTCAGTGGACCATGCGGTGCCTCTGATTCCCTGCAGATCTGTCAGTAAAGGGTATAAAAGTGGCAGCAGGTTGGAAGAATGTTGAGGAGAAGACTGGAGTGACAGGATCTATGCAGGCAGAGGAAGGTGGACCTTAGGTAAGACTGGAAAATTAGCCTAATGATCATGTGCTTCAGTCTAAAAACCATCCTCATCACTTGTATTGAGAAGGATCTTTCATGGACCAAAACTGGACAACCACAGACTTGCAGAACAGTTGACAAATGTATCCACCAGTTGGCGCTGCAGTTTTAAAGAAAACTTTGGAATTTGTTTGATGTGGTAACTGCAGAAGTGTGTCATATTAAGGAAAGAGTGATCTTTATTTGTTTTCAGAATTTTTGTTAACATTTGCCATTTCATTATTAGTCTTAGTATTTATTATTCAGTAACTAAAATGAATTAATCTATATCTTATCTGAATGATTCAATGTTTATTATGAATTGTTATATATCCATGATTATCTCTGCCTATCACTATGAATTATTCTGGACCCACTTTATTTCATATCCACTATGACTCATTGTGGACACTGAATGAGTTATTTGGGATCTAGTATGAATCATTCAGCATCAGTTGTAAATGGTTTAGAACCTAGTATGAATTATTTGGTATACACTATGAATTATTCAGTATCTACTATGAACTATTTGGTATCACCATGGATTAATCAGTATACAGTATACATTTTTCAGCCACTGTGGTTACTAACAGGTGTTTTTAAGATTAATAAGTAGCCTCCTGGCAGAACTCAGTCTATCCTTTGTGTTTCAGCTGAGTGATGGATGCCGAGTTTCTGACCCGCGGGCTGCTGTATCTCTCCCTGGCTGTGATTGGGATCCCGGGAAACTGTGGTGTAATCGCGGCCTTCCTGCAGGAGTTGCACCAAGAAGGCTGCCTCCTGCCAGCCGATGCCATCATCCTGCACTTGGCCTCTGTGAACCTGCTGGTGGTGGGCGTGCGGTGTGTGCTGGAAACACTGGCCACATTCCGTATCGCCAATGTTTTCAACACTGCCGGCTGCAAGGGAGTCATCTTTGTCTACAGGTAACATTAGCAAAGGAGTACAAAAAAAAAATTGGCTGATGTCACTGACACCACCTTAAGGCCTTGTTTGGCACTTTGAGAAAGACATGAATATGAAAAAATGAGGGATGGCTCTAGACTTTGCACAGTACTGTGATATGTAAACAAAGAATGCTTTCAAAAATGGAAGTGTTAATCATTTATTTTCATCAATCAATAAAATGCAATGAATGAACAAAAGAGAAATCTAAATCAAATCAATATTTGGTGTGACCACCCTTTGCCTTCAAAACAGCATCAATTCTTCTAGGTACACTTGCACACAGTTTTTGAAGGAATTCAGCTGTTAGGTTGTTCCAAACATGTGTTTCAACCTACATGTGACATTGATCATCAGCACCTGTTTGGTAAAACTGGTTGATCACACATCGACTATAATCCTACAAAATCCCTGACTTTGTGCAAGTGTACCTAGAAGAACTGATGCTGGTTTGAAGGCAAAAGGTAGTAATACCAAATATTGATTTGATTTCGATTTTTCTTTTGTTCACTCACTTTGCATTTTGTAAACTGATAAAAATAAACAATCATTATTTATTTTTCTGAAAGCATTCTTTGTTTGCAGCATTTTTTCAGACCTGCCTAAAACTTTTGCCCAGTACTGTATGTTCATGCATATTTTACAGTGACGCTAAAATTCCCAACAGGACGTCCCGGACGCTCTCCATCTGGCTGACCTTCGTGCTGAGTGCCTACCAGTGCCTTAGCATTGCGCCCCCTGGTTCTTTTTGGGCAACAGCCCGCTCCCTCTTCGCCCGCTATCTGTGGATTATCTTCTTGGCCCTGTGGGTCATCAATGTCTCCTTTAGCAGCCCGTCCGCTCTCTTTTCGGTGGGCTCAGGGAATGACACAAAGGCCATGGAGAACAGCATAAATGTTCAGTTTTGCTTTGTCCGTTTCCCCTCAGCCTTCTCCAAAGATGCTAACGGTGTGGCTCAGACAGTCAGGGACGTTGTCCCTATGTCTCTAATGACCACAGCCAGCTTCATCATCCTCATCTTCCTTTATCAACACAGTCAACAGGTCAAAAGTCTCCGGAGTAGCGCAGGAGGAGGCAGGGCAGAGCGTCGGGCAGCCATTAGTGTGGTAACCCTTGTGACCCTGTATGTGCTAATGTATGGAGTGGATAACGGCCTTTGGGTCTACACAATAACAGTCAGGCAGACACTGTCATCAGCCCTGGTCTCGGACCTGCGAATCTTCTTCTCGTCGCTGTTTGCAGCCGTCAGTCCTGTTGTCATCATTGTCACCAATAAGAAGGTGAAGAAGCAGCTGCAGTGTGGCAGGGAGGATAAGGACTCACCAGCACCTGAGAAAACACTCTCAGCAACGTAGCAGTGGATTCATTCATCCCACACTCACTCCAGCCATGTGGAGGTACTCAGCGATCTCTAATATATTCACTTTTGTGGTTTTTGATGTTGTGCGACTTATTTGTACCTATTTTACATGCCTTCGGCTTCATCATCAGTTTAGCTCAAAGGTCCTGAGTCCCTCCTTTCTTAATGTTCTGCTTCCAGACTTTCTTGTGTTTTTTATGTATTGTTGAGGAACAGTTCTCCAGACTTCCTAAAGAACAATGTTTTTGTCTCTGATTTTCAGTCCAGTCTCTGTACCTGAGCAGTTGGATTGCTTTTTGTTGGTTAATCCACACAGTGATCTACGTCTGAACCTTCAAGCAGAACAAAGCTCCTAACTTAAGACATGAAGCAGTGAAGAACCAGGTGCAGATGATTCCAGATGATCAGGCCAGTGATTAGTTTCTCAGTTAACAGTGAGTGGTTGGAATCCCTTTACCTAGAACCTTGTATCTTTAGGCACTTTGCAACCTGAAACAAAAATAATTTCTTTCCATTTTTTTCATTTAATCCACTCAATATGACAAGGGTAAGGACAGACTGACAGGCAGGAAACATGATTTATGCACCAACAAGGTAATTCCTTACGAAATATAAAGAAATGAGGGGGACAAATGAGGGGTAAGCTGGAGAGAGTAGGTGTGGACCATCACATGTCTGAGTGGATTATTGACTACCTCACCAATAGACCCCAGTATGTGAGACTCCAGGACTGTGTGTCTGAGGTGGTGGTCTGCAGCACTGGAGCCCCACAAGGAACAGTCCTCGCCCCCTTCCTCTTCACATTGTACACAGTGGACTTTAAACACAACACGGACACCTGTCACCTGCAGAAGTTCTCGGACGACACCGCTATTGTTGGTCGTGTGTTGGAGGGGAATGAGCAGGAAATCAGGGGGGTCATCAGTGACTTCGTCAGATGGTGCAATCAAAATCATCTGCGTATCAATGCCAGCAAGACGAAGGAGCTGGTGATTGACTTTCGCAGGAAGTCACCCCCCATCACACCGGTGGACATCCAGGGTTTGTGCATTGAAATGGTGGAGGAGTACAAATACCTGGGTGTCCACATCAACAATAAACTGGACTGGTCCACAAATACAAATTCTCTGTACAAAAAGGGCCTCGGTCGTCTACACCTGATAAGGCGGCTGAGGTCCTTTGGAGTAAACAAAAATCTCTTGAGGACATTTTATGACTCTGCGGTAGCGTCGGCTGTTTTTTACGCTGTGGTCTGCTGGTGTGGAAGAGTCGCGGAGAGGGACAGAGGGAAACTAAACAAACTGGTCAAGAGGGCCAGCTCTGTCCTGGACTCCCCGCTCAAGTCCATCGAGCAGGTAGGGGAGGAGAGGATGTTCTCCAAACTAACATCCATCATGGACAACACCTCCCACCCCCTACACGAGACTGTACGAGCACTGAGCAGCTCGTTCAGCAGCAGACTCTTACACCCGCAGTGTAAGAAAGAACGCTACCGCAGGTCATTCCTACCTGCTGCAATAAGACTCCACAACTCATCATCATAACATTACATTGCTTGTTTATTATTAGTATATATTATTAGATATTATATATTATTATTGTATATTATTATTATTGTATTGTATATTATTATTATTGTTATTACTATTATTATTACTACATTTATTATTATTACATTAATATTTTGCTACTTGTTTATTTATATTTATAATTTATTTAAAACTTATTTATTACCGTGTATTATTACTGTGTACTGTATATATGGTCACCTAATTCTCCTTGTAGATATGTAGATGTATATATAGATAGATAGATAGATAGATAGATAGATAGATAGATAGATAGATAGATAGATAGATAGATAGATTATTTATTATTATTTATTTATAGCTCCACTACTTTCTCCTGTACTTGTTCCTCTTTCTCTATATCTTTATATTTTTTAATATATTTTTCTTTTCTTTTTCTGTACACCTGTCACTTTTATAAGAGCCCTGTAACGCCCAAATTTCCCATTTGTGGGATAATAAAAGATCACTCATCACTCTACTCTATTCTACTCTACAAGACTATTGCATCGTACTGTATTCATCAGAGGTAATATAAATTGATTTACCCAGCATTAAAGCCACTGCCAGGTGAGCTCTGATGACCAGGTTCTCCTGTCAGTGGGGGGATATTAGACAGTAAGTGAACAGTCAACTCTTGATGTTGAAGTAGGACAGGAAAACTGGACTATTGTAAAAATCTGAAAGACAATCTATGATGGCAAGACAAAATAGGGCAAAACACCTCCAACATGGCAGGTTTGACTGGACGCAGATTCAGTAATAAACCAAAAGTGCTTCGACTTGTGAACCAGAGAATTGGTCACTAAGTGGAATATTTAAAAAATTTCAATTTTGGGAAAAAATTTAATTAACAGAATGAAATATTTAAATGGTAACATTTTTGTAAATATTTAAAATATGTAT
>CM029371.1:24015189-24022689 GCA_017165825.1 Hepsetus odoe
ATAGACTGAAAAAGAAATTAAAAGAAAAGAAAGAGGAAGTGAAAGTAAGATAGAAACGGGAACAAATTAATGAAAGAAGTGAAGAAATAGAATGAGAGAGAGAGACAGAGAGAGAAGGAGAGAGAGAGAGAGAGCGCGAGAGAGAGAGTTGTACAGTAATCCAGAGACCCTCTCGCTGTGTCTCTCCCTACCTGAGTCAGGTGAGCACTTTTAGGAGACTCCATCCACCAATGGCTTTGCAGGACACACGACAACCCCTCCCCCTTCCTGGTCTGGTAGGCGGAGCTAAAACATAGTCTTAGAACTTCAAAGGAAGTGTGCAAGTGAACTCATGCAGTCAGACCTCAGGTCACAGCTCAGGTCCTCGGTGACCATGAGACCGATGGGGGGGCAGTACATAAAAAACAAACAAACAAATAAACAAACGTTTAAAAGCTGTAACAGGGACAACTTTCATCCCTTAAATTCAGAAGGCTTATAAATGGGCTTCTATAAAAAAATTTTGATAAAGTATATTTGGGACAAAACATTTAACTTATACATATAACTTATACATATACATTAAAACATATATTTTTTTGCACTGGCTTTTATTTTGTACTGTGATATATATATATATATATATATATGCACGCACAGGCACATTTATGCACACACACCTACACACAGAAAACCAAGGCCCTGTTTATGAGTTCCTGCTGGAATTCCAGTTTGTCATGTTGCTCATGTTCAAGCAGCTTCAGGTCTTCAGCTTTAAGGTTTACTTAAGATCTGACTGTGGGAGCCAAACAGCCAAACTCAGCCTTATTGATCTTTGCTCCTCCGGTCTGTTTCTTTGTCTTCTCCGAGTGTAGTTGTAGCCTGGATCAGTCTTGTGGTTCACCACTACAGTTTCATGTAGTGTTACCATGGCAACTGCCATGCTGTAATAAACCATGGTGATAAAATTGGGCACTAACTTGAAAAATGAGTTCCAGAGGAGGAATCGTACGACCAAGTGATCTGCAGCCATACAGTCTTCTGGGATGTGGCTCCACCCACAAATGTAATTTGTCATTTTTAATCCAAAGTCTTTGACCTGCTGTATGTTCAGTGGCATACGGGGCTGACCTGCAATTCTTTATACAAATTGTTATCAACTCGATTCATTACAGTAAAACAGTTATGGTGCCAGTACGTCAAACTGAAACTTTTTATTATTTCACAGACAAAAACTGAGTTGGTGGTGGTCTAGTGGTAGGATACTCATCTATGCAGGTTCAAATCCCACCTACAGAACCAAAGCCATTGGGTTCCTGAGCAAGAACCATAAACCCAAGTGTTTTCAGGGAGAGTGTAAAAATTTAAACAAGTAAAAATGTAAACATTGGACAATTAACTGATAGAATGGACAGTTGGCGTTCAGTTCAGAACTGTTGTGCCATTTAAGGCGGAACAGACAAATGTTGAAATTTTAAAAATGGGCAGGTTTTTTCAGAGTGGCTACTTTTGCCCCTGAATTGGGGAACTGATCTTCTCCTCTTATGATGTAAGACACTTCCAGAAGTTTTCAAAAGCATGAGGCACCGTGACACTCACTTTTTCATGGCCAGAGCAAGAAAACCTGCATTAGGGAGCCTCTTGACAGAGTGTGTGAAAGAGCACGGCTGCTGAAGGACGTGGAGATGCGTTACAACTTGCTTGTACTGTTTATGATGGAATTGCTCAGTTTATGCACCCAGGCTTGACCTGTTATGGAGAAAACGAAGAGGAAGTGCGCTCACCCTCCTCCACCGAGCCTGTCAGAACCCGCCACTAAGGAATGCAGTCACTTTCTGCAGATGAATAGCTGTGGGGGGATATGACCGTGTGTTTTTTTAATAGAAAAAGGTTGCATAAAACATGCATAGACCAACATTCACTCCTTACAGACTGGTATCTGTAAAAACCTTCATCTTCCTGAATTTTTTATAAAATCATGTGTCCATATAAGCTGAGTGAAACTTCAGAATGTATTCATAATGTGTCCCAAAATTGGAAAAAGAGGGCAGATGCTTCACTTTTTGTAAAACAACACATATCACAACGAATCTTGGGTGACTGACACTGAAATTCTCACAGATATTTTGTATATGGGAGGTTTTGTGAAAGGTGACATTTAGATATGCAGATGAGATGCACACATTTGAATATTGCAGGTTAATTTGCATGATGTTAGGAATTAAATGTCTTTTCCATGCTGAAGACACACGCCAGAGATAGGATTTTACTCAACAAATGACAGAAATCTCACAGTTTTATGTTTTAGTCAAGAATATAGACCTTTTGTAAGATAAAAACAAATCATTTTCTGTATAAAGTGGATCAGAACTGCAGCTCTGAGTGATCCATCAGGACCTCCTGCTGTAAAAGCCTTTAGAATGTGTTCAGGAAAGAAGGGATGATGTGGGGTTTGTGTAAAATCAAGTTCTGAATGTGGAGAAAGGTGGATTTAGAGAAGAACAGTGTGAAGAACAGGTCTCAGAGCAGCAGAACTGAGAGCTTAGTGAACCAGCTCCATTAGCAGGGTTGGGCTTATCAGCACAAAGGAAACAGACCCTTTTGGATCTTCTAGTGAGAAACCAGCTCTTCACTTATGTATGACCCCAAGGGAGTGCCAAGAGTGTGCAGGGCTAAGCCTTCGTTGAAGGTGGTCATAAACCAAATGCACTGAAGACATTTCTGTACATTTTTGACCTTTTAATGATCCCATTGACCTATTAAAACTTTTGGCAATTGGAGAGTCAGAGCTGTTGTGTCATGTGAACTAAGCTTTACAGCAATGTACACAAGTGGAGCTCTGCGGAAAACAACAGAATACTTGAAAAATGGTCTAATAAGGGGCAGCAGTGGTCTAGTGTTTAGGTACTAGGGCCAAACATCAGAAGGTTGTCGTTGAAATCCAGGACTAGTAGGTTGCCATGAGGTAACCATGAGCACTGTAGCATCCTCATCACTGCTCCCTGGGCGCTGCCCACTGCTGCATGGTGTGTGTGGGTTAAAAACAGAAGATATATTTAATTGTGGTTCACTGTATGCTGTGTATTCATAATTATAGTCACATTCACTTCACTTTCACTTTAAACACAGTGAAAGCACTTTAAGGAATTTTGATAGGTAGACGAGATCAAAATTCAATGCTGGGGTCTTTGTTGGTTAAGAGCACTCTTAAGAGGAGAAGTGTTTGTGTAAATATAGAGATATTTTCCTCATTGCTTCCTTGTAAAGTGACTCATTAGTTTGCCATGGCCGCAAACTCTCGTCTCAGCACTGATATATGATTGGCTCAAAATGTTGCCATGGTGAAGTAATCATTGAAATGCTCAAAAAATATTTTTACTCCTCAAGGAACAGCTTAGTAAGAAAATCAAACCTCCACGATGTTCCCCAGATATTGAGACCTTTGACAAGGCTGATGTTGATAACATGAGATGTTAATAATCATCCCCAAAACTTCTCTCCACCCACTGAAACCTCTTCCAGCTCTTCATTAAGGTGTATTAGACTTGTGGATGTGGTTTAGAACACGATTGGAATTACTGTTGGCTGCAAACCTCAGCTAAACACCAGACACCAGGCCTGCTGTTCAGACTGACCTGGAGTCAGATTCCTCTACCTTTATGATTGATTCCTGAAGTCCTGTTGTGACCTAAACCACACATACAAGTCTTGTCCACCTTAATGAAGAGCTGGATGAGGTTTGAGTGACTGGAGAGAAGATTTGGGGAACTGACATTTGGGTGATTGTTTACTTCTACTGTTAACCTCATTTCTCCAGTTCAAAAACTAAGCTAAATTTGGATCCAGACACATACATTTCCAGTGTTCAGTGGACCAATGTACATTTTTTTAACAGAATGGAAATGCACTGAATGTATGAAGTCAATATAATTTCCATTTGAATGGATTTGACAGTGTTTGTGTAGATTTTTGTGTAGATGTTTGTGTAGAAGACGCTTATCTCCTGGGGTGACCTTTGAAGTTTAATTGCCTTTAGTGGTGAAGTGCTTAAAAACAGGCTGCTTTCTGTAGGCGTTGAGACAACCTGCAGGCCATTTGGCGCTGAAACCTGAAATCTTTCAGCCTCTTCAGCGCAAAAGAGACATGATGTGCCTGAGCACGTTCAAGAACTCCATGCAAACCTGACTGTAATAACAGGGGAAAGGTGGGAACCCTTCTCTTAACAACCACCTGAACCAATAGGGGCCTAAAATCTCACCACTGTCTTCCCATTTATGGGCACAAGGGCTCCTGTCCCCTCCCTAAGAGACTTCTGATGCTTGCAAGCCCTGATTGGCTACGAAAGGGTGGAACTTGCACCTATCACTTTCATCTGCCATGATTTTTTTACTTGAAACACCAGCAGGAACGACTCCAAAGCATTTACGAAACAAGCCTAATCTGATTGATAGCAAGAGCTCCTTTTAAGGTAAATGACACCAGTTTCCTGATAAATAAGTGGTTATGATTCATGCAGACTCAGTTGGGTATGAGAATAAGATGGCCATGTTAGTGAATTGAACCAGATATATAAATTTCCCTTATAGACGTTTAAGTGTGGAGACGATTTCGGACTAAAACTGAACCTGTTCAGTTGCTGGAGAGACACAAAAAAAAGTGATGTAGTGATGTAGACTATTTTAACATCATCACCGTCCCATAGAGACATGTAAAGCTTCGCTGGGGGAAATAAAATGTACGTCCAGTTCCATTCCCCGCCACTGGAGAGAAAATCTGAACTGTTACACACCAAACCTACTCTGGAGGACTGTATTAACACTGAATTATGGAGGAATTGTATGAATCAGTAGAAATTCTCAGCTGCAAGTTGTTAACGTGTGCTTGTGTGTGTGCGCGTGCATGCTTGGACAGGCTGGGACATGCTGAGGTAACCGGGACCTGAGGGGGAAAAAAAATACAAAAATGTAATGAAATTAAATGATCAATAAAAACATAAACAATTGCAAGCTTCATCATGTCCTTCCATGCTTGGTACTTTAGCTGTATGATCATCCTGAGGGGTCTGCAAAACTGGAATAATCACAGTTTATAAAAACATTATCTGTAAGTAATCATAACTATTAGACTGACCCACTCTGGGCTGAGCCTAATTGGGCCCTAAAGGCCCAATGCAGAAATTGAGGCTAAGACAGAAATAGCCAGCAGGGGATGACAAACCTCTTTCCAAACTTGCCCCTGCTGCCTGTTTTGAAGTGAAAGCGTCTATTGGTCATTGTAAACACAACACAACACACAGTGAGTGAACCACAGTGAAATGCATCCTCTGTATTTATCCCACACACGCTGTCCAGCAGTGGGCAGCCATATCCAGCGCCCAGGGAACAGTGATGGGGATGGTACTTTGCTCAAGGTTACCTCAGGGTAACCTTGGGTTCGAACCAATGACCTTCCAATCATGAGCCCTGGTCCCTAAACACTACTGCTCTGGACAAACTGAATGGAAAAATAGTGTAAATATAAGGTAGGCCAAACTGATTGAACTAAATATGAGTTTTTACAAAACTGGACAAAAACACTGCTCAGAAACATACCTCTATCCAATCATACTCATTAATGCTGATTAGCATATCCGTGGTTCCGAATTTGCATACTGAAATGACTGTGCTTTTATTTATTATGGATTGGTCTGTAATTGTCAGATTAGCCCCGTGCATTGCTGCACAAAAATGTTTTTTTTTTCTGTCCATTAATAATCGCAGTGAGGATGGATATGCTAATGAATATCTCTCCATTTACAGCCTGATAACTGAAAAATTAGAAATGAGTCTTTGGCTTCAGCGGCTGGTAATTAGAGGAGGAAATTGAATGGAAATTTCCATTAAGAACCTGATCCGGCATACGATTTCGGAAGTGATTTCCCTGGAGAGAGAGGGAGAGTGGAGGACAGAAGTGGACTTAGACACAAGCAGACAGGTCAAGGATAAACATCGGTGAGCTGCTGCTTCTCCCATGATGCCCCGCTGCGGTGTGGGTCAAGAGGAGGCGTCATTGTTAAACGCTGCTCTTTACTTCGAGGACGATAAAATGAAGATGTCAGTGGTGATAAATTGTTGCTGGAGCGGAGACTTTCAACCCATCTGTTATACTGTCAGTATACGTGCGTGTGTGTGATTGTGTGTGTGCGCTCACATGTACATGTGCTCCTACTATGGATCCATGCCACCGCAAAAACAGTAGGTGTGCATTGCACACTGTGGTTATTAGGGAACTTTCTGTGACCTCTAATGACCTCAGCTCAGCTAATTCAGCTAAACTGAATGTGATCAGGAACTTCATAATTAAAGCAATGTCCACCCATCTGTGTTCCTCACAAGGCCTGAAACTCCTGGAATAAGCATTAGAGAGTGGTGTCCCATCCCTAAGGCATGGTGCAGGTTTTGTGAGACAGGTGTTCGTTATAAACACTTACCAAGACTGAAGGAACAGTCCAAAAAAAATAGTTACTGGATGAATGAATGAAAGTACAGCTGAACAAACAGGAGGACAGACAGATAGGTACAAAGACAGACAGATAAAGAGGTAGGTAGACAGACAGAAAGACAGACAAACAGAAAGACATATAGATAGACAGATAGATACACAGATAGAAAGATGATACACAGATACATAGATAGATAGATAAATAGATAGATAGATAGATAGATCCCAAATCTCCACATCTGTTCAGTTAGACATTTCTGTGGTGTTTTTGTGTAAACACCCTTCTTTACATTTAGGTCCTCCACGTTTAGGCCCTCCAGGAAATCTAGAACAGCTCAGGTTTGCACGGAAGGTGTGGAAGGTGCTTTCATGTTATATACGCTTATGAATACTGCTCTTCTATAAAATGTTCCCAAAAACAGTGGACATTTATAAGTGAGGGAATATTCATGGACTTTCCTCCTTCTCTGGCAGTGACAGAAACTCTACTCCCACATCATTCTCCGTGGTCTGAGAGGAAATCAGTTCTGAGCAGTCAGGACGAGGGCCTGTGTACGTCCACTCTGTGATGTAACATCAAAGGTCTTGTGATCTACAAGTTTATAAAACAGCTGCTCCTTCAGCACACAGTGGCTTATTGAGCACAGCTTCTTTCCATCACATACCAGTGTTTGACAAATTATCTCATTTCCCAGCCCTGACCACGCCGCAGGGTGCGATGCCCCTCAGCAGGACATCAAGGTCTTTCTCTCATCAAAGCCAGCAGTGGTCATATATTTTCTTTCTTCTTCGTTGTCACTACAAATTTGAAAGATATTACAGAGCTTTCTGTTCATCGTTTACTTTAAATCCAGCCTCAGTCTTCTGAAGTGGGGTGCTGGTGGTCTGATGGTAGGATACTCGCCTACAAACCAAGAGGTCATAGGTTCCAGTCCCACCTCCAGCATTGGGTTTCTGAGCAAGACCCTTAACCACAAGTTGCTCCAGGGAGACGGTCCCCGTAGTTAAGAAACAGAAATCACTCTGGACAAAAGCGTCAGC
>CM029371.1:24027689-24045189 GCA_017165825.1 Hepsetus odoe
CTTTGTACTTTAGTACTTTGTACTACGCTGCTGCACTTTGCACTTATGCTGTACTTTGTTTTTAAAGTTGTACTTTGTTTTTATGTGTTGCACTGAGGTCCATGGGGGAACGTGACTTCCTTGACAACTTCGTCTGTGTCGTCCACAGCATTCAGCATCATCGCTGGCAGGATGGGCAGAGCTAATGTCGCTCCCGGTAAGTATGGTAAGTTTACCTGTTTGCTTCATCTGCCCAGAACTCAACCAATACACAAGGCTTGGGATTCCACCAGCCACTCTCAGTGCTTATAACAGACACTGTGTGTGAAAGGCAGACAGAGAAGAATACATTTATTTTTACCTGTCTGTCTCATAGCAATCCATTCATTCCTTCATTATCTGCATTTAATTAGACATGTTAGTTGAGACTTTCCCTTCTTTTACACAAACCTGTGGTCATCGCAGCGAGGGCTAAAGCAGAGAAGAGAACCAGCCCGGACAGAGATGTGCTTCATCACAGAGAAGAGTAATTACAGTAAAATCACAGCTTTAATGAGAAAATACTGCAGTGCAGGAAATGGATTAATAGACTTGGTCAGGGCCGGTCAGAGCCTAAAATATCCAGAAAAGTTTCCTTCTTGATTCATCATCTCATTTCCTCATATTTTGCTCCAGAGAGCCAGATTTGCTTGTATTTTTAATATATCATTGAAGAACAGTTCTCCAGGCTTCCTGAAAGACATGTTCAGGAGTGTATTGAGTGAGAGCATCACTGTAGTCCTTCTGGAGGTACTTGATACATCAGTAGAATATGCTAACAAAAGTTGGCCTTATCATATGGTTGGAGAACTGTTCTTGAAGATAACTTAAAGAAAGCTTGTCTAAGAGAGTTCATTCTGTGCTGAAGAATAACAGCGGCCATACCAAAAATTGACTTTAAAACTGGTGAAAGTGGTCACAGTCACACACGACTTTCTCTCTTTCTTTCTATGATGTTAAAACCAGTGACCCTGCTCTCCACAAGGAGTCTATCCTTCTAGTAACCTCTAAATACACCTCTATCCATCTTTAGTTACTTTGCTTTACAGCTGAAGTAGTGTCACAAGCAAACAGCGGACAGACAGACGTTATCACATAACCACCCAATAGGTGTAAAGTAAAAGATAAACAGAATATACTTACAGCAAATCCCATTTATACAAAACTCCAGTGAAAAGGAGTTGCATCTCTGAGCTGGAAAAGTTCCTGACCAAAACTGAGCAAGAAAAGACAGAACAAGGTCAGTCGCCATGGAGACCACATCCATCTACCCTCCACACCCCCCACCCCCCACCCTGGAGAGCTAGAAAGTGCTGATGAGGCAAACACCCTGCAGCATCACCTGCACACACACACACACACACACAAACAAGCTTAACTACTTACACTGGGTTCTGATGTTTTTAGGAAACTGGTTCAGTTGATTTGATTCTTTGATTCAGTTACATGAACTTATGCAGCACACCAACATTAACCTGTTTGGATTTTAAATATATATATAATAATATATATATATATATATATATATATATATATATATATATATATATATATATAAATATAATTTTTTAATTATTTTATTTCTGCACATTTTACTGAATGTTCTTATAATTAGATTCGTAGGTTTATGCAGTTGAATCATCAGCAGTGGCCTATTTTTACACCTCCTGAAATAAGATTTCTGTTGGCTTTTATGAAATAAAACAGTATAAATAAAACATGTCTGTTTAACGCTATCCTGGTTCTCTACATGTTTAAAATAAAATGAATTCTGTATATTAATTTATAATTTTTTATGATTTATTTATAGCACTGCTGCAGCTTTACAGCAGGGGAAGTAATGCCAGCAGCAAGTATTAGTTGGAAACAAAAGGATTTATTTTCTTTAAATGTACAACAGAAAATGAACTAATCAGGACGTCTCTCTCTGGGTAGATGTAGCAGGCAGGGAGCTCTCCTAATGGTCAAGCCTTCAGGAGCTGGACTGAAATCCCACCAAATCCTTAGAAAGAGGAATCAACCAATCACTGTCATCGGTTTAATGAGTTAGATCATCACATTACTCCCTCTGGAGGTTCTAGATACATTATTGGAATATGCTAACAGAAGTTGCCCTTATCATATGGATGTAATTAAGGTGCTACAGAAAGGTCTGGAGCCCCTAATTTCTTCATATTTTGCTTTCAGACTTTCTTGTATTGAGTAGTACCTTTATTAAATTAAAACATGAACCACATGGACTAGAAAGATACAGAAGAACCAAAAACAAAACTAAACAGAAAAAAGCAAGGCATAGACATAGACAGCGACATAGACATACCTGAGACAAAGACATAGACAGAGACTAGAGATGATGCAAAAACATAGAAGAGGCAACGGCTGGAGACAAGGCAATCTATTGTCAAGACAAAGATCCAGCAACAGCAAGGACAAACACAGGGGTATATAACTTGAGACTAAACACGCAGCAGCACCTGGGGCGGAGATATGAACACAAATCAGGTTTGCAAGGGCAGGACTGGGGTGAAGCTTGGACAAAAACAAAAGCAAATGGCAGCTTTAAAAAAAGACACGTGGACAAACAAGTCTGACAGCATTACACATAAAGAAACAGGTGCGGATGATTCCAGAAGATCGAATAATGTACGGCTTGTGGCGTTCTCCCCTGACTTGGCACATCTGGCACCTCGTTATGATGTCAGGTGTGCCTCATTGGCTCACTGGTATAAAGACCCCAAAGAGTCAGAGCAAAGCATCAGTCATTCTGGATTCCACGTTGAGTGCCTGGTTGTGAGTAACACACTAGTGAGTTCATTGCTTGTGAGTGTATGTTTATGTTCATGTTTAATAAAGCTCAGTCCCAGACTCCACTTGCAGACTGCAGTTACAGATAATTCCAGATGATTGGAGTGATTAGTTTACTGCTGAGGCTGAATACTGAGTGGTTGGAATCTCTTTACCTAGACCCTTGTATCTTTAGGCACTTTGCAGCCTGTCACACTAAAACACTTGTTCCCATTTCTTTTATTGAATCTACTCAGTATGACTCAAGACTTTTGCACAGGACTGCATGTACTGAAGTGGAGGCCTAGCAAATAGATTAAGTCTGAAAAATGGAAAGATCACTTTAACGCACTGCACACACACAAACACACGCACTCCACTGTCTCGGTGGCAGAGAAATGCAGAGTGTCAGCTGTAAGGAAAGCATGACTGATGAGCAATGGAGACAGTATCAGACTCTGACAAAAAGGGATTTCCTCTAGATTTATCCATCTGCTGGGAAAAGGGCCCGGCACAAAGCGATAAAACAGCAGCGGAATGGCGGGATGCGCTAAAGGAAATCGGCTTTCGGTTCCCCGAAGGCTAAAGCAGTGAAATGAACTTCCCTCTGGGCTTTTTTTTCTCAGTTCAGGGGATAATCTCCTGCATATCCAGTGACAGCTGATAAAATTCACACATGGACTGAACCACAATGTTCCAGACTCTCCTTTCACTATAACTAGCCTGACCCAGTTCGACCTTCCAGCACGGCCATCTGCAAACAAGTGTGTTACATGAAATGTATGGATGCCAAAACTGTTCATAAGGAACCCTTCACATCTGGTCTAGCCGAATGAACAGTAATAAGCCGAGATGCTCACGAATCGTGGAGCGCAATTGGCTTTCTTTTACGTTTTCTAATCTCCAGAGTGTATTTATCCCCAACGTTGAGCTTCTGGCAGAGTGCAGGGAGCAAAGCCTATTCCTTTACATTAAATAAAACCTTGCAGCACTGAAGAAGAACTAGAGAACTGAACTGGAGAACTGAAGCCTAAGCTGCAACGATACGGGTAGAGCAGTTACTACATCAGAAGATAGCAAGAGATACTGGCACCATGCTACACCATGAACGGTTGTTCTTTTCTCACACTTTTCTCAATGTTTGCAGGACAGACAGATATCTTCTGTACAATATTAGAAGGACACAAACATTCCTTACCTGTCCAGTCCCTGGTCATCCCTAAACTGGACTACTCCAATTAGTCCAGTCAACCAATCAGATCAGAAGTCCTTTACTTGTAACCGTGATAAAAGCACAATCATGGAACATCCTTTTTTAATTCTGAGAGATAAAGGAAGGCCAAAAAATGGTCACATAGAGATGATTAGGTTTTTGGTTTACAAAGCTGAATTTGAATTATTCTATAAATAAATTATGAGAAGAAATAAAAATATGAGTATAGCACCTATTTGTCACTTTTTCTTATTTGTGTGAATTTCTTCAGATTTGGCAGGGTAGACGTTGGGGCCCTGAGGTTGGAGGAGTAGGAGCTGCTTTTATCTCTCTTATAGCAGTTACCTGAGTGTTTACGCTCTGAGCTATGGGGCTGATTATATTCGCTAACCTTTTGCACAGTTTCACCACAGTTTACAGCAGCATCCCCATCAACCTGTCTCTGCACAGGCCTGCAGTATTGGCTGTATTGTGCTGGGTTACAAAGTGTAATTGGGCCTCATGGCCAGGTATCGTACATGGGTCCGGCTGAAGGCCTGCCATCTGTTTGGCTTATAACTGACAGCAGTGTTGTGGTTCGTTTTCACAGACGTTGACACCATGGATGATTGTGCACCTTTGAAATACAATTTGTGTACCCTTTATAGTTAATAGAAAAATGCCAGTTTTCACTTTTCAGTCAACTTTTCTTTAATTCTTTGATTTCTCAGTCCTTTCATTTTCTGGACTGCACAGAGAGCCAAGGCTTCAGTGTGCTCCAGGTAAAACCCCCAGGGCCAAAACAAATGAGCAAGAAAATGTGAACAAGGTTGAAGACATCAGATTATACTCTTGCCTTTTAGTTTTATAACGACTGACAAACAGACTGTGGTCCTTTCTTTACAGCCTAATTATCAGCCCCATTCATTCACCACAGGACCACACACAGGATTAGCACATCTTTTTGGGTGGTGCTCAGTTCTCAGCAGTGAATCAGGCATACCAGTGGTTTTACACACCTCAGTGTCCCTGGCAAGTTGAGAGTTGTCCCTCACCCAAGAATTACCAGCAAGGTCTGAAACATAGCTCAGCATGCCTGCAGGCTGAAGGAGGATAAATCCCCCCAGCGCTGGGCTGTGGATTTCTCTGAAGTGATGGGCCTTTGAGCTGGAGTGGATCCAGAAATAATGCAACATCTGACCTCACTTATGTTCTTGTGCAATCAAATCCTCTCAGCTAGAGCTGCATCAGAGGCATCATTTCTACTCTCCTAAACAGTTGCCCCTGTTAGGGGTCATTGCATTCATCTCCCTGTCTTCCTGTCTTCTGCCCCTTCACCTTTCGCTCAGAATGCCTGCTTGTCCTATCATGGTATCCAGAAACCTCCTCTTTGTCCTTCCTCTTTTCCTCTTGCCTGGCAGCTCAAAATCTTTCTCCTGATATACTCCTCATCTCTCCTCTGTACATGTCCAAACCAATGCAGTCTCTCTTCTCTCGCTTTGTCAAGTCAAGTCAAGTCAAGTAGGATTTTATTGTCATTTCAGCCATATACACAGTACACAGTGAAACGAAATAACGTTCCTCCAGGACCCTGGTGCTACACACAAGACAAGACACAACACAAGACACAAGACAAACACAAGACAACATAAGACATAACACGGGGCAACAAGTGCGGACAAGACAGACAAGACGGACAACAACAGACGGCACGACAGACAGTACATTCATCCGTGGAAGGCTGCAGTGTTGTGGAACAAAGCAGCCCAGGCACATTATGGTGTAGCAGTGTGGTGGAGCGGTGTTACTGTATTTAAAGTGCAGAGTGCAACACGAGATAAATAAATAAATACAGAATGAAAAGTGGAGGAAGTGGTGGGTGAAGTGGTGCGTTTAAGAGTTCGAGCTATTGGTGGGTTTTAAGAGTCCATGATATTGGTGGTTCCAGAGTTCAACAGTCTGATGGCCAGGGGGAAGAAACTATTTCCCATCCTGGAAGTGGAGGCCTGTATGCTGCGGAACCTTTTCCCGGATGGCAGGAGGGAGAAGAGAGCGTGGGATGGGTGGGAGGGATCATCCACAATGCTGGTTGCTTTGTGGATGCAGCGAGCGGTGAAAATGTCCTGTACAGAGGGCAGAGAGACCCCGATGATCTTCTCAGCTGTTCTCACTACCCGTTGTAGGGACTTGCGGTCTAAGACGTTGCAATTCCCGTACCAGGCAGTAATGCAGCCGCTCAGGATGCTCTCGATGGTTCCTCTGTAGAAGATGGTGAGGATGGAAGGTGGGAGATGGGCTTTTCTCAGTCTGCGCAGGAAGTAGAGGCGCTGCTGGGCTTTCTTTGTGATGGAGCTGGTGTTGAGGGACCACGTGAGGTTGTCGGTGATGTGAACACCAAGAAACTTGGTGCTCTGGACCAACTCCATGAGGTGTTGATGATAAGTGGAGTGTGGTCCCGACGTGATCTCCTGAAGTCAACAACCATCTCTTTAGTCTTGTCGACGTTCAGAGACAGGTTGTTGGTTCTGCACCAGTCCGGCAGCTCTTGTATCTCCTCTCTGTAAGCTGCCTCGTCTCCACCGCTGATCAGACCCACCACGGTTGTATCATCAGCAAATTTGATGATGTGGTTCAAGCTGTGCTTGTCGTGGGTCATCAGTGTGAACAGCAGTGGGCTGAGCACACAGCCCTGGGGGGCTCCTGTGCTCAGTGTGATGGTGTTGGAGGTGCTGCTACTGATCCTGACTGACTGGGGTCTCCCAGTCAGGAAGTCCAGGATCCAGTTACAGAGGGAGGTGTTCGGGCCCAGCAGCCTCAGCTTCTCACTCAGGTGCTGAGGGATGATGGTGTTGAATGCTGAACTGTAGTCAATGAACAGCATTCTGACGTAACTGTCCTTTCTGTCAAGGTGAGAAAGGGCCAAATTTGTCTCCAAATCATCCAACTTGAGTTGTCCCACTAATATACCCATTACTCATTTTTTCCATCCTCATCCTTCACAACACAAATCTCAGCATCTTTAACTCTGACACCTCCAGTTCCACCTCCTGTGTTTTTTCATCAGTTAATTTTTCTTTTTTTCGCCACTGTCTCCAACCCCTATAACATAGTCAGTCCCCCTACCATCCTATAAACTTTCCCCTTCACTCTTCCTGATACCCGTCTGTCACAGATCACTTCTGCCACTCTTCTCCAACATTCCAACCTGCCTGCATCTTCTTTACCGCCTTCTGCACCTTTTGCACTTCCAAAGCTGGAAAGAACTGGTAGATTCCTGAAAACTTGAAAGCAGCAGATAATGAAGAAACACAAACTCCCAGCTAATTAGTGAGGAGAGTCAGGAGAGGGAAACACAGTGGGAACATTTAACACCCCTGTGGTCTGTCTCCCACAGCACGACTCCACTCTCAGACAGCTGACTCTGGGCTGGATTTTCTCTCGCATGGTGGGGGGTGTGTGTGACTTTTTACAGGGCTACGTCACCATGGCAATTCACCTGACCTGCTCCAGAACTGTAATTATGTTTTATAAGCTGATGTTGAAACAATCAGGGCAGAGCTTTGGTGCTGTGTGCTGAGATGTCGAAATCAGGGTCAGGCACTGTGAATACCTTTTAGAAGAGTATTAAGAGAGGACTTTCCAGAGTACAGAAAACAGAAAAGAATGTGAAAGGTGAGATGGTGACATCTCATGGACACCTCTCTATATAAAGGATAAGTTACAGAGGCAGGTTTTATATAACAGGTTGCAGGTTGTGTTGTTGTTTATGTATTCTTCTGAGGTAACAGCCTTGAAATGGTACCTTTAGCTTTAGCTTCTCTTACCATGGACAGTTTTCAATCAGAGTATGACTAAATCATGAAAAGAATAGTGATCAATAGTAATGCCTGAAACAATGTAATCAATAACGTCATATAAGACAGGAGTGACCACATCCAAGAACTTCAGGTCGACTCTGTCGGCTTGATGTTGTGGTAGGACTGGAGCTGATTGGGTTCTGATCTGGTTGTAATGCATCTTCTTCTTCCTCTTCTTCATTCGGCTGCTCCTGTCCATGTCTTTATTTCTTCCTGGCCTCTGCATCTTCCTCTTTCACACCGACCTCCTGAATGTCCTCTCTCACAACATCCATAAACCTCTTTGTCCTCCTCTAAAAATCCTCAGTATCCTTCTCCCGATATATATTCCTCATCTCTCCCGATGCAGATATCAGTATCTGGCATCTCCAGCTCCACTGACTGTCTTTTAGCCAGCGCCTTATAACATAGCCAGTCTCACTACCATCTGGGTGTTAAGTATATTGTTTTGGGCATTCAAGCACTCCCTCATGACCCATGATGGCTGGAGAACTCCAACATTTTATCAGCACATACTCCTTTTTTCATGTGTAGAACTGAATCAGTGTCCCCCTCTGTTAATTATCTCAGTGCGGTTAATTATTTCAGTTCACTTCCACCTTAAATTGAGCAGCTGTGGCATTCTTGTATCCACATAGCACTGTAAGTTGAGTTTCATTTAAGTTGGAAAAGAAAATTCAGCTTGAAAAAAATGTTTCCTTCTGTTCACTTACTTTTCTTATAATTAATAAATAAAAGCAACAAAATGATTTAATTGTTGGGTTATTTCCATATCATTTCTAAATCAAACTTAAACTGGTTCTAATAACAAAAACCAAACAAAATATCATTGGAGCAATGTCCATGATCAGAAGGTCAAGTGTTGGAATCACAGTGTGTGAGTTAAATACTGTAAAGCTTTGCCATGTGGTTCATTGTTTGCTGTATGTTAACAATGACAAATACTCACGTTAGAGACACTTTAGAGTGACAGCATAATCCAAAGCACAATTCAATAATAATAATAACAATAACAACAATAATAATGTCATTGTAGTTGTAATTAAGTATAATCAATTAATTATAATTAATAATTGTATAATTTTGTTTATAATTAATTATATTTAATAATAATAACAATAATCACATTATTATAATTTATAGATTTATTTTCATACATTTAGATGCAGCTTTAACTGCTTTTACAAGTTTTGAACAAATCAGTTTGGCAGATCTTTTGAAAATTGTGTTTTTTCTCAATGCAAGCCAGATATAGCATCATATTAAGGCTCCTCAGACTTTCATTCATATCCACCTTTCTCTCTTACGCCCCCTGGCGGCTCCCCGGCCGCGCTGCAGCAGCAGGTAGAAATGGGCGGAGTTCTGCACGGACTGTCCAATCAGAAAACAGCATGCAAATGAAGACGCTCCTTTCCACTCCGTCCACGCCTCGCGCCCGGCCGGGCTGGAGAGGGGGCGCACGCTGAGCTCACTCCATCCTTCTATCTCTCCATTCATCCATCGCTGAGAGAGCGCGATGTTGTCGCGCACTTGGATCTGCTGCGGGCGTGCGCGCGACCTCCCCCACGGCGCTCGCACACCGGTCCGGTACGTTCTTTCATCTCTCCTTTTGATGTGAGTGTGCAGCGCGCGCGTTTATCATGCAACACGTTGCTGATGGAGGGCGGTGTGTATGTGTATGTGTGTGTGTGTGTGTGTGCGCGCGTGTGTGTGGCAACTTTATTAAGGTGGCTCCAAAAGCCTCATCCAATTTGGGGGGTTCATCTACTTGCACCATTCTGTGTGCATATGCGTGTGTGTGTGTATGTGTGTGATGCGCAGGGGCTCTGGGTGGTCTCCACACAGCTGAGTGAAGCACAGAGCTGGTGGGAATGAATGGGAGCTGCTGTGCTTGTGTGTTTGTGTGTGTGTGTGTGTGTGTGTGTGTGTGTGTAAAGGGTATTTTGTGTGTACATAGAATGAATCTGAAAGGACAGGAGAGACAGGGGTGGTGGGACAGAGTTGATCCGGACCGTGAGAGCTATAGGTTCCCCAAAAACATCCCTCCTTCAACAGGAATGATGCAGCCAGTCAGTGTGATGGTGAGGAAGATGGTGAAGATGATGATAATGTAATGATGATGGGGACAATGTTTATGATGATGATGATGATGATAATGCAGTGGTGATGGTTATAATGGTAAGGTTGATGATGATGCAGATGTTATGGTGATGCTGGTAATATGATGATGGCAATCGTGATGGTCATATGGTATGGTAATGGTGGTGAAAATGCCAGGGTGATGATAATGGTGGTAATGTGATTGTGGTGATGGTGGTGATGTGATGGTGAAAATATGATGAGGACAGTAGCACTGTGATGGCATTAATGTAACATACATATTGGCATTGTAGTGGGGAAAAAATCATATGATGATGATGAAGGTCATGTGATGGTCATAGTAAGACATTAAACATGATGAAAGTGGTGATGGTGGGAATGTGATGATGGTGATGATCAGCCAGAAACTCACCATCAAACTGGGTGGTTGTCAATGATGTAATTGTAACAAAAATGTATAGATTCTGATCTCGGACAGTTTAGATTATGCACTCATAAGTTCCTAAGTGTGTGTGTTTGTGTGTGTGTGTGTGTGTGTGTGTGTTAGTGTGCTAGTAAAATGTGTTACTCTGATAGTAAATATCGCTGTCATTCTTCTCACTCTGACAGTGTGTGGCTGTTAGTGGATTTATAACTCAGAGCAGAAAAAGTGGTGACCAAAGTGGGGAATAAACCCCCCTCTGCCCCCAGGCTCCGCCCCCTGCCTTTGTCTGCCTCAGTTTAGATGTCTCATCATCGTACACGGGCAAGATCACTGACCCATTTTTCCCTTCGAGCACAAATGTCAACCGTTGCATCATCTACAGCTCGCTTCACTGACCGCCCTCCCCCATACTCCACCAACTACCTCTTCTACCCTACCATTCTTACTCAAACTGCCCCATCTCTCAAACTACCTCACTTTTGTCATTCAAACTGGCCCAGCATCCTTCCTCAGATTGCCTCCATTCTCCCTCAAACTGCCTCACTGTTCTCCCTAAACTACCACGCCATTCTCCCTCTGCCATATCATTTTCCCTAAAACTGACTCATACCTGCCCCTAAATCCTTTTTCAAAGTACCCCACCATTCTCCCTCAAAATGCCCCATAATTCTCCCTTTAACTGCCTCACCATCCTTCCTCAAACTGACCTGCTCTATTCTTGACCTTCAGTGTGGCCTTCAGTATCACCTGCCTGTCTGCTTCCCTCTGTCAATTTAACCTCCATCCTCTGCCCTATCTGCCTGTTGTGTGTGTGTGTGTGTATATGTGTGTGTGTGTGTGTGTGTGTGTGTGTGTGTGTGTGTGTGCTCTGATATCACAGAGGACAGGAGATAAAGGTGCACTCTGGCCCCCCAGTAGAAGATAACACACACTCCCCCTCTGATCATGCAAAGAGAAAAAACGATTAAATAAGACGAACAGAGAGAGAGAGAGTGAGAGAGTGAGTGAGAGAAAGTGCAAGGGTCCATTGAAAGGATGGAGGGATGAAAGGCATGAACTCCATATCGTCCTGAAGAGGAGAGGAGGTGGGGGTTAGCCATGCACTGAATTTAACTACAATATTAGGCTCATTAATGTAGCACAGACACACACACACGCACGCACACAGACACACACACACACACACACATACACACACACTCACACACACACACTTTCTGGTGTGTGAGAGCACAGAGCTGTAGTTGAACACACTTACACTGATTAACTCTGACCGCTCAGACTCTACAGCCCTGAGGAGGAGCATGGTGTGTGTTTGTGTGTGTGTGTGCGTGTGTGTGTGTGTGTGTATGTGTGTGTGTGTGTGTGTGTCTGTGTGTATGTTTGAGTAATTTAGGTGTGAGTTTAATTCGAGTCACGAGTCTCTGAAGTGAGAGCCAAATTTGTGTTTCAAGTCTGTGAGTCCCAGTCGAGTCTCAGGTTGTTAATGTTTGAGTCACCTCTGAATCTTTGGATCGCTAGTTTGAGTCGAGTCCCTGGGGATCCAGAGTTTGGGTCTCTAGAGTGTGAGTCAGAGCCGAGTCAATGCTGTTTTTTTAGGAAGGAGACAAAAAGGTGTTCTTAAATGAAAGACATTTACATTTGCGGCGTTTAGCAGACGCTCTTATCCAGAGCGACTTCCATGTCCTAATTACAGGGACAGTCCGCCTGGAGACACTCAGGGTTAAGGGTCTTGCTCAGGGACCCAGTAATGGTAGTGCTAGAGGTGGGATTTCAACCTGGGAACTCTTGAGCCATAGGACCATAGGCAAGTATCCTACCTCTAGACCACCATCACCCTGGTCCGTCTCATTTCTCTTTTTAAAATGTATTTTTATGTAAGACTGGCAAAAAAAGGAACTGTCCTAGATGCCCTAGACTGTCCTCTGCACATGTCCAAACCACCTAATATACTTGTTCCCAAACCTGTCCATCTTTGTCCCTCCTGACTCAAATCTCAGCACCTTTAACTCTTCTACCTGGGGTGGTGGTGGTCCAGTGGTAGGATACTTGCCTAAGAACCTATGGCTCAAGAGGTGCCAGGTTCAAATCCCACTTCTGGCACTACCACCACTGGGTCCCTAAGCAAGACCCTTAACCCTGAGTCGCTCTAGGGGTCCCTGTAATTAGGACATGTAAGTCGCTCTGGATAAGAGTGTCTGCTAAATGCTGTAAATGTAAATGTTCTAGCTCCACTGCCTGTCTTTTTGCCAGGGACACCATCTATAATAGGTGGTTTCACTACCGTACTGTAAACCTTCACTTTCACTCTTGCGGGTTCAGCAAAACAATGAAAAAAAAATACTTATCAATCATTTTGTCCCCGCTTATTGATTTTCCAAAACTCCTCACCATCCCAGCCCAGTGAGTTATTCCACATCATCCACAACGCAGCGTCCCACAGCGTCCACAACGCAGTGTCCCAGCACAGAGCAAATGTTGGCGCCTCCAGTGTCAACATATGATAAAACTGGAGTTTTGCTGAGCTTGTTTAATTTCACAACAGTTGCTGAGTTTAAAGACGTTGCTGGTTGATCTGTTGTGCTAGTAATAGCTAAAGCAGCTGAAATAAAATGTATACATTAGTGTGTTTGGACAAAAGCAATGGCCATTTTGTAGCAGCCCGCGAAATCAACAGTAATCGTGTCTTGTAGCCTCCCAGCACTCACACACATACACACGGGCATGCTGCGGCTGAAAGCCATGCTGTAATTACTGTATTGTTAGAGAGGCCGGCGGTGGCTCTGTGGCGTAAATGTCAGGGTGATATTTCACTCGCCGTTCTGCCGCCTATAGGCAGAGTATGTAGCGTTGCTGAAGGTCACACGACTTCACAATTAAATTTTGGAGGGTGCGGCCCACCAGAAACAAACCACAGATGTTTTCTGCCTCTTCTCATTAGCTGGACTTGTGGTCTGATCTTGAAAACGTCTCCCCACTGCTCAGCCTGGACTTGCCATTTAGCATTTGAAAGGAACTAATTAGCATTTTTCCTTCTCAACATGTAGTGAAAGTAAAGTGAAAGTAATATTCTTGTAATTGTGAAACACAGCACAGCACACAGTGAACCGCAATGAAATGACACCTCTGCTTTTTACCCATACACACACCGTGCAGCAGGGGGCAGTTATTGAAAGCCCCAGGGGAACAGTGACGGGGACGGTACCTTGTAGCAAATCAAGGTGACCAGAAAAAAACGTGTGTTTTTGCTTTCCTGTTCAAGCTAATGATGATTATATTCAGCCTTTTCTGTTTTTTTTTCAAAACAGCTACACTTAATTTCTAACTACATTTGGAAATGTGTGGCAAGTCTGACAGTTTGCTAGCGTGTTCCTTTCAACTTGCTAAACTTGGTTTGCTTAGCTGTAGCAGTCTTCCCAGTTTTATGCTGAGCTTAATTGTTGCTAAGAGTGAAGACATAAGATCCCAGAGTTGACAGTAAAACTGTAAAATGAACAGTGTAGATAACGTAGCTAACAAACACAAAAAGCTGGCCAAAGAAAGAGATTCAAAATGGCTGCTTCTATTTTTAGCCATGCTAACGTGCATGTTGTTCATGTTGAGATAAGGGTGTGTCAGGAAGCCATGCAAGCAAGATAATTAACAACTCAACACCATCTGAGGCTAGCTTTGAGAATAGGTTGCAAAAAGTTTTTTTCACTAAACTATCCTCATAAAGGGAGTAAAAGAGCAACTCAAGACATTTTAAGTTGACTTTTAAAACTTCCATTCATACACAGGGGAAAAAAACACTGTTAGTGCTGACAACATAAATGTGAAGTTTACAGTTAAACCTCATGGATCTACTGTAAAGTTTACAGTTTGGCCATTAATATTCAACCAAAACTGTAAACATCTCTTTTTACTGAGAAGTTCATGAACTGTGTTTAGAACTTCTAGTAAAGTTTATGGTTTGTAGTTTACATTTCACACTACAACCATGTAGAACCATGTAAAGTGACAATTCACCAAAAAATGTCAGAAGAAATTTGGATAAAAATGTAAAGTAAAAATGCATGGTGTATTTTTTCCCATTAAGTCAACTTGTCTGAGGAAATGTTAGCTTAGCATAGCGTATTAGCAATGAGTGGCAAAACGTCAAGATTGTTCTTATGCCTTGACTGGCTGTTAGCTTAGCTTGATAGCATGAGGGCTTCACCTACAGGCCTGGCCTCTTATCTGGAGTACTGTTAGCTTATCTTAGCATCAAGCGCTTCTTCAGGACAAATTCATTAACTTTAGTTAGCTTTAGTTTAGTATCACTGAGCGTCCACCGAGAGTCCAGTCACTTTGATGGAACATTGCTAGCTCAGTTAATTAGCATATTAGCATTGAGTGATGAAATTGTAAATCTGGACTCTTAGACAGCATTAGCTTAGCTGATCGTTAAGTCCTGTTGATGAAAGCTACAGGACGGTTCGGTGACCTGGATGACCCTCACAGACAGATGGACCTCGCTGAAGAAAACAGGAACAGATTTCATGTTGTCTTCTGCCTGAACGGTCTGGGCGAAGGCTGGACATGCGGCGGTCAGACGGGGTGATGATGGAGCGATGAAATAGAGGAATAAATCGGCTCACTTCAGTCTGTTTTATCATCACTTTATAAACGAGAGCTGAAATCCTTCAAAGCTCTCGACCCTCACCAGAGTCGGGGAGAAAGAAGAGAGTGGATGGAGAGAAAAGAGGGAGAAAATGCAGAAAGCATGGTGAAGGAGTGAGAGATGGTAAAAGAAGAGAAAGCAGAAAAAAGGAGAGAGAGAGGAGGAAAGGAATAAAAATGAGACAGGAAGAAAGAAAAAAGACGGTGATAACAGAGAAGGAGGGAAAGAATAAAAACAATGGTGGTAGGTTAGAAAGGAGGGAATGAGAAAGGAAAAAGAGGGGAAGAATAAATGAAGGAAGTGAAAGGAGTGATAGAAGGTAAAGGGGAAGGAGAGAGAAATTAAATAGAGGGAAAGAAAGAGAAAGAAAAAGGAGAGAAAGGAAAAGGAATGAGAAAGTGAAAGGATGGAGGAAAGGGAAAGGAGGGAGAGACAAGGAGACAAGAATAAAAAATGAAAAGGGGGAAGGAGAAGAATGGATAAGTAATGGAAAATAAAGGAAGAGAAAAAGAAAAAAGGAACGAGGGAAAGGAATAGGGAAAAGAGAGAGAGTGGAAGGACATAAGTTTAAAAAGAGAAAGGGGAAGAGAGAGAGTTACAGAAAGAAGTAGATAGAGAGAGTGTGAGGGAAGGAGGGAGGTGTGTTAGAGGAGTGTAAGCAGATGGCACTGTTGGCACAAACCCGTCTCCACACTGGATTGATCCTATAAAACACACAGACACACACACACATGCGCACACACGCGCACACACACACACACACACACACACACACACATGCGCACACATGCACACACACACACACACACACACACACACGCACACACACACACACACACACACACACACACACATGCGCACACATGCACACACACACACACTCACATGCACACACACACACACACACACACACACACACACACACACATCGACAAACACACACGCACACACATGCACACTCACACACACTCACACTCTCGAGTGTGATTAGTAGAGTAAGTGTATTAGCTTGGGGGTGGGGGGGACAAAAAAGAAATAAAGAGAGAATGGGATGAAAAGAAAGAGAGGATCTATCTATCTATCTATCTATCTATCTATCTATCTATCTATCTATCTATCTATCTATCTATCTATCTATCTATCTATCTTTTTAGCATCTCTCTCTCTCTCTCTCTCTCTCTCTCTCTCACTCTCTCCTGTATTCTGAAGAATGTGGAGGTCGGTGTCTGAACACATTCTGTTTCTCTGCCCTTCTTTTTAAACAGCCCTGATTTGCAGATTAGAGAGGAGATTCCCTCCTTTGATGTCTTTTGATGAAGCCGAATTAATATTTGTGTGTTTTTGCACAAACATCAGTGAATTCGTAAAAACCAGCTCAGACATCTGGCCAGTGAGGAGTTTGGTTAAAGTGTGTGCTTGGCACAGGAATATGTGGATAAACAAGCAGAACTTCTGACTGACGGCTTTAATTCAGTTCATTACAAAATGTATAGAATTTGAGTTTTCTGGTGCAGATTTCAAGTGCTAGAAATGATCCAGTTTTTGGGAATTTGATGCCATTTTAGGCTGATTGTATTAAGATCCTTTATTTGGATGTAAAGGGGAATTTGGGAATATTTGGGAATTTTTCCTGCAGCAGGAATGGGAATGTCCTGTTGTGGGTTGGACTCAGAGTGTGTAACTCATTAAAATCCTGTGCAGCGTCACAACGTTTCTGCCATGTTCGGGATTTTATCTTGCGGATGAAAAGGCATTTGCTGTAAAATGTAAAAAAAAAATCATTTGCCATTGAAAGGAACGTGCTATTTGGAGGTTTGATCACCAGCTGTCGCCTTTCCCTTAATTGCTAGATGGCTGAAATTCACACATACGGGGAGGGGGGCTTTGATCATATCTGGCAAGAATGTGTTTGCATGTATGTGTGTGTGTGTTTGTGTGTGAGTGTGAGTGTGAGAGAGAGAGAGAGAGAGAGAGAGAGAGAGACTGGCAAGCGAGAGACAGAGTGACAGTTGTTCACCTGCCGATTGATCTCCTTTCTCTCTCTAAAGGACCTGAAGGAGAGCACCAACAACCACCCTCCATAACCTGTGTTTCCTTTATGAGTGTCTTTTGCCACCTAGCATTTGTCAGACCTTGCGACCTGGTGAGAGTTTCTTTATGTTCTAGTGAGGAACGTTCTGGTGTCATTGTGAGACTAGAACTTCAGCTGTTGCTGGATCACACTTACTGTAAGCAAGAATATTGCTTATTCACTATACTCTAAAAGCAGGGTTCTGTGCTGGATCTGCAGTACACGGCTGTGTTCTAGAGCTGCAGAGCACAGTTATGTTCCAGAATCGCTGAGTATGGTTGAGGATGATGGTGTTCCAGAATTGCAGAAGATGATTGCATTCTAGAATAGGTGGGCAGGTTTGCATGCTAAAATGGCAGAGAATGATCATTTTCTAGAATTTGTGTGTATGGTTATGCTTTAGAATCACAGA
>CM029371.1:24050189-24051903 GCA_017165825.1 Hepsetus odoe
CCAATTTTTGTAATTATACAACTGTGCTAAATGTGGTGAGAGAGGACATGCAACCAGTTGCTGTGAAAGAGGAAGACGGAAGACATGGAGATGTTTCAGGAGTAACCAACTATAGAAGAAGAACAAGAAGAAGAAGAAGAAGAAGACCACCAACTCAGATGTGGCCATCTGGGAGCTGGAGCTAAGACTAAAAGTCAATAGCCACCCAAATCTTTTCAGCAAACACGCCCCTAAAACTCCTTGGTCCCTTGGTTTGTCCATCGGTGTAGGACAGACAGGAGACCTAAGAGAGAAGACAGGACGGGTGGACGGTGCAGTTTAGGCGTGTGTTGAGTGTGATGTCCGTGATGGGAGAACTAGTAGAGACATGGATGAAAGTGAAGCGGTGAAGTTCATGTTCATTATTTTCAGTAGATTGTTTTTATTGGAGTTGAAGTTCGAGGCTTTAATAGTCTTTGAATTCTATTAATATGGAGTGAGATTCAGTTCACTTTCAGCACAGATGCTACAGACATCCTTCAGAGGAGACACGTCTCACTTTACACTCTCAGTACATTCCTGTACTTTTTACTTTATACTCTCAGTACATTCCTGTACTTTTTACTTTATACTCTCAGTACATTCCTGTACTTTTTACTTTATTCACTCAGTACTTTCCTGTACTTTTTAACTTTATACTCTTGGTACATTCCTGTACTTTTTACTTTATACTCTCAGTACATTCCTGTACTTTTTCACTTGAACTGAGTAAAGTAGTTGTGTCAGCACTTTTACTGTATTTTACTGGAGATAAGAATGGAGGGACTTGTTCTGTTTACACAGTAGGATTTACTGTTAGCTGTAAAAACAAACGGCAAAACAATTGATCTCACACAAATCTGGCTTTGTGTGTGTGTGTGTGTGTGTGTGTGTGTGTGTGTGTGTGTTTTCCCACTGCAGTGTGACAGCTGTTGTTCCTTAGAGGGTTTAGGCTTTGTTTTAAGCCCCAGATGCCTCCTGTTGACTCCTGTGGATGACTTTGAAAAAGAACCAACCAGAACCTAGAACCTTTAGAACATCCAAGCAAGTATATGTAATGTGCTGGATCTATCACCATGCCATGTTCTTGAGCTAAAATGTTTAATCCAGCTCTCTGTTCTAGAACTGCAGTCAAAGTCTAGAACCTGTTCACCACAAATATTTTGCTTGTGTTCTGAAAAAGCCCTGAGTTTTGTCACTCAGCCATATAACTATGGTCTCTGTTTTAAGAAGCATTTAAACTTTACAGGTCCAGACATGAAAGCACTGAGCACCGCCTTCTGGAACTTGTGTCTCAGTTCTAGAACTTGTCAACGCTCCAGAACACTAGACTCATTTTTGGAATGTGATCTCTCAGTTTCTGAAGCCACAGTGTGTCTCAGTTGTTGAGCTGTTGCTGATCTAGTTGTGCATCTGTTTGTGTGTGTGTGGGTCTGCTTGTGTGTCCATTTGTGTGTGTGTGTGTGTTTGTGTCTTTGTGTTTTTGTGTGTCTGTATGTCTGTGTGTCTTTCTGTGTGTGTGTGTGTGCGTGTGTGTGTGTGTGTGTGTGTGTTCTCAGATTCTGTGATTAACTGGAAAGACACTCAATAGATTTTCCTCTAATTAACCGCCCGCAGCGAGTGAGATGGTCAATACGGACCATAAAGAGGACGGAGAGAGAGAGAGAGAGAGAGAGAGAGAGAGAGAGAGAGAGAG